>OX451209.1:9362485-9526705 GCA_949628255.1 Macrophya alboannulata
GGAACGACGATACGTGAGCCACGCCGAATCGAGATTGTCCGCGGGCGCGGTATGGCGCTCGTATTACAAATTTATTTCGAACTAGGTTTTCGTGGTGGGACGCACGAGATTCGTCTTGCTCCCCACGTAACACCCGAGTCGTTTCCGTGATCGATAAATCTCGTTCAATTGAAATTGAACGTATCTTGACGACCTCAGAGCAGGCGAGACTACCCGCTGAATTTAAGCATATTACTAAGCGGAGGAAAAGAAACTAACTAGGATTTCCTTAGTAGCGGCGAGCGAACAGGAAACAGCCCAGCACTGAATCCCGCGGTTCTGCCGCCGGGAAATGTAGTGTTTGGGAGGATCCACTTATCCCGGGGCGTCGGCCCGCGTCCAAGTCCATCTTGAATGGGGCCACTTACCCGTAGAGGGTGCCAGGCCCGTAGTGACCGGGACGCGCCACGGAAGGATCTCTCCTCAGAGTCGGGTTGCTTGAGAGTGCAGCTCTAAGTGGGTGGTAAGCTCCATCTAAGGCTAAATATGACCACGAGACCGATAGCGAACAAGTACCGTGAGGGAAAGTTGGAAAGAACTTCGAAGAGAGAGTTCAAGAGTACGTGAAACCGTTCAGGGGTAAACCTGAGAAACCCGAAAGATCGAACGGGGAGATTCATCGTCAGCGATGTTGGCTTCTCCGTGGCTCGTGATGTCGGGACCCCGTGTCCACGGCACTCGGCCGCGGTGTTACGTTCGACAGCGCCGGCGTGCACTTCTCCCCTAGTAGGACGTCGCGACCCGTTGGGTGTCGGTCTACGGCCCGGGTGGCTGCCTGTCCCGGCGTTCGCGTCGGGGCAGACCCCCGGTTGCCCGTCCGGATGCCCGGCGGTACCCGCACGGTATAGAGCCGCATTGAACTACGTCGGGCCCGTCGCAAGCGCGGTCAGCGATTCCCGGTGGTCGGACCTAGTGCCGTCCCCGGGCCTGGCCAGCTGTTGGCAGACGGTGTCCTCTGACTGGCTCATTTGAAACAATAATATACCGGTCGGCGACGCTATTGCTTTGGGTACTTTCAGGACCCGTCTTGAAACACGGACCAAGGAGTCTAACATGTGCGCGAGTCATTGGGACACGCAAACCTAAAGGCGAAATGAAAGTGAAGGTCAGCCTAGCGCTGACCGAGGGAGGATGGGCCGCGTCACGATGCGGCCCCGCACCTCCGGGGCGTCTCGTTCTCATTGCGAGAAGAGGCGCACCCAGAGCGTACACGTTGGGACCCGAAAGATGGTGAACTATGCCTGGTCAGGACGAAGTCAGGGGAAACCCTGATGGAGGTCCGTAGCGATTCTGACGTGCAAATCGATCGTCGGAACTGGGTATAGGGGCGAAAGACTAATCGAACCATCTTGTAGCTGGTTCCCTCCGAAGTTTCCCTCAGGATAGCTGGCACTCGCGTACAAAACGTGCACGAGTCTCATCCGGTAAAGCGAATGATTAGAGGCCTTGGGGCCGAAACGACCTGAACCTATTCTCAAACTTTAAATGGGTGAGATCTCTGGCTTGCTTGAACTATGAAGCCACGAGATTTCGGATCAGAGTGCCAAGTGGGCCACTTTTGGTAAGCAGAACTGGCGCTGTGGGATGAACCAAACGCCGAGTTAAGGCGCCGAAGTCGACGCTTATGGGATACCATGAAAGGCGTTGGTTGCTTAAGACAGCAGGACGGTGGCCATGGAAGTCGGAATCCGCTAAGGAGTGTGTAACAACTCACCTGCCGAAGCAACTAGCCCTGAAAATGGATGGCGCTGAAGCGTCGCGCCTATACTCGGCCGTCAGCGGCAAGAGAGGCGGCTTAGGCCGTCATGAAGCCCTGACGAGTAGGAGGGTCGCGGCGGTGTGCGCAGAAGGGTCTGGGCGTGAGCCTGCCTGGAGCCGCCGTCGGTGCAGATCTTGGTGGTAGTAGCAAATACTCCAGCGAGGCCCTGGAGGACTGACGTGGAGAAGGGTTTCGTGTGAACAGCCGTTGCACACGAGTCAGTCGATCCTAAGCCCTAGGAGAAATCCGATGTCGATGACGGTGTATTTCTATGCCATTGAACGTGTCACGCGTTAACGCCGCCACATGGTACCCCCGTGTCAGTTGAACGGGGGTGTCCGTTGGCGCGTTCGCGTGCGGCTTGCAAGTGACACACCCGTCGGGCGAAAGGGAATCCGGTTCCTATTCCGGAACCCGGCAGCGGAACCGTTTACAAGTCGGGCCCTCGCAAGAGAGTTCGTCGGGGTAACCCAAAAAGACCTGGAGACGCCGTCGGAAGATCTGGAAAGAGTTTTCTTTTCTGTATAAGCGTTCGAGTTCCCTGGAATCCTCTAGCAGGGAGATAGGGTTTGGAACGCGAAGAGCACCGCAGTTGCGGCGGTGTCTGGATCTTCCCCTCGGACCTTGAAAATCCAGGAGAGGGCCACGTGGAGGTGTCGCGCCGGTTCGTACCCATATCCGCAGCAGGTCTCCAAGGTGAAGAGCCTCTAGTCGATAGACTAATGTAGGTAAGGGAAGTCGGCAAATTGGATCCGTAACTTCGGAATAAGGATTGGCTCTGAGGATCGGGGCGTGTCGGGCTTGGTCGGGAAGCGGGTTTGGCTGACGTGCCGGGCCTGGGCGAGGTGATGGTTTCGGCCGGATCCGAGCTCGGTCCCGTGCCTTGGCCTCCCGCGGATCTTCCTTGCTGCGAGGCTTCCGTGACGGTTCGCCGTCGCGGTCGTCCTCTTCGCCCGCAATTCAACGGTCAGCTCAGAACTGGCACGGACTCGGGGAATCCGACTGTCTAATTAAAACAAAGCATTGCGATGGCCCTAGCGGGTGTTGACGCAATGTGATTTCTGCCCAGTGCTCTGAATGTCAACGTGAAGAAATTTGAGCAAGCGCGGGTAAACTGCGGGAGTAACTATGACTCTTTTAAGTATGGCAGACGTGCCAACTCGCGCTCCGCGTTTCGAGTAGTTTAAAGCGGTGTCCGAGTGTAATAGAGTGATGAGAAGTATTCTGAAGTGTGCGGGAACGATTCCGGAACCCAACGACACATCGGACGTGTAATTTTGCATCGTATTCGTGCATCTACCCTGGAAACAGCGAAAACGTACAGTGTGTGCACCCTGCCTTATGGTCCTTAATGAAAACGGCTCACAGCCCCACTTTTCGGAGCATCGGCGTACAGACTGAATGGTACAAAAGCCTATGGAGACCTGCACGTTATTCCTTACGCTCTGCTGGTAGGCCTTGAACATCAAATAAACGTGAGCAAAATCCTTATTTTGAGGTTAGAATAGACCACAGGTTCACGCGCATTCGTCTTGTGTAGCCATCTGATACAGTGCGGTAACGGAGCGCCCCCACCTCGTAGCTCTACGCCGAATGGCTGGCTACTTACTGACTGCCGGCAAGACTGTAAATACATAGTTATAGGGATAATTCCATGACCGTGACCTATCAAGCAGTGCACCCTGAACCTGCTAACCTCACCAACGGAGAACATCTGCTCTACCGGTAACTTACTGACGGCTGATATCCACAAAGCAATCCGACAGGGTAATCGCCCTGTCGTACCTCGCCGAGGCTCAACTGGCACATCACCGGGAGCCGATACGGCATGGCCGACCGAACGGAAGCATCAATAAGAAAGAACGCTGGCGGGTGGGGGTCAAAATTTCGAAAGATCAAAAAGTAGAATGACTATATGTTTCGAAAGTGCAAACGTTCGAGTAGACAGAATTCCGGAAAGCAATAACACAAATGTGAATCAATTTAGAATGAAAATACTCAGAACCGTGAAAATCAATACCGAAAATCAATAGATAAAAATACTCATAATATCCAAATTTGCGAAAGGGCGATATGTCGAAGTACAACAGATATCGAGTACCTAGAAATTGGACCCGTACAAAATTCATAATCGTCAAGTTTTAGAAAGTTCATAGTTTCGAATTGAATGTAGCGAAAGACCGAAAACTCGAAAGGTCAAGTCCCGAATCCCTACACGACAGAGGGGTCGCAATCTCGAAAGTATATGCATTACGGTGTTTGGTTTGAAATTTTTATTTTTTTAGTCTCTCTCCTTTTCGAAAATCTTGTTTTATTTGTAAAAAAAAAAGAAATTCTCAAATTTTCAGCTTTTAATATTAATCTCTAAAGGTCGCGGATCCAATTGGAAGTTTTCTGGGGTATGGATTTGACATGGGAACGAACATGAGCGTTTTTTTTTCTTCAATTCTCATTCAGCTCCATACAATGCTTTTGTTATTGGGTTCATTTTGTAGGGGATGACGGCTACTTCGAAAGTGTACCCACACAACATAGGCTATCATTTGAACTGTTCACGATCAAGTCTCCAAGGCAATTTTTTAGTTAAAACTTATATTTTCATACTATATTTTGCCGAAACATTATACTATAAAGCTGAAATTTTGAGAGAATTTTTTTTTTGAGGAATACAACAAGATTTTCGAATGGGAGTAAAAAAAATTATTTTTTTTTCAATCGAAACATCCTATTACCCAAAAGTGCATATGGATAAAATAATATTACACACATGTAATTCATATGTGACTTGTGTGTATAAATATACAAATGCTCAATCGGCGTACCCCTTGGTGCACTCTTTGGCATAAAATTTTCTCCTAAAATTGATCAAAAACATAGTATAGAAATGTGGTAAATTTCAATGATACTTTTGAGTCATTAGCGCTCCCGACCCATGAAAAATTTCCCACTGCAGCATGAACGCTGCAATACTGAAAATAGCTTCGAAACTAAAAAAATCGTTATAAAAATATCTATTTTTTGGTAAAAAAAAAAAAAAAACGACCGCCTCAGAAGCTTTGATCTGATAATGAGAACTCGAACCTAGGGATTGATTTATTTCATATTGTAAGCGGCTTTATTGTGTAAAAATTGACAATGTAAAAAAAAGATTCTCTGCTAGCGAATTATAGGCAGCCTTCCCCTATCCTAAAATTATAGATTTGGACCTATCCTAGATTTGGACAAAAAAGAATGATCTAACTAATATTTCTGAGTTTTAAAAGCTCAAGATTTCAGAGATGAGTAAATACATTTTATTACACTTTATTAACCATTGATAACTATAATACTTGAACTGACTTAAACTATTCA
The DNA here is from genome assembly GCA_949628255.1 of Macrophya alboannulata. NCBI lineage: Eukaryota > Metazoa > Arthropoda > Insecta > Hymenoptera > Tenthredinidae > Macrophya > Macrophya alboannulata. The sequence continues at coordinate 9,367,635 of OX451209.1, forward strand.
TAAATACATAATCATAAATTGTTATCTCTGTCATCAATGTCCTGCAGTGCATGTTAAAAATAACGTTTATTATTCACGCAAGTGGGGGGTTTATAACTCGGCCGTTACCATGACTGCAAAATATCTGCATTACAACAATGTCACTCTCTACATTTGAAGAAACCCATTGGTAGTCGCCAATTGTTTTTCATGATTTCGGTGCTAATTTGCAGTTAAAAGATTGCCGTGATGAAAGATCAAGTCGCACCGTTGCGCGTGATGATTTTTTCGAGCGTTCGTTTACGCTATCTCTCTCTCGTTTGCATCTCACTCGGCTCCGAAATTGATAATTTTATCTATCGGACAAAACGGGCTTTTGGAAAAAATACTCCTTTATCATGGATCGCACCATTTTCATACCACGTCTCGATCCATGATGACTCGCTTCATGCGAAGCCTGTGTTCACATATCATGTTAACCTAACAAAAATTACAAGTTTCCAAAAATGTATGGTTACACGGTTTTTCACTCCAAGTTCTTGCATCAGGTAAGTGAAATCTTACAATTATTTTATTGGGTTTTATTTTATAAGCATGGCTGTTCGTTTGTCACGGAGTGTCTGAATATAGGTATGTATATGCCATTTCGAACTAATAATTGATTGGGATGTTGAGCAGGTTTTTAGTGTGACGGGTGGCTGCGGTATGGCCGTAAGGGGTTCAAAAAGAAATGGATGCAACGTCTGATTTATAGAGCGCTAATTTTTGGTGTGGTAGTAGTTCATTATGTTTTGTTTACAACAAAAATTATGCCAGACACATTGGTTGCTGCAAAAGTACCCCCAGACTGCGTTATAAGTGCGCGAAAACCACCCCGAAATTTCGACGAAACCCGACTCTGGGGACCATGTTTTCTCCAAGTTCAAACTCATCAGAATCGAACGATTAGTTAAAAAGATATTGCACGACCAAAATTTCTTTATTTGTCGTACGATACCTTTGGAACGAATTAACCGATTCGAATGATTCTTGCGGCGATCGAAAAGGTATACCTTGGACTTGAATCTGATTGAGACTGAACGATATCTTCTGACATTAAATATAACTCCCTAAAACCTATGAATGTTGATATTTGACAAAAACTTGATTTTTGATTAAAAATCAGATGGAAAGAAATTTGTATACGGAAAAGTGTAAACTATACTTATAACCATCTTTAATACGTATTATAAACACAATAGTATCAATTCATTGTAACGTATTTAACATATAGCGGGAAGTTTTAGAGTTGGCCCACAGGCCAACTGATTTTTTTTCATGTATTACGGTTAATATTACAGTCAGTTCGCCAGGCGGAAATCTACTTTAAACAATTAATTATAGGTATACATAATTGAGATAGAGTTCCGGGAGTCCAGACCTTTTTATTGAAAATTTCTTCTTCTTTAAGAATCTCCTTTCAAATTCACGCTATCACTCATAGTTTTCGAGCTATTATCAGCAAAAAACTAGATCCCCTGTTTTCCGAAACTGATTTTGTTGATAACTTTTGTAATTGTTTATGGGCGGATATGAAACCCTCGCACATTTTTCTAGACATCATCCCGATTCAAATGAGCCCTGAATCATATTTTAATTTGCTGTAACTTTAATTTTCACGTTTTTTAAGATGTGAACTAGACTACCGTAGTCTGGTTCGCAAGTCCCTTATTTCGGATTTTGAGTTAAGACTCTCCGAAAATTATGATCGAGGTGTCATTCGTTTCGTAATTGCATCTAGAAAAATTTAGTTACGAACCAACCCCCGGGAATAAGAATTGCAAATGTTATAAACAATTAGGTGAACAAAAAAAAGGTGGTTAGGTTTTTTGCAAATATCTCAGAAACTATTTGAGATATTTGAAATATGAAAAAAGATCTTCAAAGAGCAGGAATTTTCAAAAAAAAAAGTCCTGACTTCCGGAACTGTACCTGTGTAACGTCCAGGATGGTAAATTTGTGGGTTCAACCCTGTTTTACACTAAAAATAGCTGGAGATGAGAGTGGAAGGGGCAATGATGCTTTAGAATGAATTCGTTGATAATGATTTTTATTGGTTCAAGTATGAGTGTGTGTATGGTTGAACAAGTTTTGAGTAAAGTGAGTGACTAATGATGATGTGTATAAGGGGAATGTCGGAGAAGGAGTTTACAGTGTGAAGATCGAAGTTGAAGTGTATGATTGGAAGGTCGAAGAAGAAGTGCTGTTTTAGGGAAGCTTGGTGGGAGATCAGTACAGCTGGGTCATCACATGCTGAATAAGCATGTGACGACCACAGTGGCGTGATTCCCAGGGCTTAGTAGTACAGGGATCAGGTGAGGATGAGAGAATAGCTGGAATAGAGATAAGAGCGGACGGATAGGTTGATAGTAGTTGCATACGTGGGAATAGAAAGACTGTAGGGGAGGAAAGGAGGCACGTTCGGGTGATGAGGCCCGGACGTAACACCCCCTCCGTTAGAGGAAACGTACCGCTTATTTTTAAGGGGTATGTTTTCATTGAATGACTTAAGTGTGTCTGTGTAGTCATATATGTGTATAAGTACATATAATTATGTTTGTATAATCCGGTTGTGTGGGTTACAAGTTATACATATATAGTCGCTCAACATTTTTTTTTTTTTTGTTGTATACAAAATAATATAGTCATAATATAATTTCTATTGGATAGTGTGTGTTAGTGTGGAGGTATAGCCCAAAAATTTTTTCTATACCATGGGAAATTTATTGGTAAAAGACTGTATTTTACAAGATCATGTGTACTTGTATGCATGTTCGTGTATCCATCTTATGTATTAATAATATATAAATCAAGTATAAAATTCAATTATAAGTCAAATTTTATGTTAGGCAAAAACTTAATCTAACAATTATATTTCCTAACCGAATACATAAAAATAACTAACAAAACTTTATTTCAAAATATTATACCAATTAAAACATTACATTTTCATCTGTAGTGAAAAACTTTGAAATTTGAGTTATCTGGATTGCTCTTAAGAACATAAAATCTCAACTAGTTGCTAATTAATCTTATCACTACCATAACGTTGCATACGATTTGTTAATCGTATTTCTCAACGTTAGTATGAAACTATAATCTAGGTTTTCTAGTGCTTATAAGTTTATTCTTTAGTTAAGTAAGATCTCATCGTCTTAACTAGGTTTAAGTATATTGTTGATCATTCGATCTAGGCGTAGCAGCGTAGTAGCGTTTATAATTTTTATAGTCAGCTACTCTAATAATACGTTAGCTGTGGTAGATTGATTTCGATCGGATGGGAATTGGGTGGTGTGGTAGGTCTTACACTACGCTTTTGTCTGTAAGGTGTTAGTTCAAGCGAGACCTGGGTCTTATGTTCCGGTTCGTGTTTAGTTTTAGTTCTCAATGAGCTAGGGTTTTGGAGCATATGGGGATGGATAATGTCTAACTCTACAGGCTTTTCGTACGTGGCCATTTTCAAACGTTTATTGCCGCGTTTTCTAGTTTTCTTAAAGCACGAAACGATTGTGAGAATTTTTCCGAATAATGACATTTTATAGGCCAGGAATAAAGCTCCTAGTAAGCCTAGACCAATGGCGGCGTAGGAAAGGCCGGTTGTTAGGTTGTCTGTGTTTTGTTGCGTGCGTTTATGAGTGCTTATCTCTTTAGCTTGTTTTATTATGTCGTCTAATGCTATGCTGTTAGATTTCAAGTCATCGGCATCCAAGAGTGTGGTCTTATAGTGATGGAATATGGGAACTGTAGATAGATTCACAGTATGATTTTTGTTCAATTCTTGATATATTTTCGTGAGGTTCAAAGTAAATTCCGGAATATATGGATGCGATTCTATTGACGAGATTGAATTGGAGGCACTGAGTGTTACAGTCTCCGAACGTCCTGAACATCCACTGTTTAATTTTAATATTCCTGATTCGAAGAGGGTGACACGTGTTGTGTGTGTATTGGGGCATATGATGTGGATAGTTTCAGGATCTGATAAGGAATAAATCCAGGTATTAGGAGATCTTAGTTTAGACCAATATGATCCGTCGAACGAGTTTATTCTAACATTGCATGTATTTAACCGATTAGGCACATTATCTAGGAACAATTGCATCTCGCATGATACGTGGTTATTGCTGTGATAAATAGGTTGGCTTTGTGTACAGATATAGGAGTTTTGTGATTTTTTGCAGTCTGTGAAATCTGTTTTGGATAAATGGAAGTAAGAATTTCTGTCCGTAGATATTGCTATATAATCGTTATTAGGAATTATGCAAGCGAATGTATTTGTGGTTTTATCGTAATTTTGTCTAACTGGGATTGGGAGCAAGTGATATAGGTTAAACGTGTCATCGTCTAGTAGAGGGATTGATAATATGTATATTAGATTCGGAGTCGTATATATTACTTCTAGTCTGGACACTCTGATTAGTTCTTCTGCATAGATATCTCTTAATGGAACGGGAAATCTTAGGAGGGGTTCTAGGGATTGAATATGCCGTAGGCTGGAAATAATCTGTTTAGGGGTAAGGATCTTGGGGTGTATAATTCCCTGATGTGCGAAAAGTATTGCGTCTGTTAAGTAGTGTAGGTCGAGTTCATGTTCACCGATAGCTTGGTCTAATGCGACAATGTGTCGTAATTGGGTGATCGTTATTGTGTTTAGATCCAATTTCAGTTTTAAACTAGAGGTATCATTGCGCAATAGGATTGTTCGTGTATCGAGTTCATTCAAATGTACATTAATGTTGTCTAACTCTTTCCGATGGGCTCCTAGCATTGATTTGACAATACTCGTCTGGTTTGCTAATAAGTCAGCCAGGTGGTTAGTGTCGTTGAATAGTCTATCTATCTGTTCGTTATAATATTTGCCGTCGTCTTCAGTCAATGTTCCGTACAAGGTTTTATGAATTTTGCCAACGAATCCGAACCAAGCTCTCTTTTTACGGGGGTGCGCAAGGCGTGAAAGTTCCTCGTGTGCTATATCTAAGTTGTTATATCCTATCAAGTTTTCAATTTGGTCCTGTGATTCTTGTAGTGTCGGTAGTCTATTTTTTGATAAGTTGATAACGTCATTAACCGTACAGTCGTTTTTGAGCTTTTGACAATTATTAGACAAGAGGTTCGCGTATTTCGTTATTGTTTCGAACTTACTTAACAGATGATCTATATTTATATAGTTGATTAATCTCCAGACGTTGGTGGACGTACGTAAGTCGGGTAGTTGGTCATAGTAGATGCCCGGATTTTTGTCGAGTCTTATCGTCGTATACGGTGTTTCGATGTTAACTGCGTCTGCCGTACCGTATCTGCAAATCAGTACATGTTCTCAGTACTACCTGTCGCCTAAATTCTCTATTCTATTCCTATGTTTATTTATTGTTATGTTTGTATGTGGTCAAAAGGTCAGTCCCGTACATGCGCTAATTTCAATTTGTTCAAGTGGACTATCTTTGTCTTATTCTGTGTAATGTAGATCTCTGCATTTATATTATCAATTATTCGTTTAATGATGAAGGGACCTTTGTAGTGATCCTCAAATTTTGTTCGTGTTTCGTTCAGTAGAAAAACCTTTTGTCCTGCTTCGAAAAGTTGTGGGTTAATATTCCTATCGTAATAAGATTTTGATTTTAATTTTGCATCTTTTAAATTTTGTGCGGCTCTCTTACGAATGTCCGTAAGGTTCGTTAATAAGTCAAGAATGAATGTGTTGTACGTATCGGTCATCGCGATTGTCGGAGTCATGTCTGATGGTAATCGTGCTTCTTGACCGAAAATTAAGTGGTGTGGAGTAAAGCCAGTGCTTTCGTGTTTAGCAGTATTGTAGCAGAATATCGCGAATCGTATGTATTCGTCCCAGTCTTTACCATTCTTTGTATAATGTTTAACGTGTTCTATGAGTACGAGATGGCTTCTTTCCAAGGATCCATTCGATTGCGGGTGATAGGCAGTGGTTCTGACTTGTTTAATTTTGAAAAGTCTGCTAATTTGTTTGATCGTGCTGCTCATAAAATTCTGACCCTGGTCAGTTAAAATTGTTCGCGGCGTTCCGTAGCGTGTAATATAATCTTTAGCAAAGGCTGTACCTATTGTTTGGGCTGTCGCGTTTGGAAGTGGTATAGCGTCAAGAAATTTGGTTAGATTGCACTGAATAGTAAGAAGATATTGGTTGTTTGATTTTGTAAGTGGAAGTGGTCCGACGATATCAAGTGCAACCTTATCGAATGCGTTTGCAGGCGTATCTGTGATCACCATCGGTAATTTTGTCTTAACGCGAACTAATTTCTTTCTCTGACAGCTATCACATGTTCTTATGAAGTTTTGGATTTGGATTTTCATGTTTGGCCAGTAGTATTTTTCTCTGATTCGGCTGTATATCTTCGTAACGCCTTGATGGCCACCTATTAATGATTCATGATATTCTTTTATGATTTCCTCGCGTAATGACTCTTCAGGTATAGTGATTTCATCAGTACACAACTTGATCTTGATGCTAGTATTTCTAAAGATCGCGTAAAAAAGTTTCTTCACAGTAGACCACTCGAGAGTATCTAATCCTGGGTTTGCTTTTGTGAATGAGAATGAATTGATTTCGTACATAAACAAAATTTGTTTTAACCTAACCATAAGGCGGTGAAGATCTTCCAATTTAATTCTATCCGTAAGTTTATCTCTAGTTACGAGAGAGATTATATATTTTTGTTTATATTTCGTGGCTGTTATTCCGCCTGTTGTTGGTTTTTGGATAGTAAAGGTTTCTTTCTTTAGCATGTTTTTATTTATAAACTGGTTTGTTAACTCGTCCTGCCAAGGGCAGTCGGCGTGAACGCAGTGAACATAGTTATCGTTTCTCATAAATAGTCCGTCTTTGGATTCTGTTACATTAGTCGCGGGTGTTATAGTGTCTAAGTTGGCTATGAATTCCTCGAAGCTAGGTGAATTCTCGTTTTCCTCCTGAGATGGGTTCGAGGCGTACTGTGATTCCTGTTCGTACAATCGGATCTCGAAGGGAGATGTGAATAGTTTTGTTATCATCTCTTTTATTCTTTCCCAGTCGAGGTTATCTTCATTGCTATCTAACTTCGTCATCGCTAAATTATGTATGCCTTCATCTTCACATATAGTACGTAAAGTTCTAAAACAAGTCTCTAATGTTTCGTAAGTCGTTTTGTCTTCGTCTTTGTTTCTTGTTATCAAGTAAAACACGAATCTATGTTCATGATATAATACTCCTACCCCGCCTATCTGTGTGTTAAAGCTTTTCAATCTATCTATCTGACCGAATCTTAATTTGAATTGTTTCCCTAGTCCTTTTTCCATTGCGTAGTCTTGTGCTGCGCAATGTACTAATGAATATTTAGCGGGTGCTTGGAATATGTTTTTATCGGTTTGTCGTGCATAGATTAATTTGGGGTGTCTCTGGGACCCTTCATGTGTACTATCATCGTCCGTGGTATTAGTGAGCGTGTCAGGATCGGAAGAATTGATATCGGAGTTTTGATCGGAATCAGTGTTTTCGTCGTGTGACGAGTTTTCAGTGTTTTCTGAGAGATTACCTGTTTCGGTAACACGAAAATTTTGAGGATTGGTTAATACGTCAGTATCGTTATCTGTTGTTAGGACAGCTGAAGGAACGTCGGATGTTTGTGCATTTTTGAATTGAGTAGATGAGTGAGTGGGACTTCGGCTTTCTGTGTTTAATCTAATAGTTTTGCGCGTCTTAGTTATTGGGTATGCAGGCGGTGGCATCATGAGTGAAACCGGATCTTCACTATCTTCGTGTGTGGACGGTTCATATGTAGATGAGTAGTTGTAGTTACAAATAGTGATTTTAATACTTGTGTCTTTGAATATGTAATGTATCATACGGTTGACCATGTCCCAATTGAGTTTATCTATACCACATCCTAATCTTGGTATCGACAAGGATTGTAATCCGTCCTGTATTAACGCTGATTTCAATTTAGTTAGTGTCTTATACATCGTCTCGTTTGTCGGTTTGTTGAAATAATGTTGTTTTGTTACTAGATTGTAGATTATACGTCGGGGGTATTTAACTGTAATTATATCTGTCACTACAGGGTCCATTGACCGTAAACGCTTACGTTGTATAAGTCCGTTTCTTACCATTTGGTCTGCTATACCTTGTGAAGCTTTGCAATCAGCTGAGATGCAATGTGCGAGATTATCTTTTTGTTTCAATAAGTCTGCTTCAATTTCTTGAATATACCTGTTAGAGGTCAGTGGCAGGAAATCTAAATCTACAAGAAATTGACTGTATGGGGGTGTAGTTCCCGGTTGTTTGTCAGTTGATGTACCTGCTTGTATGTCACGTGAGGTATTTTGTAGTTTTGTCATAGATTTAACATATTTTCTAGAAATGTGTGAGTCTAACGCGGAATCTGTGGTCGACTCTTTATCTGAGTTATCGTATTTCTTATAAGTAGGTAACTTTTTCCGCGGTGCTGGATTGCTAGATGTTTCTGTATCGCGAAGGCGTTTGTATGCTCTTGCTTTAGTCTGAATGGTTTCTGTACCTAAATCATCGTCTGTCAAGTCTGTTGGGTCGGGTAATTTTGTTCGTATCTTTCGCGGTCTTGTGTTTCCGGAAGATTCCGTACTTCGATAACGTTTAATTTGTTTCGTTGGGTGTAATAAAGGGTTAATCGTTTCGCCAAGGCTTACGTTTTTAGGTTTTCCAACGGCGATTTCAACATCAGAGCTGTCTGAGTTGGATGAATTTATCTTTGGTGGATTTTTTATTTCTACTTCTCCTTGTGTTTTGGGTCGTTTGAGTGGTGCGGGATTAGTGGAATCGTCTGTACTCTGTCTAGGATGTCGTGGGAATTGGTGAGCCGGTTTTCGCTTCTTATTAGTCTCTGATTCTGTGAGTTCTGTCTCTGAACGGGGACGTTTTCCTTCCATAGGTAAGGCTTGAATAGTATTGGGAGGAGGATTTCTTGATAATGCGTCCGCGTTAAGGTTTGCCTTACCTTTTTTATAGACTACGTCGTAAGTGTACTCGTCAAGTGTTAGTCGCCAACGTAATAGTCGTGATGTCGGGTCTTTTACGCTATTCAGCCAAACCAAGGGCCTATGATCTGTTACTAGTGTGAAAGTTCGTCCATATAAATATGGTCTAAAATGTTTTACTGCGAAAACTATAGCTAGTAGTTCCTTATCTATGGTCGAGTAATTAGTTTCTGCTTTATTTAATGCTCTGGATGCGTAGCCGATAGGTAGATCTTTTCCGATCTCTCCTTGACTGAGTATGGCGCCCAACGCTTGATTTGAAGCGTCAGTTGTGACTATAAACGGTTTTTGAAAATCTGGATAGCGAAGAATCGGTTCCTTACAAAGGCAGTCGCGTAAATTTTCAAAAGCTCGCTGGTGTTCTGACGTCCACACGAAAGAGATATTCTTTTTCAGGAGATTATTGATTGGTTTTGCGATTTTCGACATATTCGGAATGAATCTTCGATAGTAACCGACAAGGCCTAGAAATTGTTTAATTTGTTTCGGATTCTTGGGTATTGGGTAATTTTTTACGGCGGTTATCTTATCTGGGTTTGGCTTCACTCCGTCTCGGGTTATTATATGTCCGAGATATGCGACCTCTTTGCGTAAAAACTCGCATTTGTCTGGTTGTAGGGTTAATCCTGCTTTCCTCAGTCTGTCCATCAATTTCCTGAACTTTATCGAGTGATCTTCTAATGATTCCGCATAGATAACTATATCGTCTAAATATACAAAAGCTTCGTTGCCTTGTAACCCCGAGAGTGCTTGATCCATCAATCGTTGGAATGTCGATGGTGCATTTTTAAGACCGAATGGCATCTGATTGAATTCGAAATGACCATGAGGAGTTGAGAAAGCGGTTTTCGCGCTATGGTCAGGGTGCATTGGGATCTGATGGAACCCTGATGCCAAGTCAAAGGTTGAAAAGTACTTCGCAGAACCTAACTGATCTAGTATATCTGTTATGTTTGGAAGTGGATAGGCATCGCCAATAGTTTTTTCGTTCAATTTCCTAAAATCGATTACCATGCGCCACTTTTTAATACCTCTAGCGTCATCTTTCTTTGGTACTACCCAAACTGGAGAGTTATATGGGGATGAAGAGTGTTTAATAATGTTTTGTTCAAGAAGTTGCGTAATTTGTTTATTTATTTCACTTTTGTGCGCTTGAGGGTATCTATACTGTTTGGTGTGAATAGGTATGTCGTCTGTAGTGGGTATAGTATGGCTGACTAGTTGTGTACAACCTAGTTTATCACCCGGCAGAAAGAAAAGATTATTATATTCTATTACCAATTCGATTATCGATCGTTTCTCTTCATGATTGAGATGATCAAGCCTTAAGTTTTGTTCTAAAATTTCGAGTCGATTTGCATCGTGATTTGGGGATATGCTTAGTGTATGTGAATCGTTACTCGGGTCTGTTTTTTGGTTATGTGTTAGTAGTATGTGTGAGCCGTTAACAGCTTGTGTATCTGTCAGTTCAACGACTTCTTCTAATGTAACTGTGGGTCTTTTTATTCGTACCTCTGATTCTCCTGAGTTTATCGCGTAAGTGTATGCAGAGCCGTCTCTGTTTGTTACTAGGGCCTTACCGAAAAAGATATTGCGGCCCAGATTTTGTTCTTTCAGTAATAGGGGTCCTGTATTTGTTGTTGGTGGATTGGTTACTTTTACCCTTATCACTTGTGCCGTTCGGGGGGGAATTGAGATAATGTTTTCATCAAATATTTTTAATTCTTGTGAGTCGTCGAAAGCTACTGTATTTGTTTCGAAGGAAATCGTGGCATTTACGTCGCGTAAGAATTTCAAGCTTAAAATACCGTCTTGTTTTATGGGGAAAGAGTTATCAACTACATGAAATATGTGCCATTTGTTACCGATTTGAACGTCAAAGCTTCCTAGTGTTTCTAGGGTTCCGTCGGTCACACCAGTTATTTGAACTCTGTCTGTCTTCGTACAACGGGTGTCTGGGTTAATTGCATTTAGTTTCATTATATTTATGTCGGCTCCGGTATCGATTAAAAGTGTGGCTGTTTGTTTTTGGATTTGTGGAGTTTGTAGGATAGTTTTGGGAGTTTCTATCGTCGATGTTGCGAGTATGCGTGTAGTGTTTATAGCATAGTAGGAAGGTCGGTACGAAAGGGATAGAACGCCAGTATTTCGCGAAAAGATTTGATTATTTTTGAAACAGATCGTCGCGTTTTCGGCTCGTAGAAATGCTGCGCTTAAGATACCGTCTTCTTTTATTGGGAATAAGTTGTCGACCAAGTGAAATTCATGACGCGTACCTGCGAATTCTAAATCGATACTACCCAGTGTTTCTGTGAATCCTTCTATAATACCTGTAATACGGCGTATATCATTTGGCGTGAAACGAGTATCCCGAATAATTACTCCTATTTTAATTATATTTATATTTGCGCCAGTATCAATCAGTAATGTTGCCGTCTCGCCTAGAATCTGTGGTGACTTTATCTCGATTATCGGAGATCCTAAAACAATTCTCTTACTGTGTTCGGACGTTCTTCCGACGTTTGGGCTACCGGTACGTCCGCACGATAGTCCCGTGACTCGTTTAAATCATTTTGTCTGTTATTTGACTGGTTTGTATTATTATTTGTTATACTATTGACAGTTGCAGTGTTGTTTTGACGTTCGGAGTTTTGCCTATTATCATATCGCGGATAGTTCGATCGTTCCCGAAAATTATTGTTATTTGGACGATTGTTGTATTGAGTTTGTCGGTAGTTTTGTCTGTTATAGTTTTGGTTTTGGTTTTCGTTATTAGGACGATTTGGTTGTCTATTGTAATTGTTAGAATGTTGACGGTTGTCGCGTTGATAGTTTTGTCGATTATTAGTATCATTTTGGGATTGATTGGTTGTGGAGTTTGGATGAGTTTGCTGATTTCCGGGGTTTCTCGCGCGACATTCATCATAAACGTGTCCAGGACATTGACAACGTGTACAGTATTTACTATTACGCTGCTTCGTCTCACAATTTTCGATCGAATGCCCTCTTTTTTTACAATATCTACAATTCATTGACGATTGATCTACTAGTCTCGACCTTTGTTTTGGACAGTATTTATCTATATGATCCGTTTGTTTACAAATCTTACATTTTATTTCGGCTTCGCTCGATGATGCGGCGTCGCGAAATGTTTCCAACCATTTCCTTTCTAAAACAAGTTTCTCGACCCTAGTAGCTACATCCATTGCTTCGCGTAGTGTGCAAGGTTTGTCATTACCTACTCTATATTCTAGTTCATTTGTTAGACCTTTTATAAACGAACGCGTAGCTGTATCTTTAATGAATTTATTCAATATGATAGCTTGTTCAGGATTATTAGAAGCTATTGACACTTCGCACGCCGTTTCAACGAGCTTTTCTACTCTTATACCGAATTCTAGTGCACTTTCGTTTTGTTTTTGTACGGATTGCGAAATTTGAGTTTGTATATCTGGTAAAAGTTGCTTCGGAGAGTAGGCGCGCTTTAAATCTTCGAATAACTTTGATAATGAATCTAAACTGCCTCTTTGTATATAATTTTCCGCTGGGCCTTCAATTTTCGTGGACACCAACGTAGTGAACAATGGTATATCTCGTGCATGAATCGCGCTTTTAACTTGTTCTATCTTTCTAATAAATGAATTTATTGGTATATTCGTGCCGTTAAACGTAGGTACTAGACTGATCGCTGCTTGCAGCGGTAAATATGGGCTGCTTGCGTAATCGTTTCCTTCGGAATCCGGCATCTTATATGATAATAATTCTTAGCTTATATGTGAAATAGTGGAGACTTACAATATGATTGATGTTATTAGGATTATTCGCACTGACTGCATAATCAGATGTACGATGCTTGACTTCACTTCGCTTTGGCTGGCTCGTTACTGGCGGTCTTGTAGATCTCTGTTGACTTCTGTTGACTCTTTAGGATTTGTAGATTGTTCGTAGTTTTAGCTCGTATGGCTCCGTGGACTTGTAGATTATTTTTGAGTTTGGCTCGTATGGCTCCGTAGACTCGTAGATTATTATTGAATTTGGCTCGTATGGCTCCGTAGACTTGTAGATTATTATTGAGTTTGGCTCGTATGGCTCCGTAGACTTGTAGATTATTATTGAATTTGTATATTAGACAAATTACAGATAGGTTGTAGATTGTTCACATAATCACAACACTTTATACACAAATTGTTATTGTAACTGTCACTAGATTTGTACACACACTCCGGATTCAAAACTTTCACTCAGTGTAACTTTCGGTGTTTGGTTCATTAATTTGAGAGGTAGATACTTAGTCTCTAAGATTTTTTTTATTTTTTTTTTTTATTTTCACTTTCAGAATAGAGGTTTACTAAAATTTTCACTTTTTCACTCTTTTCACTCTTTTCACTCCAGAAACAGGCTTCACTTCTGACACCAGTGTAACGTCCAGGATGGTAAATTTGTGGGTTCAACCCTGTTTTACACTAAAAATAGCTGGAGATGAGAGTGGAAGGGGCAATGATGCTTTAGAATGAATTCGTTGATAATGATTTTTATTGGTTCAAGTATGAGTGTGTGTATGGTTGAACAAGTTTTGAGTAAAGTGAGTGACTAATGATGATGTGTATAAGGGGAATGTCGGAGAAGGAGTTTACAGTGTGAAGATCGAAGTTGAAGTGTATGATTGGAAGGTCGAAGAAGAAGTGCTGTTTTAGGGAAGCTTGGTGGGAGATCAGTACAGCTGGGTCATCACATGCTGAATAAGCATGTGACGACCACAGTGGCGTGATTCCCAGGGCTTAGTAGTACAGGGATCAGGTGAGGATGAGAGAATAGCTGGAATAGAGATAAGAGCGGACGGATAGGTTGATAGTAGTTGCATACGTGGGAATAGAAAGACTGTAGGGGAGGAAAGGAGGCACGTTCGGGTGATGAGGCCCGGACGTAACACCTGCAATATTTATAATTCTGATTTAGTGGCGAAAAAAGGCGAAAAACGCGCGGCTTGACTCCCGCTCGCATCGGACGAATCTGACACCTGAACAAGAAAAATTATTTAACCCGAGTAAATATCAATATTAAGGAATAAAAAAATCTAGGTACTATCTAGATATATCAATGAAAAATGAACCGTCGGGAAAAAATTTTTACCTCAATTTTTCAATTAACTATGCTTCTGTTATATACGTAAATTACACTTGTTGTTAGTTAACATAAAAACCCTGATAATTGTTAAACTAAAAAACTGGAGTTTTTTCACTTCTTGGAGCTGTTCCAAGAAGTAAAAGTAGTCAAAGCCTTTTAAAAAGATTCCCGTTAGAACAATTAAAAAATTTTAATTTTTCCCTTTTTTCAATTTGTTTTCTTACTGCTAAAAGCAATATAGAAAGGATTTTTTTATTATTTTCAACTCCTATTGTTTAAAAAATTGTTATACATATATGACCATGTTTATATGATTTTCAAAAATTTTTTTTTGGCAATCTAATTTACAATAAGAATGATTTTTAAGAAAAAAATCGTCTCTTAAAAAAAAAAATTTTATTGGTTAAAAACGCCCTGTTAATTAACAATTATTTTTTGTTGCTAAATATTAATATTGAGAAACCGTTTATTTTTTTCATCAATCATTATCTATATTGCTCCCTTATATTATGGAAGAAATTAATTTCGGTTTTTATTTTTTATTTGTTTATTACATAAACAATTTGCTATAAACAAATGAATTTTTCTGTATTCTATATATTTTTTTTAATATTTCCAAAAATACAGAAAACAATCATGTATCATTTGTTAAGAAAAAAAAATTTTTTCCTATTTTTTATGTATAGTTATATGTATATAGTTATATAAAAAATAAAAAAAAAAAAAATTTCTCAATAAATGATACATGGTTGTTTTCAGTATTCTTGGAAATATTTAAAAAAAAATATATAACAGAAAAATTCATTTGTTTATAACAAATTGTTTATGTAATAAACAAATAAAAAGTAAAAAAGAAATTAATTTGTTCCATAATATTAGAGAGCAATATACATGATTAGAAAAAAAAAAAAACGGTTTCTTAATATCAATATTTAGCAACAAAAAGTACTGTTAATTAACAAAGGCGTTTTTAACCAGTAAAACTTTTTTTTTTAAGAAACGATTTTCTTAGGAATCATTATTCTCATTGTAAATTAGATTGCCGAAAAAAAATTTTTGAATATCATATAAACAATGCATTTGTTTATAACAATTTTTTAAACAATAGGAGTTGAAAATAAAGAAAAATAATTTTTATATTGCTTTTAGCAGTAAGAAAACAAATTAAAAACACTGAAAAATTCAAATTTTTCAATTTTTCCAACGGGAATCTTTCTGAAAGTCTTTGTATTTAACAGAAGCATAGGTGTTAGATACATAGTATTATATAGTTAGATATAAGTATTCGTTTCGCGTGGTACGCGAAACATATATAGATGTATAGGGAGCGATGATGCTCGCCGACGGCGGCGCTGGCTGCGCCGTAACGCGCAGACAGAACGGGGCCTCTGGCTGGCAATCACGCCCTGCTTGTATAACCTTATCAGATCTGAATAAATCACCTTTATTATAACAAATCCACCTACTTTTATTGTGTAATAACATTCCTTACATTATTCGCAACTTGCACTTCAACAAATGGCGACGAGGATTCTACGTTTTTGATAATATTTTTTTCACTTCAAAACTTGGAAAAATATTTGGATACTATCCACGTGGTGCGGTAGGGTTATCAGTGCGGGTCTGTGCAATCTTAGGCCTATCTCTCTGTTTTGTTTGCATTAACTACTAAATTTCATGCAATAGTTTTTTTTACGGAGAAAACTTTAAACATCTTTACATACCGTTCTCTTCTTTTACAATACACGTGTAAAGACATATACCTACAGTGCAGTGATAGTGTACAAGCATATACGTAGACACATACATATATTTATACATATAGGTATAGGTGAATATATTTTAACCACAGTACATTCGAACCGTGTAGTGCTACATTCCATTACAATTATTTCACATACACACTACGCTGAGTGTGTTTACTGACAACTACGAGCTCCGAAACTGTTAAATCGGAGCAGTTAAACATGTCACTCAATGTAGCCACACCTGCAGCTGCTTCAACAGCAGCAACAACATCGAATGTGTTGAACATTACTCCATTTGTTCCTGGAGAGCATACATGGCAACGCTGGCTGAATCGTTTTAACGGTGCTCTAAGTATCATGAAGATCACGACTGAAAAAAGTGAATATTTGCTTCAATACGTTGGAGACGATGCTTACAATGCGTTGTGCGACAACTTCGGCGATAACGACGCACATGCCCAGACTTTAGAAGCACTCACAGCTAAGATGAAGGAATTGTATGCTGCTCCAATTCTTGAAATTTCGGAGAATTATAAATTCAATTGCAGAAAACAGTTGCCTGGAGAAAGCTGTCAAGAGTACGCTACGGCATTGAAGAAACTCAGTGCTCACTGCGGATTTGAAGACTACCTACAGAAAGCATTACGCAACCAGTTTGTTTACGGACTTTCCAGCAAGCGTATCCAGAACCGACTGATTGAAACGGATAAACTCACCTTCAACACTGCTATCTCCACTGCCGTTAATATGGAAACGTGTGAGAAAGAAACCTTGGTTTTACGAGAAAGTGCAGCTCACGTAAATTACGCCAATACTCCAAAGAAGAGGATTATTGACCCGAAGAATAGGTCTACGACTACAACCTCTACCTCCGAGAATCAACGGAAGGTTGATTTTTCAAAATCATACTGCTTCCGCTGTGGTAGTCCAAAGCACCTAGCAAATAAGTGCAACCTGCCTACAACTACTGCCTGTTCAGCCTGCCACAAGAAGGGTCATCTCGCGAGGGTTTGCAAATCTTCAACCAATGGAGTTCAGTGCCTGTCTGAGGGCACTTACGAGGAAATTGGGATGGGGGTCAAAATTCCGAAAGACCAATATGTAGAATGGCGAATAGTCCGAATATTAAAAAAGCGAACGTTAAAATGTAGACAAGCAAGATTCACAAGAATCTATAACGTAGATAATGAAATATTGAGCACGCAAGAATGTATAAATACATTTTTTTCGAAAAACAATATTTCAAATGGTAAATATGTCGAGAGTCTAAATATCGAACTAGTGCAATATGAAATATCTAAAAATTCGAGATATTTCAATTCTAGACCTGTTGACATCAACAATGCTCTCAAACTCGAATTTAATACGGCGATAGACTAGTTACTTGAAGGTAAAAATCTGGAATACCGTTGATACCGAAGGACCGAAATATCGAAAGTGTACGAAAAATCAGGGACACTTATTACGCCACCAGAACGGACTAACAGATGGAGCTACGAGCAGTTACGAGCACTAGTCTGAGGCGAAATAACATTGTTTGAAGCTTCTGTATCATCATATTACAAGTATTATATCTTTAGCTTGTAAATACCCATCAAACTCATAATATAATTTTTATGTGAGAAATAGTGGGTACGGATATCTTGCATTCAGTCCAACGAGTTTGCATCGGGGACACTCTCTGTTATTCGAGCTTTACTTTAACCCTGGACCTCTGATACGTTCTGTGGAACGACTAGAGGTGTTTTTTTTCCCAACTACAATTACATGCAGTTTATAAGTTGAGATAACAAAAGAAACAAATATCAAAAAATCATTTAATTCTTTTTCCTAACTTTTAATGCCGAGCAATCGAGCTACCGAGCTGATTCTATTCAAAATCACCCAGGCAGCTCTGAATGGAAAATCTGAATCACATGCCGAAATAATTATGTATCGTATATTTCCTAAAATAATTTAGGGAGACGCGTATTATTTAATTATAGTAAATGAAAGTTTGTACTACAGGCCCATATCAATTTTCATTCTATTGATTCGTTTTTTTTTTTATTTTTTTCTTTAATTTATACCTATTTTAACTAATAATGAGCTACACTGCTAATGACCAGAAAAATTTATTCCGGAAGACTCCTACTTCCTATTTTTGAATAAATTTGTTAGATTATTGAATTTTCGAATTTCAAATTATCGCTTGTGTGTAGCAAAGTACATACATGTAATATAAGTGTCAGTAATTTTTTTTCTGCCTTTGATCGAATAACTGCAGGTTTTAGATGAAATTCAAACTAGAAACTTCGTTGAATAATTTCTCAATACACGATTAATTGCGACCATATTTTTTTATATATTTGAACTTTTGAGAACACTTCACCTCTAAACTATCAAGTTTGGAAAAAAATTGTAAGAGACAAAAAGTGCGTAATTTCATGCTAAGATTCTTGGAGAATAATTGCTGAATTTTTGTTACCAATTTTTGATTTTTTTCACGCAATTGACGAGGCTGCACTAAAAAGTTATTGGAAAAAATTCTACAATTATTCTCCAAGAATCTTTGCATGAAATTACGCACTTTCTAGATAGTTTTGAGGTGAAATGTTGTCAAAAGTTCAAAAATCTCTAGTTGTTCAGCTGAATAGCATGAAAAATTGATGTCTCACAAAAAAATGTTTCATACAAAAGTCGTTTGAGTTTTCAAGTAGAACAAAATTACGCTATGAAGAATATGGGTCTCCCTTTGAAGAAACAAACCTGACCTTCCGGCTTCGGCATCACCATCTACTCGTGCACAGCGTTCGAAGAACGTATCACTAACCGAAAAAAATATTTTTCAAAAATTGCACACTTTTTAGTAATATAGTAAAATGGATATTATTCAAAAATCCACTACAAAAAAGCTTCACCAACAACACTTCTTTCCAGATGTATTATCATTAGAAAAGTGTTGTACTGAAAGCTTGTCTTTTCAAAAACGTTTGCACATCTACAAAACAGCGATATACGCTATTTGTATGAATAAAAAAAAAAAAATGACTAGGTCGGTGTCGTGAATTGGTGCGGAAGGTATCGATGAAATGCAACAGAAACTGCAAGAAAAAACTTTTTGAACGAAGATACTTCATTGCAATTTTTACAGGTAAGTAAATGTTTCAAATTATAAAACTATAATGCTCATCGATGATGTATATGTATACGTAGCATCCGAATGGATATACTTATTCCGTATTATGCCATGAAACGTAATGTCGAGTTTTTTAATCAACAATCATGAGTCATGAGAATTTTTGGGACGAAAATGAAAAACGCCTTGTATAAAATCAAATGTTTTTATATTTGCGCTCTATTTTAACTTTCTGGAACATCTTAAGACAAAGCGATTGCAGTTTATTTCATTCAGCTCCGATGATTAGGTCGGAAGTTACGTCCAATTCACGCAAAACCGAAATTTTTAAAGAAGATCAGCAACAAATGGCCATCGAAATTCTCAGACCGTGAAACTAGGCTTTAATAATATGTCCCATTAACACCTCAAATTTTGGCGATTTTTTCCGTTCATATTGATATGCTCAAATTGAAGTTAACAATTTAGGAGGGAACCTCGTTTAGAGAGTCAAAAAAATCGATTTTAGCAATGTAGTCTTAATCGAAAGTAGTACTATCCGAAAATATTCCCTACAAATTTTAGACAGAAATTGAAAGTAGTTTGCAAGTTACAGCTTCGCGAAGAATCTCACGATAAGTAGTATGTATTTACCCATACCGAAAACCTTGAACGCGTTTTTCTCTGAAATACTTTTGTCTAGTTTGTGTGCCGGATACAGAAAAATCTAATGATCCAATTGAGCTCTATTTAAGCTCATTTTGACGGTAATGAGATATGTATTCTACCAGTTGAACCAAAAACAGATTCGGAAATATTTGATTTAACTATTTATTTTTATAAGAAATTGTCCCAATTTCTTGGAAAAAAACGTGTTTTTACCTCAAAGTCAATGTCAATTTTTCAATTTTCGACTTGATCTGCACTTTTGAGATCCGACTGAGAGATTGCAATGTTATATTGGGAAAAGAAATTATTTTTCTGATCACAGACAAAAATTACCATTTCCAGACTGCACACAATGGAACAACCCCGGCGGCGAGCCTACATTAACATGGCTTTTTGATGTGCAAATATTTAATATTTGTCACTAAAAAAATTATTTTGTGTAGATCAAATATACAATAATATATCCTTCAATTTTCGAAAAGATTGGTCTTATTGTTACTGAGAAAAGAATTACCGAAAATCACGCTTTGTTTGGCTTCGAAACCAGGTTTCCCCTATACGGCGGTTTTCGAGAGTTACGCGAGTTATTAAACAATTTTTTTTTTTTTTTCATTTAACGTATTTTTTTTTCACGAATTCAAAAATACTCATGAAAAAAACTACGTGAAATTGAAAAAAAAAAAAAAATTTCACGACAATTCATAAGGGATATATGAAAATTGTTAACTAAGCCGCGCGAGGCTTGGAGAATATCAATTTTCATGAACATTTTCGAATTCGTGAGAAAAAACTACGTTGAATCAAAAAAAAAAAAATTGTTTACGACAATTTATAAGGGAAATATGGAAATAGTTAAATAAGGCGCGCGAGAGGAGCCGCGGGGCGAGACGCAGGCCCCCACCACGCCACCCGGCGGCACCGACGCCACCATCCGTATATTCCGCGCGCGAGCGACCGAATGCAATCATGATCGGCCATGAGATTAATGCTCAAATCGGTTTCTATAATATCAAATATTATGCCTAACACTATTACGAATGCCCGCGAACTTGAATTCCGCGAAAATGTTAATTTAAACAGTAATAAATTTAAAAAAAGGAAAAATGATTGTATCTCGGTTTGTAATGAAGATATTGAGACTTTTTTTTTCAATTACGCGTCTCGCTAAGACCTATGAGAATCTTGAAGAACATTTTGAATAACTTAAATATTTAAGGCGTAACTTCTATTTGTTTATAAGCTAAAATTTTACATCCTCGAAAAACATGTTTTTTTTTCAAAAAACCTATTCTTTGCACTTAAATCCTGAACTTACATGCTGAAAAGAATCACCCTAATTTTTTAGCACCTTCTCGGCCTTGTGGAACAAGTGCTATATCGACACGCCGGATTTACGAAAATCGGTCATCATTGCTAAACTATATAACATGGCTGGATAAAACTTACGGATATCTCTTCAGGCCAGTTCCTTTTAGGTGGTGGATGAGTTTCAGAACAGTACTTTATAAACAAACCACGTAAATACAATAGTAAATTTTTCGAAAAATTGTTGTTTAACAGTGATTTACCGCCAAACAAATAATTCTACGTGATTTTTGCATAGGACTTATTTTGTATATTTCATTACGGCGCACATTTTTCGTAGGAAACATTTTTCGATAAATCTCAGTCCAAAGCTAATAACATCAAAATAGTGACATTTGTTTATTTAAATAATTTTTTCGGCCAAAAGTCGTCATTTTTCGACCCCTCAAACTTCACACTATATTCTTTGAGGTCCAAACTACCTACAAAAAAATTGGCGATTTGGCACGGCTGTTGAATAGAAGTCGTCCAAATTAATGTAAATTCAGACTGGACTACGAGAATCGAGCGTTTTTGGGCCGTTTCTTCGAGCCGCCCTTACGACCAAGCTGTCGAAGATAGAAAGGTGCCACCACTGACTTTTTTGAAGAAAATTTTGTGCTCTACAACTTTGGTTCCGTTAGTTTTTGTGCTAACTTCAGCCGTTTCCGCAGCGTTCGCTGTAAAAGAGTCAGCGGAGCGAAAAATATAATTTTTTTTTACGTTTTTATTTTTTAATACAAAAATTATCAGGGCTACAATCCTAACAACTGAGATTCTTATGATGTACATCGTCCCGGATATTATCCAAATTTTCTCAATTTTTATCCACGTTTTTTCTATTCAATTACTTCCGTTCAAATTGCTCATTTGACTGGCCAATACGAGCACGCGGCCACGGTGCACGGCGATGCAAACCCCGAGCACGGTTCTACCAAAAAGTATAAAATCAGCACGCTGCCTTGGTGTCAACAGCATTCATTGTTCGTTCGCCGTATTCAAAGCATTTCGAGTTTTTAATTTCCGAGTCAGTTCGCTGAAGTGCTATTTTCTAGCCTTATTTTTATTACATAGCTTTTCGTTATATTAACGTTATTCACATTACTCAGTTTGTTATTATTAACGTTATTTTCATTTCATATAGTTTTGTGTAGTTTGAATACAGTTTCATTATTGGATAACCCTAGTAATTAAGTTTATATTGCCCAAAGACAATCGGTTCGTGGAAAGACTTATTTTCGTTATTTTTTTCATTATTATTCTCTAAGTATTGTTTTAATTTTTCATTCTTTTAATCTTGATTGCTTGGAGACAATTGGTGTGCGTCGGGTGGTATTTTCATTATATTTCAGTGACTATTCTTTATAATTTTTTATTTTTATCATAATTGCGTATTTATTTTCGTGTTTCGTGTAATTCGCCTATATTTATAAGATCACCCGATAAAAAATGGAACGGCGACCACAAAGACGTTTACCTTTATCGGCGAGGATGAAAGACGGCAGAATATACCAAAAAAGTAGAACATCTCCGGCAGGAATTATGTAAGATTAAAAACAGATTTTTCATTTAGATCTTCGTTTCAACCTGATCGGTGACATGCGTACAGTTAAGCAACTGAATATTAAAAAAAAAAATCGCTATGGTTTCACATATATTTAAACGAAAAAGTGGCATCCCATGACGGAAGTATACAATATAAAAAATACTTCTTCGCCGTTACAAGGCTGGATATTTCAAGAGTGACATCTTATATTATACACTTTGTGCTGTAGAAACGAGACCAAAATCGAGAAGTACATACTTCGAATTATTTTTCAGTTATTTGCGCTGTCAACAATCAACCGTTTGCCAGGGAACAGCAAAAATAATCAACGGCGAGATAGTAGTGATGAACGCTCACTCGCAATATTGTATCATAGACAATCTTGCAGAAAACAAAGCGCGATTCAAAGATGCTTTGAAAGAAGCCCTGCGTACCCATTGGTATAAATTAAAGGATTTGTACGATTCTATAGCAGCCGTGTGAGTAATATAAACCAAGTTAGTTAGTATTTAGATTTATGTTGTAATTTCATGACGGTATTTTGCATTGCGCCGACACTAATTCTGTCCAGAGAGTCATGACAAACCTCAGTCTGCAAAATGAGTTGAAAAATTTTTTTAGTTTTTTCAAACGCAACTATTAGAAGACAATCACTGACTAGATACGTAGGGTAGGACTAGATACAGGTATAATACCGTGAGAATACGGTGCGACAATAAAAATTTGGTCTAAGCAGCTATCGCTACGTTGTTGGCCGATACTACCATCTGACTTTGTTGCCAAATTCATTACAAAAATAATGAAATTGAGGATGCCTACCTCGAGGTGGTCTTGTTGCACCGTAATCGCAAGGTATATTAAATCATCAAATACGTTTGTAAATGAAACGAATATTTAAAAAAAAAACGCCTATATAGCAATTTGTAGTAAAGCAAAGTGAAAAAAAGCGGCTTTTAAAACTTTAAATTCTTTTGTAATTTTTTTTACACATTCTCTGGGTCAAATAAACATGAGATACAATTTTTTTTTACTCAAATGGTTTAGAAGCTACAAGGTGTTGAATTTTCGAAAAAAATCCAAAAAATCGAAATCGCGCTCTCCTTTGAACTTTAATATCTCCGATTTCCTTTGACGTACAGACGTCTGCAAAAACTTATTTTAAGGCTCTTGAATTGTACTTTCACGTTAATAATTTTCACTTTATTGAATAAACAATCTTCCATTTGTTAAGAACAATTATATTTTTTAAACGCGATTTTCGAGATGTCCACACCCTTCAAAAATTTTGAAATAAATACGAGCGTGTTGATTGATTCTTTCTCTACGAAATATGTGAAATTCAGGACGGAGTTCAGATATACAGTATATTTAAAGAGCGGTTGATTCAAGGGAGCGTCGGGCGCGGCCGCGGCCACGAGCGTTAGGCCGCAAAACCCTGTTCCCTCGTTGTTTACGTCGCGTACGTACGTCGCGCGCGGCCGTGTACGTTGAATTCCGAGTACCAAACGACGAGGGAACAGGGTTTTGCCGCCCCAACGCTCGTGGCCGCGGCCGCGCCCGACGTCCCGCTTGAATCAACCGCTCTTTAAATATACTGTATATCGGAACTCCGTTCTGAATTTCACATATTTCGTAGAGAAAGAATCGAGGAACACGCTCGTATTTATTTCAGAATTTTTAAAGGGTGTGGACATCTCGAAAATCGCGTTTAAAAAATATAATTGTTCTTTACAAATGGAAGATTGTTTATTCAATAAAGTGAAAATTATTAACGTGAAAGTACAATTCAAGAGCCTTAAAATAAGTTTTTGCAGACGTCTGTACGTCAAAGGAAATCGGAGATATTAAAGTTCAAAGGAGAGCGCGATTTCGATTTTTTGGATTTTTTTCGAAAATTCAACCCCCTGTAGCTTCTAAACCATTTGAGTAAAAAAAAAATACGATAATTTTCAAGCACATAAGGTCAAAAAGGTGTCCCGCTTGACGTGGAATGACTCACATATGAGATATTCTTTGGCAAGTGAGACAGGCTTAGTTCCTCACCCAGTTCAATTTTTTCGATAATTTTTTTTTTTTTTTATCATCCGTCAAATTGATAGGAACTTGAGTGAGTGATTTCAAATTTTTAGTACAAATACTTTTTCAGCCATGAATTTTCAATTTTTACAGCTAGCATAACATTCAGGCGATAATAACGCAGCTCTGGTTACTCCTATCGAAAAAACCAAACACATGGTAATGTTCGTCAGAGAATGGACCATTCGAATAATGTAGATCCAAGATTCGCGACGCACTTTTCAGCAGTATTTTTATGTTTAAAGTTTTGAAATTTAATTTTCGTCGCGTATGTCACTTTTGATATTTTTCAATTTTTTTATTCAATTCTTCTGCATTGCAACCCAGACATTTATTAAATTATACTTCAGCGTGGGTAGACTTTTCTTCCTATTTTGAAAAAAAATTTTGTTTTCCAATTTTATATACATCTTTCGGATTTATTATTTTTTTTTTTATTCCACTTCTTATTTCACCGAATTGAAACTACAAGGATTGATTTAACAAATTACTTCCCTGATTTAAAAGCGACAACAAAGGTTGCAATTATCCACTCAAGTTCCTATCACTTTGCTGATGATGAATAAAAATTATTAGAAAAATTGATGTGGGTGAAGAACCGAGCCTGTCTCACTTGACAGAGAATTCCTTATACTATACATCCGTTACAATTATACCTGTTTAATATTCACTGACTTGAAATCAACATTATTTTATCACGTATTTTTGATATTTATGTTGCGGAAAATTGCACTATGTTTCACACGTGGTGATGTTTGTTCATACAGTTATCCTGAGGCTGCTGAAAATATATCGTTTCGTAGTATTAGAAGCTACATGAAGAGGTGTCGTAGATCGGTTTATCCACCGCAGCCAGACAGTATAAGAGAGTTTGTTGAGCGACTTATAGATCCACAGTTCGCAAGAAATTTAGAATATGCGACTGGTCGCCTCACAGTAGCACTGATAACGGATGGCGGTGGAAATAACCACGCCCTATTTTTTGACCATAATTTTGTGGCAAATGAAATGCGGGACGTCAGTAAATTATTTGTAGATGGTACATTCCGGTCGACGCCCGGCATCGAGGATGCTCAACAGCTTGTTACCGTTATCGGTATAAGGTTCAATCATGTAAGGAATGTTTTGCAACTTACAGACTGAGTCTCGTGAATGTTCCAAGTCATTCGTATAATTTTACATATAATATACTTAATCATATTGTCATAACAAATGTTCAAAGTTAGTAATTTCACGTACGACAAATTCATAGCGAATTGAAAATACACTGACGATTTTCCACCATTTTTCTCGAAATCATACATTCTGGAAAGTTCAAAATTATTATACATTTCTTCGTCGATATCTTCTATATAAATTTCAATTTTGCACAATACAGGGCATTCCGTTTATATGGATTGTTATGTCCCGCAAAACGCAGGCTGCCTATTCAGCAGTATTTGCATATATACGGGAACATGTGATACCAAATAATAGAATCACATTGGTAATGACTGATTTTGAAAGGGGATTACGAAACGCGATCAGTCAGATATTTCCTGATGTCTACGTTACAGGTTGTAATACACATCACGACAGGGTAGGCAGATCACATTATAATTTTATTCCATTATTTTCTTAGACCACGTTTTGAACGGAGCACAGAATAATTGAAATACAACTAGGTAACAGACGGAACATACAAAACGATAGAGAGAAAGGGAAAATCAGGAATACCCAAACTCACCCATCAAAGATATATCTACATACTCCTTTTTTTCAGGCACTTTGTCAGAAAGCGAAATCGCTAGGATTACGCAACCTTCTCAGGCACGATCAAAGTGCAAATGACTTTTTCAAAAAAATTATGGGTCTCGCCTACTTACCCGCCAACTTAGTTCGTGAGCAATTTACCAGGCTGCAAAATGAATTAAACGGTAACACAAAAAGAAGAATGAGCGGATTCCTGCAGTACTACAAGAGGTACTGGCTGCAAACTGTCAAACCTGAAGGTTTTAGTGTTTACGGGCTAGCCAGACGCACTAACAATATTAGTGAGTCATATAACAGCAGATTAGGTCACAAGTTGCAGCCGCATCCTTCGCCTTGGGATTTTGTTTGTAAGTATATAGGAAACATGCTAAGACTAAGAGCCTTTTCTGTGTCGCCAAGACTTATTTATTTGCAATTTTGATGTTTTACGAAAAAGGCAAGCTCCTCACACTTCAATCGCACGCAAAGGCGGATGTTCAAAGATTGCGAAATAATTGCCAGATCAGGCGGCACGCGCGTTACGCCAGCGTCTATAAGCAGAAAGAACTTGTAAAAGGTTGGCAAAATATATATCACTACTAAAATTAAGCTTACATGCAGGCTAGGAAAAAACGCAAACACTTTCAATATGTAAATTGATGAAGTTATTTAGCGGTTCTACATTCTTCACGTGACACTATACTTAAATAAATCAACATTTCTGCACATAATTCTGTTAGATTAGGAACTTGACACGGCGATTTATGAGTAATATGCGTGTGTGAAGCGTTTTCGCTTCACAAAATTCAAATAGATTTGATTACAATATTCGTAGTTAATTCCGTCGGCCATAGCGTGGTCTAATAAGGAATCCAAAATTGTCACTGTCTTCTTAAGGTCAAACATTATCACAAAAACATAACCATTGTAAGGGTAGTAAAACATGTAGAGTTATTTTAAGAATAACAATTGAGGTGATACGCCGAATAACGGTATAACTCGAAAAATAGCATTTTGAGAAAAACGAGAAAAACGCGAGAAACCAAGTCAAAAGATAGTTGCATCGAAATACCTTGACAGAAACATCAAGTACTCAATTATACAGCTATAGAATTCCAAAAATATAAAATACATTAAAAAATCAACTGGTTATTAAAAAATGAAAGTTTTTAGTTATACCGTTTTTTTTTTTTTTCTTAAGATTGAACATATTTTTGATGGTAAAAAATGTTGATTCAACAAAAACATTATTTGTACATATAATATTCATTAGACATTTTACAGGGGCACACGTTTTTTATTTTCTTGATTTTTTTTCAATTTTTTCTGTAGTTTCATGCAGTAAACATAAAATGTATATCGGATTCTGCTGATTCATATTCTGACATAAACTCAAAAGTGTACCTACTAAATCGAGTTATACTGTTATTGGCGCATGCCCGCAATTGTTCAAATGGAGACTTCAAGGAGATCATTTGATGCGATGTCTTGAAAATACGTATGTTCGTTTATATTTATCGGTTCGGTCGACTATGTATACCGTGTGTTAAGTGTTGTGTAGACTTCTGAACCAAAAAATCGAGTATGCATATAGGTCAATTGTATGACGTATGATTGAATTGATTAGCAATGTGCTTTTCATTCTGTCCAGCGTGGAGAGAATTGCACACATTAGCAATCAGCGTGCCGGAGTTTTTAGAAAAAGCCGCATCCTTAAAGGGGGACGTCAACGCTCTCATAAATAGAGAGGATGCCTTCCACAATGGAAGAGAAGGTGTAGATTTTGAACTGCGCGAGGCACCAATCGCTATACCTTTAGGTAACATTGTCAAAGTTCTAAGGGAAGAATTGATGCAGTATATGATTTTTTTCATTCTGAAGTGGCGCATAGTAGGCTCTTTCGTAACCAATTATATCAAACCTATTGCCACTGCGTTGCTCGGTGAGCTGTAGTGAATCCTATATACAGCCAGCGAGCATTACGCTCGAGAATAGCCATTTCTACTGATCCCTCGTCCCCTAACGATAATGACGAATCCCACAGTATTACCATAATGTTATTATATTTTTGAACAGAGAATGATCCAGATTTTGATCGGGACATATTTGCGGCCGAACCTCCGCACTGGCTTCTCGATAATGCGCAAGTTGCACCAGTGGCGGCAGGAAATAATGGTAATATTGTCGGAATATTTTCTATACAATCGACCCTGGACAAACTTAATAACTCACTTGACTTTTTTTTCAATAATTATCTTTTATTTTTCATTCATCTATAAGTAACAGTATTATTCCTTCAAAAATGTGTTTGGATATTTCAGATAACGATACTAGTGATGGGACTAGTTCTGGCGATGAGTCAGATCGCGAGGATATCGTGCATCTGATTGGTAATAATGAGTAGCGATTATGCTTTTCAACTGATTTTCAGTCGGTTTTTTCACCTTTGTATTCATTTCGTGTGACTTATGCCATGTAGAAGCGGATGTTGTCGAACAGGACCCCCCCGTAGGGTTGGTACACGAGGCCGGACGTCAGTCTCCACCGACCGATCACAACGGTAATTTTTCGAAAAATATATTGAACTTCGTGCGTTATTTGTGATATCGACCGGTAATGTAATAGTACATTCGCGAGTTCTGCCCTAATATTGTTGATTATTCAATATTTTTTGTGATGTATAGAAGCGGACAACCTTATTGGAGAGAACCCCCCTGCGGTAGCGTTAATACATGACGCCGGACATCAGTCGCCACGAACCGACAACACTGGTAATTTTTAGGAAATGATAATGAACTTTGAAATTGACCGGTAACATAATACAATGAAACTTCTCTTAACCGACATCTCTCTATAGCGGAAACCTCTTAATACCGGATAGTAAAAAAATCCCTGACGAATGTAACTACATGATATTTTTGTTCTGAATAACTGATACTTCTCAAAAACGGACAATTTTTTTGGTCCCAAGAGTGTTCGCTAATAAGAAGTTTCCCTAGAGTACATTC
The DNA here is from genome assembly GCA_949628255.1 of Macrophya alboannulata. Classification (NCBI taxonomy): domain Eukaryota; kingdom Metazoa; phylum Arthropoda; class Insecta; order Hymenoptera; family Tenthredinidae; genus Macrophya; species Macrophya alboannulata. The sequence goes on from OX451209.1 coordinate 9,397,017, forward strand.
GTGAATTCCGTGTTAACATTTGTGGTATTTCAATATTTTTTGTGATGTATAGAAGAGGACGTTTTCGAAGAGGACCCCCCCGTAGGGTTGGTACATGACGCCGGACGTCAGTCGCCACCGGCCGATCACAACGGTAATTTTAAGGAACTTATATAACAAAGTACGTGTGTTATTTGTGAGATCGACCGGTTTCGTATCATAGTGTGTTCACCAATCGCGCAATTATCATTTTGTCATCATTTTCGTCATGCAAAAGACGTTTATTCGGTGCAGCTATAATATGAAAACTATTGAAAAAAATGTAGCTTATACATTTATTTATGCAGATCGGAATTTTTTTTGAACATGATCGTACCTCGATTTCATAAACAAAGTGGGATATCCCGGTACGAACTGATTTGAACTTGACGTCTCTCTTCTGGAAGAATTGATGCTATAGAAATATAATAAGTAATTGAATGTATTTGTGTAGAGCGTCGTGCAAGAAACCGGGACCGTGCAAGATCGGGGGTCAACGAACCTGCACCTCCAACAGACCTCGCCACCAGAAAACGAAAAATGAAAAACAGACGAAGAAAAGGTACGACATTTTATTGGGAATTCAAGGAGGCACATTGAATATTGTTATACTATTACAGAAATCCGAAAAAGAGCAAAGGCGCGTGCAGGGCAACAACTGCAAACGGAGCAAGCACTTGAACCAGTGGCAGTGCAGACCGGAATCGCGCAGCTCCAAGAGCAACTAGCGGAGGCAAGGGAGCAGCTGCAGCGGCAGGCTGCGGCCAACCAAGCTGAACAAGCCGAAGCTGAAGTGCAACGCCAATTAATTGAAGATAATGGTAATAACATCATTGTTTGTTTATTTACTAACGTTAAAAACATTGAACATTTTCAAATATTTTCCAAAGTGGCCAGGAACTTTGGGACATACGTATGCAACTTTCCGTATTCAGTAATCGCGCCACATAGACAATTCTAAATGATTAATTTTGGGTTTGGAATATACATGATTTAGTATGGAATTTCGATGATAATAATCGTAATTAAATTACATTCACGCATTCCTCATTTATTAAACTTGCCTAAAAATACGACAATTTTGTATCGAACTAAAATGTTGCTATTGAAATATTTGCGTTGCTGCTGTATCACATATGACCTAAGTTCGTGTGACCACGTCAACAGTGAGTCCACTTTATTATGAAATCATGTTTCTTGTGCAATCTTTGGGACATTCAGTTCATGTTACAATGATGTTATTACGAGTACATATTTTTTTCATCATGTGCATGATGACACCGACGTTTGAAAAAATATATTGTTCAAAGTAGAATATGGTTTTATAGGAGCCGAGCGTCCCACGATGTACCCTGCCTTTGGGCAGCAGACTCCGCAGGGCCACTTCTTTTCGGAGTCAACGTGGCCCGAGGTGTTGGCCGGCGCTTGTATTTGAATCTTTTCAAGTGCTGGCTGGAGAAGTGGCGTTCGTTCTTCTCTTACAATTCCGATTTTTAGCTATAAATTGTCTACGCGTTTGAGATTCTCGGGGTTGTTAGCGGTATACTCGTGTGATTACAAATATGGTTTTGTAGAAGCCGGGCGTTCACGATGTACCCTGCCTTTGGGCAGCAGACTCCGCAGGGCCGCTTCTTTTCGGAGTCAACGTGGCCCGAGGTGTCGGCCGGCGCTTGTATTTGAATCTTTTCAAGTGCTGGCTGGAGAAGTGGCGTTCGTCCTTCTCTTACAATTCCGATTTTTAGCTATAAATTGTCTACGCGTTTGAGATTCTCGGGGTTGTTAGCGATATACTCGTGTGATTACAAATATGGTTTTGTAGAAGCCGGGCGTTCACGATGTACCCTGCCTTCAGGCAGCAGACTCCGCAGGGCCGCTTCTCTTCGGAGTCAATGTGGCCCGAGGTGTCGGCCGGCGCTTGTATTTGAATCCTTTCAAGTGCTGGCGGGAGAAGTGGCGTTCGTTCTTTTTTACAATTCCGATTTTTAGCTATAAATTGTCTACGCGTTTGAGATTCTCGGGGTTGTTAGCGGTATACTCGTGTGATTACAAATATGGTTTTGTAGAAGCCGGGCGTTCACGATGTACCCTGCCTTTAGGCAGTAGACTCCGCAGGGCCGCTTCTCTTCGGAGTCAATGTGGCCCGAGGTGTCGGCCGGCGCTTGTATTTGAATCCTTTCAAGTGCTGGCAGGAGAAGTGGCGTTCGTTCTTTTTTACAATTCCGTTTTCGCTAGAATGGCCCTCTTCACTCGGAGCAAAGTATCATGCTGCATTTGACCTTGGATTGCCATAATCATGTTGTATTCTTTCAATCAAATTGAACAAGTCGCAAACTCAGCGAAGTACTGAGCTAGCTACGCAACTTAATGGACGGGCCCACTGTTGAGTTGCCTGTCTAGCTCGCTTATACTGGGCTTTGAATATTTCCAAAATAACCATTCCGTTCAGTTCTTATGAGTCATGCTTGATGTGTAATCAAAGGATCCAAGACAAACAATTGTTATAATGTTATATTAGAACCAAAAAACTGCCCGTCTATGGCGAGGTGTCGCGTTGAAAGATGGTTTAGTTTTTTATTTCTGAAGAGGGTTACGGGTCGGAACATCAATCCGTGCGTGTTATTACAGTCTGTATTTCGAAGGAAAAAATGTAATACATTTTACATGTTCAGTTTAATCCGCAATCCAAAGTAATGAATTATTATTCAAACCGTCGATGTCATTGTGTCACATTTGGTACTCGAATGTGCATCATGTTAAATTATGTGTACTCCTTGTTTTCTTTTTATTTTACAGCACTGTGCCGTGTATGCTTATTACAACATGCGACGCACTCGTTCCTACCATGTGGGCACCGATGTTGCTGCGGCGCTTGCGCAACTCGACTGTGGGATGAGATGCAACGACGTCACTGTCCCATGTGTAGAAGGCTTGGGACACAGGCCCCAATTAGAATTTTCTTGCCATCCGAATAAGATGCGTTTCTTGTATACGCAATCCCAATAAAATAGTAATTTCAGAAGATCAGTTTTTGTCACTTTATTACAAAAAATCATCATCGATATAAGAAACCTCACCCGAATTCAGGTAAAAAGAGTTACCTTAGTATAATAACATCTACGATGGGCAGTTTCCATATCTGAATTTTGTAAATTCATGAAATGCATAAAAAAATTAGTATTTCAAAATCCATGCATTAGAAACTTTCTATCGCAGTTGTGAATTTCCATGGCAGCGATGTTACCATAGCTCAAGTTAGGGTTTTGAAAACAAAATACTGGATAGAAAGAAGAGAAGAATTGACAAATCAATTCGATAGTCATCCCTTTCCAATCCCAACATACCAAGAGTCTCTAGTGCTATACGCAGAGATGAAAAATATTTGTTTTTATCCAAGGCCTGTACAGATTACAAGGTCAATATTCTACGGATCATCACCTCTTATTCAGATTGAATGAAATATGAGAATAGTAGACAAGTCAGAATTTTGATGCTGTATTGCTCGCTGAGAATTGGTGAACTGAGCCACAATGGTAAATAGCTGTTTTTACCATAAGTCACTTTTAATCTAATAATGGGGCGTAATACGAAAATTTTCAGTTGACATAAAGATTGATCACAATTCTTTGTGATTTATTAAAAGAAATACATAATTGAATTAGTGACGTAAGTTCGAAGAATCAACGAATAATTTCAATTGCGTTTGTAAATGTACAGAAGCTGATAAAAGTACACTTTTTCGACATTTTGACCCTTCTACATTTCGCGTTTATGAGTTGCACTCTTTCTGAATTCTTATGCTCGGCATATTTATGTTCAGTTTATTGGCCATTAAGAATATATTAGCTCTTCTCGATTTGGATTTTCGAAAATATCAACTTTCTACCTGAGATTTAATTTCTACTTTGCTCATTTGCAGTACAAACGGCCTGCAAATATATTTTCGAATTAATTACCATTCGGATAAATAGCCATTCGGTAAAATAGATATTCGACTTAGTGATGCATTAAAAACGAAAATTTCGAAATACAAATCGTTCGTTATTTTAGTATTCGCATTTTCGAAATTCGAAATATTCGCCATTCGACATATTGGTCTTTCGAAATTTTGACCCCCACCCGTTTTCGGCGCTGAACTTGGGGACATCTGCACCGTCGACGTCCTCGAGGCCCACAACCCTGCTCTCCGAGACAAATTTATCAGAACCTTCACCATCAACGGGGAAGCGGTGGATTTCGAACTCGACACTGGCGCAGCCGTGTCATTGATGTGGTTTGAAGACGCCAAGCGGTTTGTATAAAGTAAATCGTATGCCTTTTGGTATTGCTGCTGCGCCAGCTATATGGCAGGAGAAAATGATCTCTCTCTTCCGCAAAATCAAAGGCGTATGCGTATTCCAAGACGATTTGAGGCTTGCGGCTAAAACTTTCACGGAATTAACTGCTTTAATACATACAGTCTCGCAAATTCTCGATGACCATCACATAAAAATTAATCTAATTAAATGTTCCTTCTGTGAAAGCAAAATTTGTTACTGTGGTCACGTTATTGACGCTAAAGGCATACACAAAGACCCTGCAAAATTTGAAGCCGTTACAAAAATGCCTGCACCTCAAAACGTCTCGGAATTGCGCACTTTTATCGGCATGGTTATGTATTATGCGCGATTCATTGCTAATGCGAGTTCATTACTTAATCCTTTGTACAATAACTTAAAAGATGGCACTAATTTTTCTTGGACAAAAGATTGTCAGGCAGCGTTTGATGCCGCTAAATTAGCCTTTACAAAAGATACATGTCTGACGTTCTTCGATCCAACGAAGCCTATACATGTAGCAACAGATGCCAGCCCAATCGGGGTAGGCGCTGTGATCTCGCATGCGTTCAGCGATGGCACTGAGAGACCGATACAATTTGCCTCGGCAAAACTCAGTAAAGTACAACAAAGATATAGCCAAATTGATAGGGAAGCTTTTGCTATAATTTTTGCACTAAAGAAATTTCACCAATATCTTTATGGTCATGAGTTTACTCTCATCTGTGATAACAGGCCTCTGGTTCAAATTTTTAATCCCAGCAAAGCTTTACCTGCATACAGCGCTATGCGCATGCAACATTACGCTATATTCTTGAGAGCTTTCAACTATAAAATTAAGTACCGTAAATCTGAATGTAATAGTAACGCCGATTGCCTTTCAAGGCTACCATTAAACTCTGTAGAAAATTCAACGGATAATCTCGATGTTATCGACGTATTTCATCTCGACATTGTAAACATTCTTTCAATAGACATCTTCGATTTGCGTAAATCTGTCCAAAAAGACGAAAAAATACAATTTGTAATTAAATGCCTTATAAAAGGCGAGCGTTTAACACTTGATCAAACTTGGAAGGTAAATCCGAGGGAATTTTCAGTGGAAAATGATTTACTTTACAAATCTGACAGAGTCGTCATTCCTTCAAAACTCCACTCGAAAATTCTCAACGAATTACATGTTGGTCATTTTGGCAGTGCAAAAATGAAAAATTTAGCCTGAGGTCATTGCTGGTGGCACTCAATTGATAGAGATATCGTAAAATTAGTAAACTCTTGCGAATCTTGCCTATTAAATCGTAAAAATCCTAGAATCACGACGATCCATCAATGGGAGCCTGCTAAAAAACCATTTGATAGAGTGCATATAGACTTCGCCGGCCCATTTATGGGAGTGATACTGTTTATATTTGTGGATGCCTATTCAAAATGGCCTGAAATAAGAGTTGTTAAAAACATGCTTGCGAGCACTACCATTGATGTTTGTCAGGATATTTTCAGTCAATTTGGTCTACCTGAACTACTAAGTTCTGATAATGGCACTACTTTCACTTCAGATGAATTCGAAACTTTCCTAAAAAACAATGGCATCGCTCATAAGTTCTCAGCACCTTATCATCCTGCATCTAACGGTCAAGCAGAAAGATTTGTACAAATGATCAAGGTTGCCTTAAAAAAATGCAATAGTAAGAATATACAAAGTAATGTTGAAACAATCCTAACTCAGTACAGATCTATGCCTCACAGCATCACTGGCAAAACACCAGCTGAACTTTTTTTAGGTAGGAAGATTCGTGGGAAATTAGATTCTTTAAAATTAAACATTAAATGTAACACAAATTTGCCCACTAAGCCAAAGTTCACACTAAACCAAAGAGTTCAAGTTAGGAACTATTCCAAAGATTGTAAATGGCGCTTCGGCAAAGTTGTAGAACATGTTGGTAACCATATGTACCGTATTAAACTCGATTGCGACGAAATCTGTACGAGACATGCTGATCAAACGTTTGAACTTAAAAACAATAATGAGTCTGAATGCGAAAACTATGATTATCTACCACCTGCTTTAAATGTTACTAATGTAAAGCAGATGGCGAACGACTCTATTATCGAACAACGTATTCCACAAATACTTGTCGATCCGCCAAGCGACGTCGAACTGAATGTAAATACACGACCGCGTCGGAAGGTAAAAACTACTGTACGCTATCCTGAATCCGAACTTACTCGAATCAAAAACACTAAGTCTTCGATTTCTTTTCACGAGGGGAAGTGTTAGATACATAGTATTATATAGTTAGATATAAGTATTCGTTTCGCGTGGTACGCGAAACATATATAGATGTATAGGGAGCGATGATGCTCGCCGACGGCGGCGCCGGCTGCGCCGTAACGCGCAGACAGAACGGGGCCTCTGGCTGGCAATCACGCCCTGCTTGTATAACCTTATCAGATCTGAATAAATCACCTTCATTATAACAAATCCACCTACTTTTATTGTGTAATAACATTCCTTACATTATTCGCAACTTGCACTTCAACAATAGGTAATTGAAAAATTGAGGTAAAAATTTTTTTCCGACAGATTATTGTTCATTGATATGTCTAGATAGTATCTAAATTTTTTTATTCCTTAATATTAATATTTACCCGGTTGCAATAATTTTTGCTCAGGTGTCAGATTCGGCCGATGCGAGCGGGAGTCAAGCCGCGCGTTTTTAGCCTGTTTTCGCCGCTAAATTAAAATTATAAATATTGCTGGTACAGTTCCGGGAGGTGGGACTTTTTGTTTTTAAATTTCCTGCTCTTTAAGGATCTTTTTTCAAATTTCAAATATCTCAAATAGTTTTTGAGATATCTGCAAAAAACCTAACCACCTTTTTTTTGTTCACCTAATTGTTTATAACTCTTGCAATTTTTATTTCCGGGGTTCGGCTCGAAATACTATTTTTCTAGATGCAATTACGAATCGAATGACACCTCGATCATAATTTTCGGAGAGTTTTAACTCAAAATCGGAAAAAAGGGACTTGTGAACCAGACTCCCGGGCCTACACCAGGCATTGGCCCGGCTGCACATATATTTGTACGAACTACTTGGATCGCGCAAGCTCAGTCCGTCATCACTCGTCAGTCCCACACTGTTAGAAGAGCGTTTCGGTTCAAATTCGTCTGTTAGTTGGTTTTTGGTAGCTTGTGTATTTTATATTCTTATTGGTTTTCATATTGATGTGTGCACTGTTCCATCGAGGAATTATTTAAAACTATCTATATAGTAATTTATATTAATAGGCAACTATACTAATAGGCAAGTCGCCAAAGCTTGTAAAACTTTATCTGCAGCGTCACAACGCCAATGTATGTTTTTTTCTCCGTAATTATTTGTTGTTACGATTTTATTAAGTTTGAAAAATGCCACGGAGAGATCGTCAAGCGTTACCCCTAACGGCAAGGTTGAAAGACGGGCGGCTGTATCACAAGAGCAGAACTACGGCTGCAGGAGTTACGTAAGATAAAAATCATGTTATTAGATTATATACGTTTCAATTCGTTGCACTTCGAACAATTTCTTCAACAGTTTGTAACAATTTCTGATTCCCGCCTGACTCGTAACCGACAGTCACTTTTCACTTCAAAACTCTCGCTGTCCGTATAGGTTCATACGCATAGATTGCAAGGAAAGTATTAAGTTTATTATCCCGTGGGTGGTGACTGACAGAGGAGTACGGTTGGATCGGGATCCATATCGCGCTTTATTCTCTGCGATTGTACAGTTCAAATTCAGTAAAGCATCAGTTTTCCAATAGTTCGTAGCTCGTCTGAGAATTGGGCACTATATAATTAGAACTATATGTATAAGAATAATCCGATTATAATTTTCTCATTCAATTGCCAAATACATATAATAAGCGAAATTCTTATTTCTAGCACGTCTTCTATATGTATGCAACTATGTATGTATACACATCGCTTATTCGGCGGTAACTTTCTGTTGTCTGCAATAACGGCGGAACTTTGAATGCCAGCACTACCGCTAGCAAAATAAACTGAGCCGACAGATAGAAGATCAAACATTTCCTACTGTAACCAGCGTCCAAACTGGCTAAGGTTTGGTAATTTATTTCGGAAAAACTACAGATGCAATATTTTTAATATTTTCATATGTTTGCATATAAAATTTGAGGAGTGTGTTTGAGAATTTTCATGACAAAATATTGAAATTTTCACACGTAATTCTTCGCGTTTTCCCGTGTGCAATCGGTCGGTATACATGATTCCGCAAATATGGTTGGTCTGAAACGAAAAAAAAAAATATCCTCATCAATGACAGGGTATTAGCTATGGTGTGATCGAGCCGTATTACTTTTTCCGTCTTAGATTACAAGAAAAAAATTCTCGAACTATTTCGCAATTCTCGAAGCAGTTTCAAAAATGTTTGGGAATTGTTTTCTCGTAATCTGAGACCAAAAAAGGAAAAAGGCTCGATCACACCATAGCTAATACCCTGTCATTTATGAGAATATTTTTTTTTTTTGTTTCGTTTGAGACCAACCATATTTGCGGAATTATGTACTCCGACCGATTGCGCACGGGAAAACGCGAAGAAGAATTCCGTGTGAAAATTTCGATATTTTTTTATGTAAATTTTTACACACACTCCTCAAGTTTTACATGAAAACATATGAAAATATGAAAAATATCGCATCCGTAGTTCTGCAGAAATAAATTCCCAAAAATTAGCCTGTAAATTGACTTGAAATACTAAAAAATGATTTTCAAAAGTGAAATCCGCTCTTAATTTTAATATTATCCCATACCGCAAAGGCCCTTTGAAGAAGTTATACAAATCAATGGAAGAATAGTTGAAAAAAAAAAATTTAATGGTTTGTTACTTCAATAAAAATCCTTCAAAAATTTATTGCAATTATTTCACAATGTTCAATATAGAATAACCGTTTTTAATTGTATAAGATGAGAGATTATTTTATTTGAATTTGATGAGCAGAAATAAGGAATGTTCGAGGGAAAATTTTTAATGTGAAAATAGGTTAAACTTCTACAAAAATGAGCTGAAAATCAATGTAACATCTCCGAACATATATAATTATTGCCAATCTAGCGTTGTGGTTTTTCGACCCGATTATTTTCCGATTTTCTCGAATTTATTTCATGTCAAAAAGTAATGCTTTCGAAATACGGATAACGTCATAGATTTTCGCAAGGAAAATTATGTAAAACTTATTTTTTTCAAATTTTTTACCTTAATAGTCACTTGTAATCGATTTTAACTTCTTTAAGGGGCCTTTAGGGCACGAGTTAATATTGAAATTGAGAGCGGATTTCACTTTTGAAAATCTTTTTTTAGTATTTCGAGTCAATTTAAGGGGTGAGAGAATTTTTTTTTTTTTTACCAATATTAAGGGCCACCCTTGCGAGTATATGGCGCATTCCACCTCAACTGAACCTGGTTTTGACCCTTGGCCTCTCGGATTGTCCCGCGATTTTTCGTATGGTCGTTCTCACTTTGGAAGGCACTCAGTTTTTTTTTCTTTTTTTTTTTCGTTTTTCAAATTAATTTGAAACTTCTACAATTTTTGAAATCGATCATATTGATCGACGGAATTTGAAAATCTGAAAAAATTATGAAAAATCGTGTGTCAGATGTCAAAATTTTGAAGCTTACTCTCTAAATTTGAATCAGTGAGAATCACTTACAAACAGTGAATAGTCACTGGTTTCCAGTTATAAGTATTAGGGTGGGCCGAAAATCCGCTTTTTTAGAATTTTTATTATTAATACCAAAAATATTGTTCTTTGTGAAAAAAAAAAAAAAAAATTTTTGAATAAACGAAAAAATTTTAGGTCGATATCTTAGGCTCGCCAAATCCCGTTAAAGTTACATTATGTCTAAAAAAAATTTCCTCAACTTATTTTGATTGGAAATTCAATTCTCTACAAAAAAAGTCATCATGGTAAAATCACGTAAAGTTGATAGTTACTGAGATAATGCCAATTTTCTTCGAAAAAATGAAATTTTTTATTATATTGTCGCTTTTTGAGAATGAAAAATGATTTTTAATATATTAATTTTATAGGAAAATCAATTCTCTACATAACTGGTCATTTGGTAAAAACGTGAAATCGATAGTTATAATAACTATCAATTTCACGTTTTTACGTTTGTCCTTTGGAACAAACCTGAAATTGATGGTTATTAACTATCAATTTCACGTTTTTACCAAATGATCATTTTTGTAGAGAATTGAATTTCCTATGAAATTAATATGTTAAAAATCATTTTTCATCCTCAAAAAGCGACAATATAATGAAAAATTTCATTTTTTTGAACAAAATTGCCATTATCTCAGTAACTATCACTGTACGTGATTTTACCAGAGGACTTTTTTTGTAGAGAGTTAAATTTCCAATCAAAATAAGTTAAGGAAAAATTTTTTAGACATAATTTAACTTTAACGGGATTTGGCGAGCCTAAGATATCGACCTGAAATTTTTTTGTTTTTTCGAAAAATTTTTTTTTTGCACAAAGAACAATATTCTTGGTATTAATAATAAAATTCTAAAAAAGCGGGTTCTCGGCCCACCCTAATAAGTATACCACTGTGGCATACTTATAACTGCAATCAGTGACTATTCACTGATTCAAATTTAGAGAGTAGAGCCGGAGTGGGAAGATTTTTCCTTCTTACTGTTTTAAAGCTGTTTCCGAAAAAAATGGATAAAAAAATTAGAAGCTATGCATCGAATTTTTTTCACATCAATCGATAATTGTAATTCATAAAATTATTATTCTACAGTAATCAAAATGTCTGATCAATAAAAATCATGCTCAGATAATTGTAATTCATTGCATTTTTGTTATGTCGCACTTAATTTTAATTTGATAAATTTCGGGCTACAAGTTGAATGTAAAATGTAAATGATCTGCTATTCAATGGAAATCTGCACATTGTTATTATAAAATAATTGTAACTGATAAAAATTAGAATCACATTCATAGTTTTTACATTTCAGTAGAGTACAATTCTTATCTGTGTCTGCAAAATTGTGGCTATAAAACAAAAATCTTATCGATAAAAATAGCAATTATCATGCGGCGCCATATTGAAAAGTAGTTCAACTTATGTGAACACATCGTGAAAAATGCGACGAATCTCCTATCTTGTCTGCGCGTTCAGGATAAAATTTTCCATGCCACATGATTTCTACTCACTTCTTTTCTATCTCGACATAATTATAGTGTTCACGAATAAGTTTGTTTGGTATCCTGAATGACTTGGATTCTTGCATAATATTTTTCATTCAAAATAAGAAATGCTCACTTTTTAAAAGCAACCCGGCTTGGCATTCAGACAGACACGCGCTCTCGCGGAAAAATATCAAATCTAGTTGATCCCTATTAACACTAACGAAATTATATTTCTTTAATTCTTGTGTATACTTACTTGAAAATTATTAAGTATTATACCCTCCTCGTTTGATGTTATTTTACAGTTATTTGCGTTGTCGAAACTCAACGATTTGCCAGGGTACAGCCAAGATCGATAACGGCCAGATACGGGTTATAAATCTTCATTCACAATATTGTTTCGCGGATGATCGCGCTGAATCAATAGCCCAATTTAAGGAGGCGTTGAAAGATGCTCTAAGAAGCCATTGGTATAAGTTGAAAGACTTGTATGACATGCCGGCAGAAGTGTATGTTTCATTATTTAATGATATTATTTCGTTTAATCTATTCACTTTGCATGATTATCCATTCACAACTTTATAGCTATTATTTATAAAAATATTACTTGAAACACGTTATAGAATACTGTTGCGCTATACGCATTGGTATCAATTTCTGTGAAAATTGAAAGATATCCGAAAGTAGCTATTATGTATTATGATTTATGCAGTTACCCTGACGCTGCTGAGTGGGTGCCGTATGCTAGCATTAGAAGTTACATGAAAAGGTGTCGACAAACTCTTTTTCCACCACGACCAGAAAACATTCAAGAGCTGGTGCACCAAATTACGGATCCACAGTACCAACAAAATCTTGAGTACAATACCGGTCGGCTTACGGTAAAATTGGTCACAGATGCTAATGGAGATAATCACGCGCTCATTTACGATGAGAATTTTGTTAGATCGGAAATGTTTGACGTCACGAGACTCTTCATCGACGGAACGTTTCGTACCACGCCCAATTTAAGGGATGCTTACCAACTTGTCACGATTATGGGAATCAAATTCAACCATGTAATACATTTTTCGCAGCACATTCTTTTTTTTTTGTTTGTTTTGTTAATCTTCGATAAGTACAACCACTAAATGTCTAAACCAACATTTTTATTATGCTTTCTGCTTATAAACAATTTTTGACGTTACATAATCTTCATAGTCGTAGAGATCTGCCAAACCCACAGGTCTTTTACCAAATTTTCATTATATTATGCTTAAATAAATACCAATTTTTCAAGCGGTATAAACATTGCTTTACACATACTGGCTCGGTAATTAGTCTCCTTAAAGCGCTGTTAAAGTCGCTAGAAAATGGCGGCGCGGGCCCCTATCTCCGCGGTAATGCAGAGCTTCGTACCGAGGTACCTCCGCACACTGCTAGGTAGCGCGGAGTTCGGTACCGCGGTACCTCTGCACACCGCTAGGTGGCGCAGCACGCATCTGCTAACCGACTTCAGGAGTAGAAATCTGATTAGCCGATGCTTGCCGCATTATGAAAATTCGTGAGTCTTTCACGACAATGCCCATCAGCATCGCAATGTATGCAATCAATTGCACAAAATCATGATCCGATTACCTCGGAAAGTATTTACGTACATACATAAATGTGTGTTAATTCAGTATTCAACGAATGTCAAATAGATAATAAACCAAACTTTGATTTCATCTGAAAAATTCTTTCACTGTTATTTTATCTACGACAAGTCGATAGAATTAATAAATCAATACAGAGATTGAAAACTACGGATTTCCCATACAACTGACGAGTAACTTTCGTTTGTCGCTCTTTGACAGAGCGGTGCTTACTAGTGAGAAACTTATCTCACCGCCAATACTTCTAGGACAGGGCCATAGAATTCATAAATCAATACAGAGATTGAAAGTATGGATTTCCCATACAACTGACGAGTAACTTTCGTCTCTCGCTCTTTGACTGAGCGGTGCTTACTAGTGAGAAACTTATCTCACCGCTAATACATCTAGGACAAGGGCATAGAATTCATAAATCAATACAGAGATTGAAAGTATGGATTTCCCATACAACTGACGAGTAACTTTCGTCTCTCGCTCTTTGACAGAGCGGTGCTTACTAGTGAGAAACTTATCTCACCGCTAATACATCTAGGACAGGGCCGTAGAATTCATAAATGAATACAGAGATTGAAAAATATAGATTTCCCATACAAAGGACGAGTAACTTTCGTCTCTCGCTCTTTGACAGAGCGGTGCTTACTAGTGAGAAACTTATCTCACCGCCAATACTTCTAGGACAGGGCCATAGAATTCATAAATCAATACAGAGATTGAAAGTATGGATTTCCCATACAACTGACGAGTAACTTTCGTCTCTCGCTCTTTGACTGAGCGGTGCTTACTAGTGAGAAACTTATCTCACCGCTAATACATCTGGGACAAGGCCATAGAATTCATAAATCAATACAGAGATTGAAAGTATGGATTTCCCATACAACTGACGAGTAACTTTCGTCTCTCGCTCTTTGACAGAGCGGTGCTTACTAGTGAGAAACTTATCTCACCGCTAATACATCTAGGACAGGGCCATAGAATTAATAAATCAATACAGAAATTGAAAACTATGGATTTCCCATAGAAATGACGAGTAAATTTCGTCTCTCGCTCTTTGACAGAGCGGTGCTTACTAGTGAGAAACTTATCTCACCGCTAATACATCTAACAAGTAACACTACCCAAGTGTCACTCTCCGATTTCACTCAAACCATGACGAACTTTTAGAACAGTGAAAAATAATCGACACGTATTTTTTTAGATCGGCAAAGGAGCCATTTCAAGGGTGGAAATCACCCTTTGAAGTAAAATATTCAATCGATAATTTGAGGTAATCCAAAAATGTCAACATTCGACAAGTTGAAAAAAAAAGTCATAATAAAATGTTGAACTACGTGGGATTTTTGAAGTAATTCGAAAATAATAATATTTTACGAATTTCATTTTGAACAAATTAATAAAAAAAGAAGTGAAAATAAGATTTTGAAATACATGAGAAAAATTGAAAGCAAAAAATTATTTAGCTATACAAAATAAAAATAAAAAATAATAAAAAAGGAAAAAAATCTCGCCACCTCCTTGTTGGTTATTCCTGGGTTCGGCAAAGAGCGAGATGTGAGGTAGGTACTCGACAGAGCCATGTCGTGACAATTTTCGATTTTTCCAGCGAAAGCACGTTTTGGTTCAGTGATACGTTGAAAATCGATATTTTATCTATTTTGGTCATTTCCGTATTTTTAATTTACCTCACAAAGAGTTCATTGAACAAAAAAAAAAAAGGTGTTTCATTTGGCAAATCGCAAGAGAATTCCGAATACGTGATAATAATATGAACTTTAACACAAGATTACCCTCACTTGACCTTGGCAATATCGATAAGGGTCGATTAAACTCCTATAACTTTTGTGGAAGACATTTTCTTCCAAAACGCCTCGTGTCAAAGTTATCCCGCCCTTTTCTAACAGGGTCGAAAGTTCAAAGGATGATTTACACTCTTGAAATGGCGCCTTTGCCGATCTAAAAAAATACATGTCGATTATTTTTCACTGTTCCAAAAGTTCGTCATGACTTGAGTGAATTCGGAGAGTGAAACTTGGGTAGTGTTACTTGTAAGACAATTAGGCTAGAAAATTAATAAAATACAGAATTAATAAACACAGAAATGACGAGTAACTTTCGTTTCTCGCTCTTTTACAGAGCGGTGCTTACTAGTGAGAAACTTATCTCACCGCTAAATACATCTAAGACAAGGCTAGAGAATTAATAAAATACAAAATTAATAAACATAGAAATGACGAGTAACTTTCGTCTCTCGCTCTTTGTCAGAGCGGTGCTTACTAGTGAGAAACTTATCTCACCGCTATTACATCTAGGACACGGCCATAGAATTAATAAATCAATACAGAGATTGAAAACTATAGATTTCCCATAGAAATGACGAGTATCTTACGTCTCTCGCTCTTTGGCAGAGCGGTGCTTACTAGCGAGAAACTTATCTCACCGCTAATACATCTAGGACAAGGCCATAGAATTAATAAATCAATACAGAGATTGAAAACTATGGATTTCCCATAGAAATGACGAGTATCTTACGTCTCTCGCTCTTTGGCAGAGCGGTGCTTACTAGCGAGAAACTTATCTCACCGCTAATACATCTAGGACAAGGCCATAGAATTAATAAATCAATACAGAGATTGAAAACTATGGATTTCCCATAGAAATGACGAGTAACTTTCGTCTCTCGCTCTTTGGCAGAGCGGTGCTTACTAGTGAGAAACTTATCTCACCGCTAATTACATCTAAGACAAGGCTAGAGAATTAATAAAATACAGAATTATTAAACATAGAAATGACGAATAACTTTCGTCTGTCGCTCTTTGTCAGAGCGGTGCTTACTAGTGAGAAACTTATCTCACCGCTATTACATCTAGGACAAGGCTACAGAATTCGTAAATTGATACAGAGATTGAAGAGTAATTAATAATGTAATGAAGCGAATCCAAAATAAAGGTTCGCATTTCCACAAGGTCAAGTTGGCAAGTAACCCGAAGTCGCAAGTTCTCACCCCAAAGCAAGGCTGCGGTCCACGTTTGTGGCAAAATATTCCGTTACATTATATGAAAAATGTAATAAAATCTATGGATCACTGATCCCTGTCGACAATTAGTCGAGTTACAAACAAGCAGAGCTACAACATCTGGCCCCGAAGCAGAACATATTCCAGAAGATTCAATTTCTCATTCGATTCCTATAAATGAATAAAATCAATAGATCAGTAAAATTAATCCACAATAAAGACTTCTGTCGAAGATCAATCATCCTTGCCCTGAAGCAGGATAGTCTATGTTTGTGAAAAATTATTTTAACAAAATCTATCTGAAATTGAAAAAAATCTATGGATCACGGATCAAACAAAGCGACAAGTCCTAGCCCTGAAGCAGAGCGGTAGTCCACGTTTGTGGAAATTATTCTAGTTTTATAAAAGTATGTAGATTCATAAATCAATAATACGAACCCACCGTGGATATCCCTGTCTTAACTGATTGACGTGTCAAGCAGCCACAGTTTTGCCCAAAGTTGAGCAATTATTGTTTGAATAGAGATAAGTTATTATCCGAAATATCCCAAAATTCCGTCCAATGCCAAGTAACAATCCGCGATTTATCAGAAGCATTGATTATATCCTCTGCTTCGTTGCATGTTCTAGCACGTTGTGCTGTTTGAGGTTAGGCGGGAGTCGGCTGCAATCACGATCGTAAATAATTTCAACGAAACGAATAGCAATAGCGAGGTCAACTTATACATCTGTACTTTGTAAAAACTTAAGATCGCATAATTCTTTAGTAATCATGTTACCTGCGTTGCACTAAGAACAAACAAACAGCTAATCGCCACAACGCGGCACGTGTTTCCAGAGCCGGCATCGCACATCGGTCTAAAACCGCCCAAAACACGCGCAAAATAGCAAAAAAATAATTGCAACCAATTTTTTTTTCATGTTGTGCCAGTCATTGCAGATGTTCTAATAAATCAAAAATGAGTAGTTATACATCCAAAAAAATGCATCATCGTGTTACAGTAGGTTAACTTTTACCTTTCGTAACGTGAAATTTCCCGATTATTTCACGAGCAGTTCTTTGTTTACTCATAAAGCAATGAAACGTTACTTTTCACCCGTATAATAAATTTCTTGTTTGCACATGTTTCTCCAGATTGTGAACTTGATTCTCGCTTTCGAAAAACTGAAATATGGTAATTCTGGGACGAGTTATCAGCAGTTAAAAATAGGCATTTTTTGGATAAAAAAAATTGAAGCTATAAATTGAAATGGTATGGAACTTTTGATTCTCACCCGTTCTCACTCTGACTCTTTTTGGATAATTAAGTACTATTCCTGTATAATACGTAGAACAAAAAATTATTTGCTAATACTTGCAATCTTCGACGGGGTACATTTTTTTATTCAGCAGCTACACATCTTACCCAAATAAATTGACTAACATTTCCATATTTCTGCTGCCACAAGGCTTATTGGCAGGTTCTATGGTATCAATACGCTCAATACATATTCCAATCATTGTTCAAAAATAGTTGAACTAGTAGTGAAATACTCCGGCTTTTGCTAATTGTTGCAATCTACGACAGGGCGTGATAATTTTAATTTTTCGCGCTTAATACCGTCACACTAGTTAACTCTGCATTCTAAGAATCTACAATCGGTAAGATGAGGTACTTCAGTGCCATCTCTTGCTTTCCACGGTATTTAATGCGGTATATTATATTATTACTGTAGTTGACCGCGCGTATGTGTATAGTTTATGAATCAGTTTAAAATTTATTTCGAACATGGACCGAACAGGTAAGTAAATTTATTGTTTCAGGCAGCATGAATTAGATTCAACAACTAATCTTAATCGAATATTGTAGATTTCCCTGCGCGGTCATTGATTAAAAAGTTTTAGTTTTAAAAAAATTCAATAATTTTTTTTTCTTGGAGACTGGCAATCACAAATTGCAAATAATTTTTTTTTCTTGGAGACTGTCAATTACAAATTGTAAATAATTTTTTTTTTTTTTTCGTAATAACTTTTACACATGTGAATAAATTCTTTTTTCCAATTATAAAAGCAACTGTAAATGGGTGTTGGTCTTATGAATAATTATTTTTGAGTATGAATTGGATATTGCAAAAGGATTATTTTTCCGAACATACCATAATATGTGTAACATGTAGTTCAAAAAATGACAATCCGATGATTGATTTGAAAAAATTTCGTGAATACATTGCTGTACGCTTCGTGAATGTTTGAATCAATATAACTTCCGGACGAAATTTTTTATCGCCTAGGTCAAGGTCCCAAATTCAAGCTTGAACCTTTAGCTTCAGTCCACGTTTTTTTTAATTCTTGTAGAGCGTCTAGTTACAAAGATATCACCATGTAAACATTATGCGCGCGTATCGTGTAGTTTCGGACCAATGTGCATCGCCTGTCACGACTCACGAACGCTCTCGTCTAAAGCGCGGGAAATACCGTACCACGTGACGTATTCGCATTTATTATAACTATTATAGACTCATTGACTGAAGATCTAGTCAACTCACAGTGGATTTCACCCGTAGCTACAATTGCTAGAATCGTTAATTTCTTTGTATTTCACCAACGAACGAAAAAACCATAAGCAATACGGACCGAAAAAACAAAACCACAAGTGAAACACTGACGAAATTCTAATTTTTTTTTGGCGAAATTTGGATTTCTAATTTGACAATCTTCACTATGATGCAAAGACAAACTGAATTTTGTCGAATTTTTTAAACTAGCGTCACATCATTCGCGCGCTCCGCGCGCGGTAAAACCGGGATTCAGAGTCTTTGTCTTGTATATTCTTCTATCCTCGTGATCCTTTTATAGCTGTATTATAATTGACGATTGATCTGTCTCAAATGAATAAATAAATCACAAGTCATGAACGGTAAGTGACACAAAAAAAATTGTTGAACAAAAAGATAGAAAATTTAATTACCTACTAGAAAGGTTGTTACAATCTTTTGCCTAAAGTGCACGATAACGGTGATATAGGCAGATAAAGTTTTTCTCTGAATGAAAGATATGCACACACAGGGGTGCGATTCCATAACTTTTATCACTGCTATCACTGTCATACCCACACACACACACATTCCGCTGTATCACTCGTATGTACGACGTGAAGTCATCGCACGTATTGATCTTATGATATTTATCGACAGTGATAGCAGTGATATTTCTTATAATGGCGCCACTAAATGGGACGAAATTTGTAAGGATATTGTTTACTTATATATGGGGCATTCCAGCTACAACCGAGCGGCCATTACCTCTTCATTTTTTTTTTTCGTGACGCCGATTTTTTTCAGTTACTTTTCGACAAAAAAAAACATACGTATTTCTCAGAAAAAATTATTTTTCATCCTCTTCCGTTTCAACAACCTCCAAAGTAGAATTTTTTTTCGCCTAGTGTATCCTCCGATTTTTTTCAAATAAATTCACTAAAAAGTACATTAAAAACCGCAACTTTTGATCGCTATCTCATCATGGGAAAATCATTTTTCTGTTTTTCTATTGGTATTAAACTGTGAAAAATGTGTTTTTATTAGTGAAAAGGAGCAAGTACACAAATAACGTTGTTGATGCTATTATTTATTGAATCATAACTGGTAAATAATAATAATATTTATTAATTAATAAAAATAATCCTTTTTTGATCCTTAATTATTACACGTTTTTAGTAATCCATCCTTCGAATTTGGCATACCAATATCGTTATTGTCATCGAATAGGTACCCAAAAATTACCGCACCGAATGTAAAACAATATTCCACAGACAGGATAGATACTCTCGCTATTAACTCCGATACCGACAAGTAAGAATCATGGTCGTCATTTTTGTGTACAACCCTACGCTAAGCTCTGCTATCAATGTACATATAATTGATTTCCATAATTTAACACCGCATCAATAGTGTTTGACGTCCATGATGTAACCGGATTCAAAATTGCCATGGACATTGATACTGCGGCGTTAGCCGTGCACTGCTTTCCTCTACTAAATTGTGGGAATCTAACGTCACCTTGGTAAAATGAACCATGTATTAATATAAGTTTTGTTAACAACACACATAATTATATAAATCATATTTTCTGAATCATATTTTATTATGTTACTGCATACATCAATACTAAAATACTCCTCACGAATATTATATATGTTATATATAGAATAGAATATTTAATTACCTACAGAATAATCGTAAACGTGATGCTGTATAACCCTCAGTCACGAATACACGACCGAAAAGTTATCGATATTCCCTAAACTGAGAATGACAGATTAATTCAAAACAGAATACACGATCACATATCTGAAAGTAAAAAATTCAAACCGCCAATCAGCAAACGAATAAAATACATGCGAGATTTCGATTTACATGCGATATTTCGAGATTTCGAGAATCCTGGGTCACGGTTTTTTTAAGTTTGGACAATCTTTGAACTTCGCAATTTTATTTGTCATAGGTACGGAACAAGGGCGTAGCCACGATAGTGCGGGCCCCCCTTTTATTTAGTCAAGCGACAAATAATTTTGGAAAAGAAGTCTTAATTGTCAAGGCATAGCCAAAACCTCCGTACACTAGTCCTGAAACAAGATTTAGATTGATTTCAATCAAACAATTTTCCAATAAGTACTTTATATCACGTTTTCTCGTTTTTGCCCTCCCCTGGAGAAAATCCTATAGCTACGCTCTTGTTCCGGAACGCACCTCTGACTGATTTGAGTTCAGTATACTGCAACGATTCTCGGGCAGATTTTCAGGTGCCTCCCACACCTATGCTATTGACTTTAGACATATGCTCTCGCTGACTTTTCTGTCGGAAATTTTATGCACTACAAGATTGTTCCTATACAATTTTTGTCTATCTGGCACGGTTCTCGCAGCGTTTACGGTTACAGTTAACGGCGCGCAAATTATTCATTATTTTGGACGGTTTTTTTTTAATTTTTTTTTGCACTCATTTGCAAACTAATTTTTTGCGCTTAACTTGGATTTATGATCAGTGGATCATCCCTTACACGTCAATATATTTTTTTTTTTCGTTCTCGAATTACTTGCATATGATGCCTAAAATCGGTCTAACTCGACCGGCCTATGCACATACACATGTAAAGCAGGCCAGCGTTCAGTGTTTGTCAAAGTTCTCGTCATTTACCAGCAAGACTTAGAGGCGACAAGACCGGAAAACAAAAGAACAAAAAAAAAACCGACATGCCTGGACGTGGCGAGGGACGAGGCCGTGGACGTGGAGGTAAGTGTCTTCTAAACTGTATATTCTTGAAATGAAACCATATAATTTTATTGAATATTGTGAAGCGCATAAAATATAGTTTTCTAAAAAATAATCACATTACTTCGTTTCAACGAGCCGTCCAACAAGTAAATTGCTCGCTAAAAATAGATACATTTTTTGATTATTTATGGGTTTTATAGCAATAAGACGCCTAGGTGCCTCCTGCAGCAGTGAGGAGGATGGGGGCACAGCCCAAAGAGCAGAGGTACGTATTTATTTTCCACTTTTACCGTCAATTTCGCTATGTATCCGTCAAATGAATCCCAACTCGTAGTGTTAAAAAATAGTTATAAAATGTGTATGGTTCCTACGATAACTTGAAAAAGCAGAAATATTGAACGCGTTGAAATATTCGTATTAAATGATTAACTTCGCGAAATATTTGTATTTACGCGTCTACGCGATTTTGGGCAACACAAAGAAGGTGCGGAATAAAAATCTTCCATTCAGCTACACATATATACAGCTTGTCGATGCACGTTGAGCGGTGCCGTAAAGTACGATCGAGACAGCACTAGCTTTTCTCTCCGTCTCTATCTTTCTTTCGGTGTCCCGGCAGCAATTTTTCGCAGGAATAGCACAATGTATCGAAATTGTACAGTTTAAATATTATCAAAAATTTGTAGCTTTATAATCTCTTCAAAAGTAATACTGATGTACCATTTCGAATTCAGACATAATATTTATGTTCATTTTGATCTGATGATTTTTATGATCAATTCGTTCTTTGAGTCGAAAATCAATGCAAAACTTTATAAGATTGTATTCAACATTTATTTAATTTCTTAAACTTTCGCAGTAGTGTAGCAATAAACGAACCTGATTAGCAGTTATTTTCGACATGGATTCATCGGAAAATTGCCATTACACATTTTTTTTTTTTTTTATCGCTTGATCCATTCTGCCTTGTGTTCACCAATTATACATGCTCATCGATATTGTTATTTTTGCGGCACTCTAATGAATATGTGTGTGAAACTTTGCCGAATTCAAGCCTCTGTATTCAACTATTACGAAAAATCCAGCCATCTTTGAAAGTACGTCTCAATTTTCGTGTTTTTCTATAGTTCAAAAAAAATAATTCAAGTCACACAAAAAAAGTCCATTGGCCAGAAGTGGACTTGTAGTGTTTAAAGATAAAAAACTCACTCATCGTCAGAGCATTGCATCCATTCCGAAAAAAATTTCGCATACAAATACATACACAAAATGGAACAACTTTAGCCACTTTGATTCTGTCTATGTATACGATTAGCCAATTCACAGATATATTCAGGTGAGAAAAATTATGACGTAAAAATAGCAAATTTTGAACCAGCTACAAAAATTGAAGAAAAAAATTGAAAAAATCGCTATACTGAATAGTTTATGTGCGTTCGAAATCATTTTTAGTGTAAAACAGTTTAAAAAGTGTGAGTGTTTGACAATGTAAAGTTTACATAGAGTACCTCGATTTTAAAACGAGTCGATACGTACGTTAGCGTTCGAATTTGTTGTTTTCTATAGTTCGGTATGAAATTCGTTCAAAAATGGGCGCGCAGTCAACTTCACGAACTACTATTCACGGTACTGTTTATCGTAGCGAAACGATTCAGAGCACATTTTGAGGCTAAAATAAGCAGATTTTATAGACAAAGATTTTTTGATTGTTGTATGATTTAAAAGTCCGATTGATTGTTATTATCAATTGAAATGGCTAATGATCTTGCCCTTCTAATCGTTGGTTTGTTGAATTCTGGTAAAAATTACTCGATTACTTATTAATTTCTGTATAACAGACAGTTTATAGTATTGGCGAGTTTCGACTGAGTTTATTGAAAATCATTTTCATTTTGTATAATGTGTTGATTAATGTTTGACGTGTGCGTTATGCCTGGTGGCACCGGATTCAACTCACCTCGGCGCGGCTCAATTCGCGAACGCAGCGCGATACATGAACCTTTTTTTCCTCACAGACTCAATCGGAATCCACGAAAAAAAAAAAAGCCAGCTGATTATACTACATCCAATAAGATATTCAGCGATATTAACACGAAAAATCTGTTGAACCTTTATATTACTGATAACAATCTGAATTTTATTATTTTGCAAATTAGGAAATTTTTGTATATAGGCTGATGCTAGAAGCTTTACAATGTGCTTGACGCATCTGTCCGACTACCAGTAGAACTAGAGATAATATTCAAAGTTGACTACGCACTCATTTCGCAACGAAATTCAATGTCTATGAAATATTGAAAAAAAAAAATATTTCGAGAATAAAAATGGCATATTGACATTTTTTACACATATTTCACCGAATACAAAGTCATTTCTTTGCCGACTTGACATGCATTTTTCTGCATGTGTAACAAAGCCACAATCTGGAGCAATAATTGTGGATACCATTTCATAAATTATTGCAATTCCTAATACGTAAGAACTGTAGATCACGTTCGCTGGATGATAACGATGATTTATATTACAGAGCAAAGAGCAGTGGCCGGATCTGCCGCTGCCGCGTCGATCGCCACGGCCGACATCTAGGCAGCAGCAGCAACAAAAGCAGCAACAACAGCAGCAACTGCCACCGCTGCAACAACAACAGCAGCAACAAGAGCAGCAGCAACTGCCACCGCTGCAACAACAGCAGCAACAAGAGCAGCAGCAACTGCCACCGCTGCAGCAGGAGCAGCAGCAACTGCAGCAGCAACTGCAGCAACAGCAGCAGCAGCTGCAGCAACAGCAGCAGCAACTGCAGCAACTGCATCAGCAACTGCGGCAGCAGCAGCAACAACAACAGCAGCAACTGCAACCGCTGCAGCAGGACCAACTAATTCGGCGGCCGCCACCGCTGCTGCTGCCTACGTTGAAACCGGCACCGCAACCGCTGCCCGACGACTACCAGCCACTACCAGTGCCCGATCCGCCGCTCCGGATGACATCCGAGGAGGTCAAAATCCTCCAGCAGCAGATCTGCTTCTATAATAGCAGCCTTCTCGTTCTAAAGCTTAGCAACAAGCTTAAGTTCGAGAAGGACCGTGCTAAGAGGGTGAAGCAGACTGCTGCTAAGAGGGATTTGACCTCTCGAAAGCAGCGGATCGAACGGCAGCTGCAGCGGCTGGAGCCGCACCAGCAAGAGCAGCAGGGGCAGCAGCAGCAGCAGCGGCAACAACAACAACAGCAGGGGCAGCAGCAGCAGGGGCGGCAGCAGCAATGATAATAATAAGAACACACATAATAATAATAACAGTAATAATAATAACAATAGTAATAATAACAATAATAATAATAATCATAATAATCACAATACAACACACACACACACACACACACTCACACACACACTTTTTATAATTTTAAATTTTATAATCAATTAGGTTAGTATTTATAATAATATTATTAATATATAATAAATAAAATTAATATTTCTTAAAATCATAATTTCGTTAGTTGATTTTTCATATTATTTCATTTTATTTCATCCTAAGCTCGCAACCGCGGGCTGCAGGCGGCACTTTATAAGTGCCAGGGAAACACCCACCCACTCTTACCCACTCACACCATTGTGTAAGTTCGTTTCCTTGGATTATGACGCTCAACCTGAGCAAGTATATGTATATCGATAGACGATATAACTATATGGAGCTGCGCATATCGTCGCAGCATTCAGAGTCATTCACAGGGAAATGATGTTAACCTACGAGATCTCAATATTATCATTAAGTGTTCTCTCATAGCTCTCGCATCTGGCAAATAGGCTTTCCTAACAGGGTCGTCACCGAGTGCAATTGTCGTTGCGTAAGCCGCAGCGTATACACCGCAACTAAACGAGTCGGGCTGTCTTGTAACGGGTTGAAGAACTACATCCGCAACATCGATATGAGGATATCGTTTGGAAATATAACGCCTTTCCTCTCTGCTCAAAAGCTCGTATTCACCGCGTAAGAGACTATCGTAGACGTACAGTGTGGAACCATCGTAATAAAGCCAGCACCAATGTCTGCATGCATTACCACCAATTATCTGGACATCCCTTTGAAAAGGACTACATGGCTTGATGCAGGTATAGCTAGCGGGGTTACAATTGAAACGGCTGTTTTCTTGCAATACATTTTGAAACAAGTCAACGCTTGAATCCGTTAACAAACTGTTCAGCGACAATACATTTGCCTCGACTTCTTCGATCGAAATATTTCGACGCAAAATCTCTAACAAATCGGCAGTTTCATGAGAATCTTTGATTTCGTCGTCAATTTCGATTGTTACCCAACCGGCGTTACCGTTATTGTCGTTCTTTGAACTGGAATTGCCCATGTCCTTGGAACTTACCGACAAAACTTTTCTCTCCTCGTCTGTTTGCAAGACGATCTGTGCCGACTCTATACAGTCTTCGCCACTATCGGAACGCGCAATGCGCCGCGCATTTTGTTTCCGCAAAGCTTCTGCTCTGGCTTCGAGAATATATTCAGGATCACGGACCTGCATATTTCTCTGACGACGACTATCTACGATTTCTGGAAGCAAGCATTCCATGTAGAATCTACACAGAAAGGGTTGCATTTTTAAAGTCCAGAACGCATCGTCCCTAAGAACCTTAACGAGTTTCAAATCCGTTGAAGTCCACAGTGCAAATATGCAATACTCACGCATGGTTACATGCAGCTGACCTTGCACCTGATAATGGTACATGTGGTTCTTGTTCAAGAGATTCTTGTCTTTCTTGTCAAAAATATTTCGCAAGTTCGGTTTCTCTTGCAAAGCATGATCCGAATTAGCGTTTTGGGCTGAAAACGGACATTTTATTTCGACTATGCCATCGTCGTCTATTAGGCCGTCTGGAGACGCTCCTAAGTAAGGGATCTCCCGATCGATAAAAAGACCGCAGGGAACGATTTTTTTCCCCAGTTGTAACTCTACGTCTCGTAAAGCGTTACTTTCGTTTGCAAGCCCGAACTGGGTAGCGGCGGTGTCAATGACCTTCGGAAATCGAATACCCGTAACCATATTTGCGCACGAAGTACTCGGCAGCATACGACATATCGGCCCGAATTTCGATGCCGTAATTATCTCAGTACGCAACTGATGCCATAGCTCAGAATTGCTTTGTGATATCGTATCACGCTCAATCTGGCTACGGCCGTTCTGGTAGGACTTTAATTTGTCCATGTGTTTTTCAACGAGAACACCGAACGTGTCCTTATCAA
Source organism: Macrophya alboannulata (assembly GCA_949628255.1). NCBI lineage: Eukaryota > Metazoa > Arthropoda > Insecta > Hymenoptera > Tenthredinidae > Macrophya > Macrophya alboannulata. The sequence continues at coordinate 9,423,696 of OX451209.1, forward strand.
TATCCGGCTTTCTAGCCAACGGTCCATAGTCTTTGTCGACGCCGTGAAACCTTGGACGCCTCTGATTGCGCTTTTTCAACTTATATACGCGGTTTAGGTGATTTTGGTAACGCCTGTGCCTTTCCATTTTCATCACAGTAGCGGGAACCTTGTAGTTCTTATAGAGGTGCAACTTAGATAACAGTACCTGAGTGGAGTGCTGCACAACAGCCCCATAGCATCTCATTTCGTACGAGTTTCTCATACAATGGTTGATTCTCTTACCGGAATTCAACTTATTCACTACGGAATTGCAACCCTCTGCTATATTGTTATTGACTTTTCTCAATAAGCTTTTGGCGTGACAGTTCAGATAGCGCACTGCCTCCTGAACGTGAGCATAAAGCCCCGTCCTGTGGAGTTCCGCCAGCACATTCTTACCATTCGGCTCAGGTGTACACTCGAACGGTAGTGTTTGGCAATTCGTGTGATCACCGAACTCGTGATCCAATATAATGAGAATATCTTTACAGAGTCTAGTTGCTTTTTCAGCCGCTGAAGTATTCTTGGCGTTACGGAGATCCCTGGCTCTCTCAACACTTTTACGGATTTTTAATCCGCTCGCTGACACATAGCCCCGAAGTTGGGTTATACTGAGGGTTCCTTTCAAAGGAGCAGTTCTAAGCTTCACGTCAGAAGCGATTTTAAGCTTACGGCACAAGTTGCGAAACAAGTGGTTGTTACACTCTACTTTTTCAACAATATTTCCGTGATCAGCGTACGCATTATCATCGCATATAGCCTGATATACGCTGCTATCACCGTCTGCCACAAGCGTTCGGTATATTAAACCGTTGCTCGCAACGCTTGTACGGAAACCTTCTAGAATAATGTCGGTTTCCATTGCGTTGGAGCTACGGTCACGACCCCAATTTTTGTGCACACATGAGGGGTCGGTTCCTTGTTTAGCAACTCTGCTCTCGCGTGGGTCGCGCAATACTTGTTGCGTACGCCAACATATAAAGCTAACTTGGTCTCGTGACCGAAGATCATGGCTGCACCCGATAGCGCATCGTGTTTACCACCCCCGTATGAGCGTTTCGACCAACAGCCATCCGCAATGACCTGTATGTACGGTACACCGTCGATAACATGCCCCTTCTCGATGGCAATTTCTCTTTTCATTGCCGCAGCTTTTAATCTTTCGGCTTCGGCAACTTCGTGGAAGTTATCAAAAATTTTGTCCCGATATCTCAGGTACGTTGGAGCTGTCATACAAGGGATTGACATAGCGGCAAGCAGTTCTTGCAGTGTACTGTGCCCAGTACCCGATCTGATTGTACCGCAAACGGCACTTTCATTGATCCCAAGTATATTTTGGTGATCAGGATCCGTCCAAATGTTGAACGTGTAATCGCACATTCGACACACGAAATGCAGTTGCGTTCGCAAACCTCGATTGAACGACTTAACCAATTTCAGTTCACTGAAAGGGCAACCCAACTTAATGTTGTGATTGTCGAATTTTTCATGCAATTGCTGCAGAAAGTACATAATGTCGACGATACGTCGACCTTCGATACTGGTGTCACTGACACCTTGGTCCGTTGGACCTTCGATAGTCGTGTCACTGACACCCTGGTCCGTTGGACCTTCGATAGTTGTGTCACTGACACCCTGGTCCATTGGACCGTTTTCGGCGACAAATACATTGTCGTCACTTACCATTGTGAAACGATCATCCACGACTGCGGCGGTAGCACGGCCATCTTCTGCGCGAAGTGGAACGTTGCCCTTCTTCGCCCTAAAACAAACCGCGGGTTAATTAGTATTTCCATCAGTAGAATTATGTAGAATGCACACGGCTTCACAGGGATTTCTACTGTCGGAATGGAAATTCTCATCAAATACTATTTTGTGAAACTTATCGACAAATTATACTTGGCGCGGTTAATGGTAATACCGTCATACCGGAAGGCAATTGGCAGACAGATCTATAGAATAATACTTGACTGAAGAATAAATAAATTGCAGTACTTTTACGAATTGTCAGTTATTCATTATCGGAGAATTGATCATTGCTCGAATTATGCGTGATTTTTTTCACAAAGAGAAACGAATTCATCAAATAATGAACAATTGCTTTAAAAACGACTATTTTTCCAGGGATTAATAAATTCGTGATTGTAAAGTCGAGTTCAAACAGAAAGTTAGTTTCTAATGGATATACCGTATATTAAAGCGAGTTCAGACAATATAAGAATTGAGTATTTTTATCCTGCGGATCCCTGGTCGGCAATGAGCCTATTTATTTAAGGTCCTATGTATTATTGTGATTATGACATCACCTCATTGGTTATTTGACAATCGAAGATGGTAATACTATACGACAACTGAGTAATTATGATTCAGGCGTATACATTGTGTGAAACGTTCGACCTTTGTTGCAGCATAGAGTTCCGCAGGAGACATCTAATTAATTCATATACGATATGGGAAATGAGATATCGAATCCTTGTATTTGTATAAAGAATCGTACTTACCTACTACGATAACGTTCCTTTCGCGGAACGCGTTTTCTTTTGTAATGGCCATTGGCCATAACGATTATGTAGGTATAATCACAGATTATATATATACACTTAACCTAGGCATGCACTTATAGCTAGATATGCTAAAAAAATAAAATAATAAAAATTAGAACACGAATAAACACACACACTCAAACTCGCGAAACACACGGAGACACGTACACTCGCGAAACACTCAAGTCAACACTGAACAGTCACAGCACATGTGCGCCGCGAACTGATACCGCTGGAACTTTTGATCTGCGCGGTGTTGTCAGTTATGGGACTAAACATGACAACGGACGAGCCAATTGGCTTCTCACGATGAGTGGAAAATGTATTCCATTCGGTATGAAATATTCTAAAATTAATCGACGTAAAATTAGAGGGCCGTAGTAACATAGATATAATTGGGCAACATTTCATTATTCGTCAACCATCATAGATGAAGTGTAGCAGTCGAGATAATTCGACGCCCCGGTATAAAAGTACGATATCTCATATTGAGGTAGAAAACCATAATATCACAGAGTGTGGTGGAAAAACATGCTATCTCAATTTTCCTTGTACAAAACATCGTATGTCCATACCTTTCACAAAGGACTTGAGACCTTACCACATTATATTTTTGAGATAGCATGGTTTTCTACCACAATTTGAGATATCATACTGTTATACTGAGGCGTCAAATAGGATGGGTATGAAAGTTTTTCTTCGACGAAAAGGAGTGAAGAGTGACAATAGTTATGACATACATCGTGTGTTCATCGTCACGTATAGCATCGGTAACATTTCATCAAAATTTCTGAATTCATATCACATCTATATTACTTTTGAAATAATTCATTGATAGAAGATTACAGGGATGGAATCTTCATTGAAATCTGAAAATGACATTAGTTCTTCTGTGAAAAATTCGAAAGTCAGATTCAGTCTTCGAAGTAGTAAAAAATGTATTTGTCCAATTGGAACGAGTTCACATACCGTGGGTGGTACACCCGATAAAGATGTGAATATAGTATGTACGGAAGTCAGCCGAAATTGCGATATTCAAATAGAAAAGAAGGAGAGAACTAGTAAGTTGGTGTTATCCTTGTTTAATATCCCGTGTTAAACAAGAACAACTGGGACTCACTGATTGTGAGTTCCCCGCTCTTGATCTATTCCGACATCGCTTCTACTTCCGGGCGATTCATTGGCCCACGAACTCCAGTTGTTATGTTTTGGGTGTTCCGAAGCCATCACTGATGTCGATAAGAGATCAGTGGAGGCCCGTCATTGGCGCAGATTTGAACTGGCTAGGTTCGCGCCTCGCGGCGCCCCTCTTGTTTGTCGAGGAACTTCGCAGCATCGAGAACTCTAACGATAAACCCTATTTATTCCCTCGAACGGGGTCTGTACGGATGAGGAAACAACGTACTATATCAATTATTTACATGGATTTTTTCTGGTCGAGAAATCTAGGTGGATGGAAAATTTAAGCAAAAATGAAAGCAGTGCAAAATAAATAACCTCACTGTAATGCCAACCCCGATTGTAATCTCATCTGTTATTGATTTTCTGCTAACTGTCAGCCGAGTAGGTTATGTTTGGGACCCGCGTCGATTATTCGAATTCATTTTTGCTCTCTTGAAAAATTGTCAGCTGTGAATAAAACGAGTAGAAATAATACGCTGAGCGTTATTTTCAACTCCAAATTCGAATTCATTTATCCTATCTTCAAGTTCTAGATTAGGTTAGGTTAGCCTACGCCGTCTGCGATCTGTCATTGATTTTCTGCTAACTGTCAGTCGAGTAGGTTATGTTTCGGACCCGCGTCGATTATTCGAATTCATTTTTACTCTCTTGAAAAATTATGAGCTGTGAATAAAACGAGTAGAAATATTACGCTGATCGTAATTTCCAATTTCAAATTAGAATTCATTTATCCTATCTTCAAGTTCTAGATTGGGTTAGGTTAGCCTACGCCGTCTGCGATCTGTCATTGATTTTCTGCTAACTGTCAGTCGAGTAGGTTATAGTTGGGACCCGCGTCGATTATTCGAATTCATTTTTACTCTCTTGAAAAATTATGAGCTGTGAATAAAACGAGTAGAAATAATACGCTGAGCGTTATTTTCAATTCCAAATTCGAATTCGTTTATCCTATCTTCAAATTCTAGGTTATGTGACGGTCGGGTTATGCTACGCCGTCTGCGATCTGTTATTGATTTTCTGCTAACTGTCAGTCAAGTAGGTTATGTTTGGGACCCGCATCGATTATTCGAATTCAGTTTTACTCTCTTGAAAAATTATGAGCTGTGAATAAAACGAGTAGAAATATTACGCTGATCGTAATTTCCAATTCCAAATTCGAATTCATTTATCCTATCTTCAAACTCTAGATTAGGTTAGGTTAGCCTACGCCGTCCGCGATCTGTTATTGATTTTCTGCTGTCAGTCGAGTAGGTTATGTTTGGGACCCGCGTCGATTATTCGAATTCATTTTTACTCTCTTGAAAAATTATGAGCTGTGAATAAAACGAGTAGAAATAATACGCTGAGCGTTATTTTCAACTCCAAATTCAAATTCATTTATCCTATCTTCAAATTCTAGGTTATGTGACGGCCGGGTTATGCTACGCCGTCTGCGATCTGTTATTGATTTTCTGCTAACTGTCAGTCAAGTAGGTTATGTTTCGGACCCGCGTCGATCATTCGAATTCATTTTTACTCTCTTGAAAAATTATGAACTATGAATAAAACGAGTCGAAATAACACGTTGAGCGTAATATTCAACTCCAAATTCGAATTCATTTATCCTATCTTCAAGTTCTAGATTGGGTTAGGTTAGCCTACGCCGTCTGCGATCTGTCATTGATTTTCTGCTAACTGTCAGTCGAGTAGGTTATGTTTGGGACCCGCGTCGATTATTTGAATTCATTTTTACTCTCTTGAAAAATTATGAGCTGTGAATAAAACGAGTAGAAATAATACGCTGAGCGTTATTTTCAATTCCAAATTCGAATTCGTTTATCCTATCTTCAAATTCTAGGTTATGTGACGGTCGGGTTATGCTACGCCGTCTGCGATCTGTTATTGATTTTCTGCTAACTGTCAGTCAAGTAGGTTATGTTTGGGACCCGCATCGATTATTCGAATTCAGTTTTACTCTCTTGGAAAATTATGAGCTGTGAATAAAACGAGTAGAAATATTACGCTGATCGTAATTTCCAATTCCAAATTCGAATTCATTCATCCTATCTTCAAGTTCTAGATTGGGTTAGGTTAGCCTACGCCGTCTGCGATCTGTCATTGATTTTCTGCTAACTGTCAGTCGAGTAGGTTATGTTTGGGACCTGCGTCGATCATTCGAATTCATTTTTACTCTCTTGAAAAATTAAGAGCTGTGAATAAAACGAGTAGAAATAATACGCTGAGCGTTATTTTCAACTCCAAATTCGAATTCATTTATCCTATCTTCAAATTCTAGGTTATGTGACGGTCGGGTTATGCTACGCCGTCTGCGATCTGTTATTGATTTTCTGCTAACTGTCAGTCAAGTAGGTTATGTTTGGGACCCGCATCGATTATTCGAATTCAGTTTTACTCTCTTGAAAAATTATGAGCTGTGAATAAAACGAGTAGAAATATTACGCTGATCGTAATTTCCAATTCCAAATTCGAATTCATTTATCCTATCTTCAAACTCTAGATTAGGTTAGGTTAGCCTACGCCGTCCGCGATCTGTTATTGATTTTCTGCTGTCAGTCGAGTAGGTTATGTTTGGGACCCGCGTCGATTATTCGAATTCATTTTCACTCTCTTGAAAAATTATGAGCTGTGAATAAAACGAGTAGAAATAATACGCTGAGCGTTATTTTCAACTCCAAATTCGAATTCATTTATCCTATCTTCAAGTTCTAGATTGGGTTAGGTTAGCCTACGCCGTCTGCGATCTGTCATTGATTTTCTGCTAACTGTCAGTCGAGTAGGTTATGTTTGGGACCCGCGTCGATTATTCGAATTCATTTTTACTCTCTTGAAAAATTAAAAGCTGTGAATAAAACGAGTAGAAATAATACGCTGAGCGTTATTTTCAACTCCAAATTCGAATTCATTTATCCTATCTTCAAATTCTAGGTTATGTGACGGCCGGCTTATGCTACGCCGTCTGCCATCTGTTATTGATTTTCTGCTAACTGTCAGTCAAGTAGGTTATGTTTGGGACCCGCATCGATTATTCGAATTCAGTTTTACTCTCTTGAAAAATTATGAGCTGTGAATAAAACGAGTAGAAATATTACGCTGATCGTAATTTCCAATTCCAAATTCGAATTCATTCATCCTATCTTCAAGTTCTAGATTGGGTTAGGTTAGCCTACGCCGTCTGCGATCTGTCATTGATTTTCTGCTAACTGTCAGTCGAGTAGGTTATGTTTGGGACCTGCGTCGATCATTCGAATTCATTTTTACTCTCTTGAAAAATTAAGAGCTGTGAATAAAACGAGTAGAAATAATACGCTGAGCGTTATTTTCAACTCCAAATTCGAATTCATTTATCCTATCTTCAAATTCTAGGTTATGTGACGGTCGGGTTATGCTACGCCGTCTGCGATCTGTTATTGATTTTCTGCTAACTGTCAGTCAAGTAGGTTATGTTTGGGACCCGCATCGATTATTCGAATTCAGTTTTACTCTCTTGAAAAATCATGAACTATGAATAAAACGAGTCGAAATAACACGTTGAGCGTAATATTCAACTCCAAATTCGAATTCATTTATCCTATCTTCAAATTCCAGGTTATGTAGCGGCCGGGTCAGGTTACGCCGTCTGCGATCTGTTATTGATTTTCTGCTGTCAGTCGAATGCGGTTATGTCGACTATGTATAATAAATAAAAGCCTTCTCGTATAATAAATAAAAGCAACGTTATTATTTTAATTACGATTTCGAATTGGGTTGGGTTTTCTACCTATTTCTGACAAAAAATCAGGCAATTTCAAATATAGATGACAGAAAGCAATTACGTCTACGAAATTCTGAAATCGTGGTTGTAGTTCACATGATCCCCACACAATTAGTTCGTGGCAGCACGTGCCATCATAAATAGTTGAGAAAGTATCACCAGCGCTGCCACGATGTATCCTTGATGCATGCGTATAATGTCGGTACAAAATGTCGCCAAAGTGAGATGTCGGTGTTCTTCGTAATCGAAAATCAGATTAGCTGCCGTTTTGTCATTTCAGCATCAAATCTTACGGGAGTGGGCTCAAAATTTGTGTTTTCTCGGTGCCGAGTGGCATCATACCGGACAGTGCGATTCATTCAGTGCAAGTGTTCAAATTTCCATCGTTTATGTGGTTGATTATCAATCTGCAAAAATTTTTTCAAAATTTTCGAAAAGTAAAAAGTCGCTCCACTTTTTGCCAAAGTAAGGCATCAATTGCCCAATTTTTATTCTGATTGTTTGAGTGGCGTAGGAGTTTTGGCTCGCCGCGTTTTCGAGGTGTACAGCGCGACTTTAATATCCCCTTAAGAGGGCTTAGAACACGCTCCGAAACCCGTGAACGCGATTCATGGTTTCTCCAAAACCATACAACGATTGGAATGAAACTTTTGGGCTTGATGCGCTTTATTTCAGCAGAAACGGGCTATATCTATTTTTTTTTGCGAATTTTTGAAGTCTAAAAAAATTTTTTTTTAAGTTGAAAAAAAATTAACTACTTTTCTGCTGACAACGCGTTAATCTCCAAAGTTTCATTCCGATCAGCTGTTGGTTCCGGAGAAACTATGAATTACGTTTTCGACTCTTAGAGCGTGTAGTTATTATTTACGTGTATTATTACGTGTAGGCCTATTTACTACACCCTCTTAAGCTCGGACAGAATGTATCGACAATTCGTTATATTATCTTTACATAATCCACAATGAAAATAGAAATTACTAGAACTTCTTGTTGAAAAACCACGATTATGTTTATTATTGTTTTCACCTGTTAAATATTATTGTCTTTGTTATCTTGTATTTGTATTTTTCTCGTTTATCACAGGGTATACCGTTTCTATGGATAATTATGTCACGCAAAACGCAGCTTGCGTATCATGCAGTTTTTACCCAAATGAAAGAAAACGTACTACCACATAATAACATCATACTTGTAATGACTGATTTTGAGGCTGCGTTGCGAAACGCGATTGGTGAAGTATTTTCGACGGCTCACAGTACAGGATGCAATACGCATTTTGATCGGGTAGGCGTAATGCAATTTGTTTCTACTATATTTAATTCGCGTAGACGACATATATATCTCATGACCTGCATTTATATTATAAAGGATATAAAATAATTAATTCACAATAATAGTTACTAATAAACTTTAGAAAGTCACACTGGTCTAATACTTATTTCTCACGTAAAAGTCTAAGAATTTTTAACATTTTCAAATCAGAATAATAATTGGACGATGTGATTGTTACGGTTTTCAATTTTTTACCACACAAAGCCAGAGATGGTATAGAATAGAGTAGTTTATTCTAATCTGCGATAAGTCGCCTCTAAAACATCAAATATATATACGTGTCTATATCATATATTATAGAGCCAAATTGGACTATAGTTTTGAAATTAAACATGTACCTACATCAAAAGTTCTTTAGGGTAACAGACATAGAAAAACGCGAATCGTCATTCGAAAAAAAGTTGATCATTTTATTTCACAGCACATATTGGGGATAGTCATATGAAAGGTTCCCAATTTCATAGCGACTACCTTTATCACCTTCTTGCAACGTGTAACCATGATCGAATAACGACCAATTTATCTGTTCAAGGCATTATACCAAAAAGCGAAATCGCTCGGGCTAAAAAATCTGATTTCCCAAAATGCGGAGGCACAATCAGTTTTTAAAAAATTAATGGCTCTTGCATTCCTACCGGAAAACGCAATTATAGCCCAATTTCAAAAAATAAAAAATGAACTGCCCGGGGATTTAAAACGGCGACTCCGTAGATTTTTGACATATTATGAGTCCTACTGGCTGCGAACCGTTAAACCACATGGCTTTTCTGTTTATGGTTTGTCACGGAGGACAAACAACATATCGGAATCCTATAATAGTAAATTGGGCCATAAATTAGCAGCCCACCCTTCGCCGTGGGATTTTGTATGTAAGTATAGCTAATACAAGAATGACTGTAAAACATAGAGCATCGCCGCATTGGGTGGGGCAGCATCATCTATATTTATTAATATTTCATGGATAAGGCAGGCTTCTGAAACTGCAATCGCATGCTAAAGCGGACGTTCAGCGACTCCGAAATAATTGCGTAATTAGTCGGCACGCAAGATATGCCACCATGTATAAGCAAAGGGAACTAGCACGAGGTATGTAACTGTTAAGCCCAAGACGCAAGAAAAGCCGTGTGCCGTTTGCCGATCAACCTACAGGCCGTCACGTTCACCCCCACAAGGCCCCGACCAATCGCGTGCGCGTGTAAGTGTAGGAACAGCCTGTAGGTGATCCGTCAAACGGCACACGGTTTTTTTGTGTCATGGGCTTAATTTTGAAAAGATGGGTGATATATTCGATGGGTATAGATTTGTATATAGGTGTGTGTGCGTGTGCGTGTGCGCGCGTGCGTACGTGCGTGCGTGCGTGCGTGTGTGTGTGTGTGTGTGTGTGTATGCGAGGTCGTAATGATAATATTGAGGATATTCAAGTTATTATTTTGAATGTTATTTGATTCGTCCAGCATGGAGAGAGCTTCGTATGCATCTCATAACGACGGACCAATTCGTTGAAAAGGCAGCTTCCCTAAAAGGTCACATTGCCCAAAGGATGCTTATAGAATCCAATAAAAGGGAGGGGCGAGATTTTGAATTGACGGAGGCTCCAATACCCATCACGTTAGGTAACAATTATGAAGAATTAACAGGATTTTAATCCCATGTAAACAGCAATATGAATCAGTCACCGTTATTATTCTAAATCATGACCTTACCTAATCTTATTCCTAAATAGAAAATGATCCAGATTACGATCGCTCAATATTTGCGAACGATCCCCCGCAGTGGGTAATAATGGACAATGCCCTGCGAGAGGAACCAGTGAATGGTAATTAATAAGCCGTAATTTTTGAACGTTTTACGTTAGATGGTATTCACAAATAAGCACGCTGCAGTTACATCAAAAAGCTTTGTCCTTTCACATGGGGCACGACCGCGTTGAATATTTTGAGATCTTATAGGAAGATTATTTGAATATTCCAAACGAGTCCCAAATGTTCTGTCAACACTACGATTAAACCTTTCGTACGGTTATTCTGTGATCAATGCATTTTTGAAAATGTTTAAAAACGTATTTTTGGCTCACGAAGCCTGTTTTGAAATTAATTGAAAATTAATAACAACAAACACACATGAAATATTCCATTATACGAACGGTCCTGCTTATAAAAAGTACTAAAGTAAATTCTATTTATTTCATATATAACGATTAAATTCTTATCTTGCAGGCGAAATAGATATTGTCGACGGAAACCTGCCCGAACATGCAAACGACGATACACCCGAAGCTGAAGTGCAATATTTTGACCGTGAGTTTTCCAATACTTTATCATTATCAATAAATAATAATTGTGTAAGGTAAACGTATTCAAAAGTATTTGAATTTTATTTATACAGATTAAGGTAATGCAAACGCACCACCGCCAGCTCCCCTTGTAAATCAACAGGGAAGACTTGCTGGAGCCGGTGAGTTATGTTACGATGTTATATAATCTTATATTCTTCATTCGCTACATTAAGAAGTATTATTTACAAATGAATATGTTTAGAAGAATTCGCCAATGATAGACGTAGATATGATGGAACGTCGGAAAGCTCCACTGATGATGAATCGGATGCAGATCCGGAAGGATTTCCAAATGCAATTGGTGATTTATACACGTTATTTATGTTTTTGATTTTTATGAATGATTTTTTTTTTTTAGGATAATCATGTAATTAAGTTGAGTCAAACATAAGGTTGATTAAAAGAAAAAAAAAATAAAAAAAGTGGCATATTCGACGACAAAAATTTCCAGCTATGAGAACCGAAAGAACAATTGCGTAGATCAAACTTATTTAAATTTCATAATAATCATTAAAATCTTTTAACTCACTGCGGAATAAGTATGAAATATACCGAAAGACCTAATAATCGCGCATATCGCTACTCCCAAACTGGATTAAGTAAATGCAAGCCGATGCAGCAGCTATCTAGCTGTTTGTTCATATTTGTTTACAAATATTTTAAAGTAACATTTATTAATGGCAATCTACGTCAAGGACTGTTTTTCGCTTCACATTCACTCACAATCAAAAGTATACAAGAGAAGAAAAAATCAAATGGACTCATATTTCAAAAATGTGTAGCCTCATTGAATTTGATATAATATTTTTCGTTGTTGAAATACAGATGGCTCAGTACCTGAAGAGTTGGGCTCAGTGTCTATAAGGCCTGGCTCAGTACCTGAAGAGCCTCGCTCTGTACCTGAAGAGCCCCAGCCTGTACCTGAAGAGCCTCAGTCTGTACCTGAAGAGCCCCGCTCTGTACCGAGGCCCAATTCAAATCAACAACAAGGTGCATATCGACCTGGGTGATCTTAATTTTGGGTATTCTTAGAACGTAACCGGTTCCACTCTAAACTGGCTCCAAATACATGTAAAAAAATCTGTGCGAAGTTCCAGCTCTCCAGCTTAATGGAAAGCGTTGAGCGCGCTTGTTCCTCTGTTATCAATAACGATTTTTGTTATTTTGTCATTTTCTTTTTCTTAAATTTATTCAAAACACTTTGAAAAGTTAAACTTCTTTCAGACCCATCGATGCAACCAATTATGACTCGACGAATCTATATATTAAATGAAATTTGAATCATGAATATTTATTCTTTTCATTATCAATATTTTGTTTCTTGCTTGGCTTCAGATGGAATAGATTTAGAGGAATTGAGAATTTTTTTAATGTTTCGAAAAATAACGAAAAAACTGTGAAAAACGCAGGAACCAATGTTAGTCAAGGAAATGGATAAATTGAAAAATCGTGCATACGGGCATGGAGGTCATCGATAAGAAGAGTTGAGATTGCACACGTTTTTTAGTATGTACTTGGAGCTAGTTTAAAGGTGGAAACAATGATTATAATATATCCCAAGGAAACATCACTCTGATATCAATGTAATTTTTTATAAAGCTAAATATCGTCTATTGTCGATGAAAGTCAATGAAATTCATGAAAGTGTTAGATGTGCTAATTAATAAACTTGTCATATTCTTAGAAGCACGGCGTATGGGAAGACAGCGTCGGCGAAAGCGACGAACTAAACAAAATACCGCTGATAGCTCAGGTGCCCTATCACAGTCAGCAACTATACTGGAACCTATTCCATCTAAGCGCAAGCGTCGCAACAGAAGACGAAGTGGTGAGCTGATTTTTTGACATTTCGGTTAATATAATACACTAATTTATCTGTAAATTATAGATATGAGAAAAAGGGCAGAGGCACGCTTGACGGAAGCAGCCCGAGCGCAAGCAGAGGCGGAACATGCGCAGGAGGAAGCAAGGCGACAAACGGCATTAGCCGAATCATTGCAAGCCACAGCACGACGTCAAATGGAGCTTTTAGAAGAACAGAGTAATAACATCACTATTTATTAATATGTTCTAAGAATTTTGATTTGTTTACATTTTTTAAAAGGTCGTTACGTACTTTGATGGACACGAACATTATTCATTACCTTGATTCTTCGGGCTTGGAATTTATTGTTAAAAAAGTTTAACATTATTCGCGCAATTTTTATTTTTTTTTTTTTGCTCTTGTTGGATTCAAATTTTTGATTGAAATAGTAAAATAACGATTACACAGTGCAGCCTCTTTCTAGTTCCGTTAGGTCCATATCAACCACTTCTAATATCAAAGAGTATTTGAGGAGCACATTCTTTCCCTCCGTTCGTCAAGTTTCCAGTGAATTATCTCATTATCATCACATATATTATTATTTGTGAATTCGCAAGAAAAATTACAAATTCTGCCTCAGGCACATTAACGTATCCCAAAGTTTTGAGGTTCCTTGCAACCGTAGGGTCTAGATAAGTATAGATGCTGGTTTTTAAAATGATTTTCTTTGTACAGTTGTAATAACTAAAGCGTGAAGTTACTATAGTAGTCGTATGAAAGACGATCGTTCAGTGTACCCTGCCGTAGGCAGCCGATACCGCATGTCCGCTTCTCTTCTACAGAGTAACGTGGACCGCGGTGTCGCCAGCGCTATCCCAAGTGCTGAGGGGAAGATGGATTCGAGTCTTTTATGCTGCTATGTCGTTATTTATCTTCATCTCAATCCGTTTCATAAAATCGATTTGCGGTATTAAATTCATTACAGGAGAGAACTTTCTCCGACGCGAAATACCCAAAATTTGGGATAAATAAACGGTAGTTGTAAGAAAAACGAACGCTTGCCGTACCCTGCCGTAGGCAGCCGATACCGCATGACTGCTTCTCTGCTGCAGAGTAACATGGGCCGCGGTGTCGCCGGCACTGTTATAAGTGCCGAGGGGAAAGATTGCGTTTCGGCTTTTTACCGCTATCGTTGTTTATACTCATCTTGGCCGTGGTGTATGTAGATGCGCATTTAGTGGTGAATAATAGTAACCGTATTAGATGGAAATATGACAAACTCATAAAGCGACACTTCCCATTTCATGGGCAATTTAGATCCAATGGTAATACGGACACGCGTAAGATACGAATACGTTAATTGTTTAAGGAGTCTGATTATTCGGTGATTATCCCTGAGCTTCTATTCCCGGGTTGAAATCTCACATTGAAAAATTGATAGGACATTCACTTAGGACAAATTCTCTTGGTATTTTTTCAAGCTTCATCAATCATGTTAATATAATTGAAACACTATTTATACAGCGCAGCCTTTCCAGGATTTCATTTAATCTTTAGTTAATTATTTAGTTTTGAAATTTTTTGGAAATGTTCTATTTCACTAATCTAGGATCAAAGAACTTTATATTGGGCTATATGTGGTCGTATCTAGAGTAAATATCAATGGCGAAGCTTGGCTATCAGTGGTGTTAAATACTAACATACGATCTAGGAGCGGACAGTGGCATGACGAATTACAGAAGTTTGACCATTTTTGAACACCGATGCTGGTAATTGTTGTCGAAAGAAAGTTGAATTTTCAGTTTACCCATCACGTCCAATTATCTATCGAAGTAGGGGAGGGTAGGGCACAATGGAGCCCTTGGGCACAACGGACCCCCCTAAAAAAATGTGTGATATGAAGATTAATCTAATTTTGGAATTTTATCTTCATGTTCTATAAGAAGTAGTTGAATAAAGCTAAAATTTGGAAAATGGATCAATTTTAATTGAATCACGATTTTTTTTAGGGAGTCCGTTGGGCTCCAGGGGTTTGTTGTGCCCCACCCTCCCTCGCATACGTACGACCTTTTTATATTAAAACTAGTATTAAAAAACAATCATCATTGTCAGTCTTTGTACATTTCATATTCAAATAATGATGTTATTACTGATACATATGTTATACTATACATATATTTGTATGATGACTCCGACGTTCTCGAATAATGATTTTCAGATGTATGAAATCTTTTAATCTCGCTAGTCAATTTCTTAGAATCAATATCAATTGTGTAATTTTCATGTATTGGTCTTGATTGATAATCGGAAATTTTTTGGACTTTGATGATTAATGCTTACAACGTCGCCGTCATTGAAATATGTTTGGCATTATATGCCTTGGCTTTAACTTATGTATCCTGATTTTTTTTTCAATTATTTCACAGCAACTGCAGCTAATAACTGCCGCGTGTGCCTGCTGGCCGAGGTGACACACTCTTTTCTACCATGCGGTCACAGATGCTGTTGCGCCGCATGTGCGGATAGGTTGTTTGACGCCGAGACGCCGCGCTGCCCCGTCTGTAGGAGCGAAGTCAACCAACGTCCTATCCGAATTTGGCTCAATTAATAGTCGTGCCGAATTTATTATATATTTTATTAAATAAATGATCTTTTAATGTTGTTTATACTTATTAGATTTCCATTTCCTTTTCCCGTGGAATAATACTGACTCTTCATATTTCCATGGTTAGAATATAGCAGAATTTCACAATTTTTGGTCATGGTAGACCTGCCAGAGCGTGATCTTTACTAATAAGGCAGAGTCAATATCACTGGGATACACAATTACTTCAGTTCGAAGGTCATTTCAGTGAGGTTGTTTATTCACTTCAGTATAATTATGTTATAGACTTTCTCATCTCACTTGGTTATAGCAGATGCAGTAACGGGTGGTATCTGATAGACGTGTATTCAGCCGTATAGTACATATATCCCCACAGGTCCAACACCTGAAAATGATTTTCGTTGAAAAGAATTTCCGAGATATCCAACGCCAAATTGTTTCAAAGCTCTTGCGGGAGTCTGGCTTTCTTCAAATGCGAAAAATTTGATTCCTAGATAGATACAACAATATGCATCGAAAAAGCTCTATATAATAAGAAATATAACTTGTACATAACAAGGGTTATTTTGTAGTGATTTCAATCGGCGTTTTTGATGATTAGCCAAAAAAAAAAGAACTGTTTCACGTGATGAAAGATTTAGTCAAAAATTTCAAGACAATAACGGCCACTGAACTTTTGCGAAAAAATATTTTTTTTCTCGACTGAGTAATCTTATAAGTAAACCTTTTTGGATATTGCCATTTTACGAAAAAATTTTCCGTTCGTCGTAAAAACCTGCGGATACATGTTAGTTAGTGGAGGTCATTGAATTTTCTACATTTGGAAAACATAAACTGTGTACTTGAAATTGTACAGGTTGACGCCTGTCGTGATGACAAATGAAGTATACAGGGTGATTCAGAATTCGCGACGAGGATTTAACACAGTTCTTGTCAGAGTTGTGGTTTGAATTTCCTTCGCAATCGATAAATTGTGCTGCAGTTCAGTTGTGAATAGTATACTCTGGATTCGTATTCAAGAGATGATAAATATAAACACATTTTGCATATTTCACGAAAATTTCAATGTTGAGTGAATGGAATATGTTTGAATTTGTTCTTCAAACTTTGGAGTTTTCGAAATTTTGACCTTTCGAGACAATAAGTGTCTGTGTTTCAATCTCACGAAACTTTTGATCTCGTAACATTGTCAGTTGATTTATTGCATGTTTGGAATACTATCGACTCTGAAATATTATTTTCGAAAAATTTTCACGTTCGACTTTATGATTATCTATAATTTGCCAGTTCTGAATGGATCGATTCTGAAAATGTACTTTATGGTCGATGAAGGATCGGATATTTGCCTTCTTGCCACATCGCCTTTCGGTTCGCAGAGCTGTCTGGAATTAAGTAATCGCTTTAAGTCATGATTCTCAAATTATGAATTTATATTTTTGAAATTCGACATTTCAACCAGTCTGATATTTTGACTTTCGAAATTTTGACCTACACCCCAACGAACCGACACCTGGTATACTGCCCACTATGCCGACTTTGTCCGCCGGCCCGGGCTCCGTTGCCGAGAACTGCGTCAGGAACATCCTCGACGACGCGTTAGCTCCCCCGATCAGTCCGAAGGAGCTCAGCGAAATGGAGGCCGAAATTAATGGATATATATACGCGCTTGAGGTGGCGGACCTGGACCGCCTGAATATGACCCAACGTACGGCAGTTCTTAAAGCAACCGCGGGTATCCGTCGCACCTCCGCAACCCTACTCAGGGCGTGCGGTCGCTTATCCTCTGAACGGAACATAGCCGGTATGCTGACTAACTAGGAGTGTACCGCACCGCCGGACCATGGATCTTGACCAAACTTATAGGGGTGTTTCCTTGAGCCAAAATATACATTACCTGCTGAAAAACTCTCTGGACTTGGCCTTCGCTCTGTCAATTTACCTAAATGTACAATAAAAATCAGCGTCACCTGGGTTTTGCAAATTGCCATGAAATAACCAGTTTTTGTGCGGCGTTATAAGATTCTACATTGCACTGAATATTTATACATTGAATACAGTCATTATTGTACATCAGATTGTTGAAATTTAACATCCCAGCTATAGAAAATCACTTTATTCTGCGCCTACTGACACATTGCTGCTCGTCGTTTGTTACTCGTACAGCATTCATTTGGTAAATCTGAAGACCTCTTTCGACTTGAAAAATATTGAATATATACTCTAAATACTCCCACTGACAGCATACGAAATCCTCTAAATTATCGCATAATATCGATTTCATCGCAATATTATATTTATTATTCCAGAAGAATATGTGTATAGGTATACTTATCTCATGGAATGGCATTATGTCACAATGAATGAGGTTAAGTTGTCCGATTAAACGTTTATAGGCTACTGCCTCATTGTGAATCAAACTGGTACAAAAAAAGCGTTCCATAATAAGACTTGGCAAATACTCTTCACTATATAATCCTGTTTGGGTTTTCTCGGTTTCAATTATTCTTCATATATTCGATCGAATGACTCTCCGCATAGATTGACGTATCGATGTCGATCGTCGCGCGTCGCGCATATTCGACACGTGTTAATAAAAGCGCCGTCTGCTCGTTCGCTTAGAAAACCGAAGACCCAAGACTAATTAGATTGCGAGTGCAGTTCAATCGCAACCTTTGAGAGGTTAGCACAGTTATAGTTATATCAGCAAATCTCACCATGTGCAAATTAGATGGAAACCAAAGTTGTGAGCCCAAAGATCACTCGAAGAAAAATGACAGAATAAGAAGAAATAAAACGGACGAAGAAGCTAATAGTAAGTGTTAAATCACACTCTAAATAATCCTCCTACTTGCATAGAAAAAATTGGTAACCAAAAATTAGCAACTAGAAGTGGCATTCTCAAACCGATGCGTGAATCTGTAGCTGCATCGAGTTTAATGACGTTACAGTGAAATTGATTTTTTCCATGTGCTTACTTGCTCATGAGCGATACGTTCTTGTAAAAAGATTTTGGTAGCTCTGAAAAGAGCTGATTGTTTTTTGCGGAATATTCAAATGCCACTTTTAATTATTATATTATCGTTATTATATTATTGTTGTTGTTGTTGTTATTGTATTGTTGTTGTTATCATTATTATTACTATTTTTTTGATTTTAGACGTTGATGAAAAATTTCGTGCATAGACGAGGATGATACAACTCGTAAAAGCAATGGAAGCACAAGTATTCCGGACACCAAGAACACTTGATGAAAGTAGTGTACTTCCCACTGCAATCGCCTGTAGCTAATTCGCACTTACACCTACTTCTGAATGGCTTTTCTGGGAAACAGACTTCCTTGACGTTCATGAAAACGTTTCTTGTCGGAATCAACTTTGCAGCGAACCAAGCGTACTCGATCATATCTCTGAAAAGTGGGGCGCAGAGTTGATTAGTCACAAGCGATTGAATTTTGATCGCATCCTCTCGACTATTGATTTGGCGTTGCTCTTGCAGCAAATAAGTGCTGTTCTGGAGTTCTTTGATGAGAATTTTCACTTCACGGTGAAAATACACATCCAATGGTTGGCAGTAAGCTGTGCATCCAGGTGGAATTATCTGCAAGTTGCAAGAAGATTCTCCGGATTGGTCCTCAAATTTCTTAAACAAATTCGCATTCGATTGTCCACCCCAGCTGTCCAATACCAGGGCAAAATTATTGCCTGCTACATATGGCTGCAAGATATTTACGGTGTATGCATCGAATAAAGCTGTTGTCAGCTTCCCGGATTTCGAGCATGTAACATACACATTCTTGTATTCGGTGGTGAGTGCCTCTACCCGTTCGCCAACTCTTGGACCAAATGCACCTTTAGGTTCTTGCAAGCAGACAAACATCTTCGGCAGCAACTTTCCAGACGCAGTGGTCGTATATCGGGCAGTATATGTGTGAGTCACCTTGTTCATATCTCCTAAATATACATCGACACTCTTCTGCCCAACATGCTCCAATGTTCGATGCACATCAGAGCGATATTCGCAACCCATCTGATCTGTATTCAATACATAGTCACGATCGATTCCAGAGATTGAATTACCACATTGCATCTGAAAATTCTCGGCCGAATTCAAAACTTCTTCTAATGATCTTTTTTCCGTAGATTTCACACGCTTGGTTACTCGTCGCTGTCGGATGCGGTGTTCTTGCTTAAATCTATTTGCCCAAGCTATTGAAGCGACGAAATGAAAATCTTCAGACTGGTATTGCATAGCAGCCTGCAAAGCCCACTCTTGAATATTTCTCGTTGTCACAGGTAAATGCTTTTTACGAGCTTCACAGAATCGTTTGTAGGTCCACTTTTTAATTGCATTGGATTTATCAAACCTTGTCCCCCCTTTTTGAATTTCTTTTTTTCATCGCGCAAGCTCGTCCATCCGTGATAAACATGCAGCACCTTTGACTTTCAATGTTTTGAATGTCCACTTGGGATTTTATCGAGTAAGATTGACTATTTTGATTTTCTTTTCCAGGTCGACAGTTTCAGATTTTAATTTCTTTTCTTCTGGCTCGTATTCGCTGGAAACTGGTTGGCTGGTCGATGGAGACGATTCTATCGAAGAAACGAATTTTCATTATGTTATTTGTTTAGCTTTAATGATAGTCTATTTAATTAATTTAATTGGTAATTTATTTAGGATTGATTATAGTTGATTCAGTCAATTTTATTGTTTAGTTATTTAGCTCTAGTAAGTCTATTTCAATCTAAAAGATACATTATATAGCTTTAATTAAGAAATACTAATTAATTTGGTGTAGTTATTCTTTTTCTAGAAATTTATTATATTCAGAAAATATATAATATCCATTCTATGTTTTTACCTGTTAGAGATGATTCTTGCGAACATCCTTGGTCACATTCTTGACTTTCAGCAATTTGGCTATCGTCAGACACACCTTCTGGTAATTCATCCTCCGCATACAACTCTTCTACTTCGACCACCTGATGGTCTTCAACTATTTTTAGTAATTTATTTGTCAACTCATCACCCAAAAGCCAAGCTTGGTCAGAAATATCTGACACAGCTTTTTCGGTGATAATTATTCCCTTACGCCTAAGAATTTCAATGCACGCATATACAATTTCGCTGAGCATTTGTAATGAAGATTCGTCATAATCTTCATTAGCAGGGCCAGCGCTTGGCTCACTATCCATCTTTTCTCAAGATATGAGAAACAACAATAACAATACTTAACAATAACAAAACAATGAAAAAATAACAATAATAACAAAACTAATAACAATTTTAACTAATTAATAACAATAAATGAACAATATTCGTAATTATGCAACGGGCAATCGAATAGTCGCAGAGTTACCGAATAAAAGATTTTCCGCAAATTCGAATCGTCAACTGACAACCATTCAGATCGAACGTCGAATTTCCATTGGCTGTTGATACGAATTAGACCAAGGGACCAATGGAAATTCAGTATTCGTCGAGTTTACGTTGGTGCACCTTTCGCGGCCTTCAATGGTACATACAAACACTCATTTATCGATCGAGATCTGTCAAATATATAGAGTACATACATACATACCAGAGTCAAGAGCTGGTGGAAACATTCGAGAATAATTGTCAATTTGTATTAGGAAAGGTTTTTTTACAGCAGTTTCTTTCTAGATCGAGCTGTCGGGTATAAACGTTTAACCGGACAACTTAACCTCATTTATTGTGACATAATGCCATTCCATGAGATAAGTATACCTATATACATATTCTTCTGGAATAATAAATATAATATTGCGATGAAATCGATATTATGCGATAATTTACAGGATTTCGTATGCTGTCAGTGGGAGTATTGAGAGTATATATTCAATATTTTTCAAGTCGAAAGAGGTCTTCAGATTTACCAAATGAATGCTGTACGAGTAACAAACGACGAGCAGCAATGTGTCAGTAGGCGCAGAATAAAGTGATTTTCTATAGCTGGGATGTTAAATTTCAACAATCTGATGTACAATAATGACTGTATTCAATGTATAAATATTCAGTGCAATGTAGAATCTTATAACGCCGCACAAAAACTGGTTATTTCATGGCAATTTGCAAAACCCAGGTGACGCTGATTTTTATTGTACATTGACGTAAATTGACAGAGCGAAGGCCAAGTCCGGAGAGTTTTTCAGCAGGTAATGTATATTTTGGCTCAAGGAAACACCCCTATAAGTTTGGTCAAGATCCATGGTCCGGCGGTGCGATACACTCCTAGTAAGTACGTCAGAGACGAAATCCGTGGCGTAGGTAAGGATCTGTCTAGTAAAATCCGTGTGGTGGAACATGCTGTCAAGAAAGGAATGACGGCTGCGCCTAATGCCAACCAACCAGCCGAAGGCGCTGCAACGCAGATGAAGGAGATCGTACGCGAGGCCATCAAGGCAGCCGAGGTATCGAAAGGTCAGGACAACAGCACTAGTGGAATTGTGAACGCAGTTGTAGAGCTCAAGGAAATGACGGCCAAAACCTATGCAAACATCGCCCGCGGACCATCTCGTGAGTACCTGCCTATGGCCATCAGGGTCCAAGGTCAGACCCTCCCTATGAGGTCGGATCCCAACCTCGAAAGTGTGGCGACTATGTCTCCACATACGCCCATGCCACTCACACATCTACTTAGACACACACACACTCTTTACACTAAACATAACTGTATATACGAACATACTTAAGCTGTAAATATTTCCTGTTCTTTCTGTTTCCTACTTTCACTATTGTTCATACTTTTTGACTTTCCTATCCGCGAACCTTTTTCGGGTTTTTCCCTATCCCGCGGTATCTGGAAGGGTAGCCTTCGACCAGCGTCGCAGGGTCATATAAAATCTGGCGACCAGACATCGCTGGCGAGCCGGGTTTTTTCCAGGTCCCGTTTTCCTGACTTCTTCGTTTTTCTTTTCAAAAACCTTTTCTATCTTTTTCTAATATTACTTTTCGGCACGTATGCACATACCTACTTGCATACCGACGCCACAGTCTTACACCCACTTCTGTCGAGAGCAGTCGTACTCCACTTGAGTAACGCGACCTCTTCCTATTCTTCAAAACTAACTTTCGTAACTAATAACTAACTTTCTTTAATCTAACTAACATTGTAAAATAAATATTTTTGTACATATAAGTTACCGAGTCGTTATTCGCAATCACCCGCACAATCACCTCAAATTGGTGACCCCGACGTGATAAACCTGCGATCGTGTGTGACTTTTGTAGTGAAGTATCGTGATCTATAACACTCAGAACTAGTTTTAATCCGTAGTGTAGTGAGCTTAGTGACTCTTTTGTGTTCATAAACTTATAGTGAATAACCGCGTCTCAACATGACGAACGGCGTTAATCAAACTGAGACCGGAGACTCAGTCGCGAATGGGCTTGCGGACGCGATCGGGAATGCCCTCTCGATTAACCGGGTGGCCGTCCGCGTACCACCGTTGACCGCAACAGATCCGGAGTTGTGGTTTTCCATGGTTGAAACCAGCTTCGGCGCGGCTGGCGTCAACACCGACGGCACGAAATTCGGGTACGTAGTGAGTGCAATGGACCCTAAATACGCACAAGAAGTGCGTGAGATAATAGTGAATCCGCCAGTGGGTAACGCATACGAAACGCTCAAAGCGGAACTCATCAAAAGGCTCAGCACGACGCAGGAGCAGAAAACGCGACGCTTGTTAGAACGCGAGGAGATGGGTGATCGGAAACCGTCGCAGTTTCTCCGTCATCTCCGCAGCCTGGCAGGTACAGCAGTACCGGACAGCGTGCTGAGACCGCTGTGGCTCGGACGGTTACCCGTCAACATGCAGGTCATACTCGCAACCCAGCGCGATGCCGAGCTCGACAAGGCAGCAGAGTTGGCCGACGCTGTAGCTGAAACGACAACGCCGCGCGCGACTGTCGCCGAAGCAACGATACCGACACCGACACCGGCACCGACGCCGGAATCGAATTTAGCCGCGCAGTTACAGCAAATGGTGCTAGCATTTCAGACCCAGATGGTTGCAATGCGTCAGGAAATCGCGGAATTAAAAAACACCGCGAATCGCGACTCTCGACCCCGCGGTAATAATCAGCGCTCTCGATCACGCTCGCGATCTCGTGCCCGCGGACACGGAAAAGACGGCTACTGTTGGTACCATTGGAAGCACGGCACCGACGCGAAGAAGTGCGAATCACCGTGCACCTTCAATTCGGGAAACGCCGGGGGCAGTCGTTGATGACGGCCGACGACCCTTGCCCGTCAACATCACGCCGTATCTTCGTGACCGATGCAGAGACGAAGACGCAATTCTTGGTCGACACCGGTGCCGACCTCTGTGTCTTTCCCCGATCTCGTCTACGGGGACCGCGAGAAAAGTCAACATACCAACTTTACGCGGCGAATGACTCGACCATCGCTACTTACGGCACCATCGCGTTGACGCTTAATTTAGGACTTCGGCGGGATTTCACCTGGAGATTCGTCGTAGCAGACGTCTCCAAGCCAATCATCGGCGTCGATTTTTTGGACCACTACGGACTGCTTGTTGACATCCGAAACCGGAAGCTCTGGGATCGCACTACACTTCTTACCGCCCAAGGCCAGGTAGTAGAGGGTGAGATTTCCAGCATCAGAACTATCGCAGGCACCGCAGCACTTACACCGTACCACGAGCTTCTCTCACGGTATCCAGAAGTTACACGACCCGATGGAACTCCCAAATTTGCCAAGCACACCACAGTGCACTACATCAAGACAACATCAGGACCACCGGTAGCGCAGAAACCACGTCGTCTTGCTCCCGATAGGCTCAAGGCCGCGAAGAAGGAGTTTGACACCATGCTGAAGCTGGGAATCGCTCGTCCATCACAGAGCTGTTGGTCATCACCGCTACACTTGGTGCCCAAGAAGGGTGACGAATGGAGACCCTGCGGAGACTACCGGGGACTCAACGAGAGAACGATACCAGATCTGTATCCGATACGCCACATCGAGGATTTCGCTCTATCGCTTCGAGGCAAGAAGATCTTCTCATCTCTGGATCTGGTACGTGCCTTCAACCAAATCCCTGTCGCAGAAGAAGATATTCCGAAGACTGCCATCACGACACCGTTTGGGCTCTTCGAATTTCTATTTATGACGTTCGGATTACGCAACGCAGCGCAGACATTCCAACGATTCATTGACGAAGTTCTTCGGGGGTTGGACTTCTGTTACGTATACATTGACGACATCCTGGTAGCATCGACATCGGAGGAGGAGCACATTAAACACCTAGAAACCGTATTCCAGCGTCTGAGGGAGTACGGGGTAGTAATTAACCCGGCTAAGTGTATTTTCGGTCAACCCGGGGTTAAATTTCTGGGATACCTGGTTTCAGACGGAGGCACACGCCCTTTACCTGAGAAGGTTGAGACCATACGATCCTATCCACAGCCAGATTCAGCCAAGAAGCTCAGACAGTTCTTGGGTATGTTGAACTTCTACCGTAGGTTCATACCCAAGGCTGCACAGATGCAAGCACCATTAAACGATCTCCTTCAAGGAAATATCAAGGGCAAAGCACCCATCACCTGGACATCGCAGAGTGAGGCAGCATTCAAAGCGTGTAGGGAGAGTATCGCACAGGCAGCGATGCTAGCTCACCCTAAATCCGATGCTCCGTTAGCCATCTTTTCCGACGCATCCGACCATACTGTTGGCGCCGCACTGCAGCAGCTAGTCAATGGCCATTGGGAACCACTAGCGTTCTTCTCGAAGAAGCTCTCAACAGCCGAGATCAAATACAGCGCGTTCGACAGAGAACTTCTGGCTATATATCTCGCCATTCGACACTTCCGACACATGGTGGAAGGATGCGCGTTCACAGTTTACACGGAAACCCCTCACAAACCCATCACTTACGCCTTACACAAACTCAACGATAAGACCAGCTCACCCAGACGTTGTCGACACCTGGATTACATCAGCCAGTTCACTACTGACATACGCCACGTTTCCGGGAAGAATAACGTAGTAGCTGATGCATTGTCACGCATTGATGAACTCGCGACTACCTTGGACTACGAAGCGCTCGCAGCATCCCAACGAACCGACGAAGAGCTGAAGACGTACCTCAGGGAAGGGACTGCCTTGCAACTCAAGCAAGTGCAGATCCCTGGAACAACAGGAACGATCTTTTATGACATCTCAACAACAACAGCAAGACCTTTCGTTATGACACCTTTTAGACGTGCAGCATTCAACGTGGTCCATCAGCTATCGCATCCTGGAGCCAATGCGACGGTTAAGCTCGTAACACAGCGTTACGTTTGGCCGTCGATCAAATCGGATTGCAGACAATGGGCTCGCAGCTGTATCCAATGCCAAAAGTCTAAAATCGCGAGACACGTAGCCGCACCGCGTGAAGCCTTCATGCCACCATCATCGAGATTTGAGCACGTGCACCTCGACATCGTGATAATGCCGTACGCAGAAGGATTCAGGTATTGCCTAACGTGCGTAGATCGCTTTTCACGCTGGCCTGAAGCTATACCTATGGAGGACCAGGAAGCTGCCACCGTCGCTCGTGCATTCTACAGCAACTGGATCGCACGATTTGGTACACCGCTCCGCATCACGACCGACCAGGGGAGACAGTTCGAGTCGCACTTGTTCAAGCACCTGAATCGCTTGACAGGTACGACTCATCTACACACAACTGCCTATCACCCCGCAGCCAACGGGATGGTCGAGCGTTTGCATCGCCAACTGAAAGCCGCAATCAAGTGCCACCAGAACAACCGGTGGACCGACGTCCTTCCGACAGTCCTGCTGGGCATCCGCTCGGCCTGGAAGGAGGACCTTCAAGCAACCACGGCAGAGCTCGTATATGGCAAACCTCTCCGCCTTCCGGGAGAATTTTTATCTGAGAGGTCAGCCAAGGGAGATCAAGACACTCCCACGGACTACGTCAAAGAGCTACGACAGCACCTTCAGAACTTGCGACCCGCAAGTGTCTCCCATCATGGCGAACGAAAGGTGTTCGTGTTCAAAGACCTCGCAACCACCGAGCAGGTCTTTATACGCCACGACGGACCGAAAGGGCCACTGCAGCAGCCGTACGACGGACCGTTCAAAGACGTCAGGCGTAACGACAGGACGTTCGTCGTCCACATCCGGGGCCGTGACGTCACAGTTACCATTGACAGGCTAAAACCAGCGTACGTCATGACCGAAGACACCAGCGAGGAGAGTGACACGAGTAAACCAGCAGACGCACCAGCCAGTGTCGGCGAGGAACCGACCGATACCGCACGCGCACCTGAGCCAATCCAGACACCAGACGTTGCCAAGTCGAAACATACGACACGATCCGGCAGACGTGTTCGCTTCACGGACCGTTTGCAGGCAGGATTTTCGTGATTCCAAATCACTGGCAGGGGGGCACTGTGGCGACTATGTCTCCACATACGCCCATGCCACTCACACATCTACTCAGACACACACACACTCTTTACACTCAACATAACTGTATATACGAACATACTCAAGCTGTAAATATTTCCTGTTCTTTCTGTTTCCTACTTTCACTATTGTTCATACTTTTTGACTTTCCTATCCGCGAACCTTTTTCGGGTTTTTCCCTATCCCGCGGTACCTGGAAGGGTAGCCTTCGACCAGCGTCGCAGGGTCATATAAAATCTGGCGACCAGACATCGCTGGCGAGCCGGGTTTTTTCCAGCTCCCGTTTTCCTGACTTCTTCGTCTTTCTTTTCAAAAACCTTTTCTATCTTTTTCTAATATTACTTTTCGGCACGTATGCACATACCTACTTGCATACCGCCGCCACAGTCTTACACCCACTTCTGTCGAGAGCAGTCGTACTCCACTTGAGTAACGCGACCTCTTCCCATTCTTCAAAACTAACTTTCGTAACTAATAACTAACTTTCTTTAATCTAACTAACATTGTAAAATAAATATTTTTGTACATATAAGTTACCGAGTCGTTATTCGCAATCACCCGCACAATCACCTCAAAAGAATCTGGATTGTCCCGGTACCAGAGAAGAAGCGTGATATAAAAGATGCAGTGGATGTGAAACGGGTACTAACTCACACTGTGGATCCGGTAGCCCTAGGAATCCGGCCTGAATGGACCGCATATCGCAGAGAAGGTGTTGTGATGGGACTTTCCTCTGAAGATGCTGCCAAACTACGTGAATGCAATGTACTAAAGACTGCTGGCCTCATGATTAAGGACGAGAAAAGCCTACATCCAAGAATCGCTCTGTACGGAGTTCCTGAGGCAGCAACCGAAGCGGAGGTGACCCAATCGCTGAAAAGCTACCTCAGTAAAGAAATGCAACATGATCGTATAAGCATGGTTGCACGATGGGGTCGCATGGAAGGTCGTACCGCCAACTGGACCTACGAGGTCACACGCCGCGTGCGTGATGCCATCATCAATCGAGGAAAAATCTGCGTCTGCTGGACGGCCTGTCGTGCCGAGGACTATGTGACTATCACACAGTGCTTTAAATGCCTCCAAACCGGACACATCGCCGCGCGCTGTACTGCAACTGTCGATACATGCGGAAAGTGTGGTGAAGCCCATGAGACGCGTCACTGCAATGGTCGGAAACTCAACTGCGCCAATTGCGCTCGTGCCGGGAAAACTGATCTCAACCACTCTGCACTCAACACCGTAAAATGCTGCTTGCTACGCGAAGAATCCGCGCGAAGAATCAAGAACGTTCTTGAGAGAACCGTGCTGCACAGGAGTGACTTCCTGCCGATCTCTGGTGATCGGCCGCCACCTACAGAGGCGATAACCAATTAAAAAGTCAAACAGCCGCGTTGTGGCTAACTCGTTGGACACCGTACCCTATACACATATCATGTACAACTCCGGGGCCTCTGCCGTCGGGGCCGACGAGACTGCGGGCGCGAGCCCGCAGACAACAATTAATGCAAACTTCCGGCCAGCCTTCAGCTGCCCGGAATGCGAAAGAGTTTTCAACACCAGAAACGGAATGGGGCTGCACCGCGTCAGGGCTCACCCTGCGCAAGCCAATGAAGATATAAACACAGCCAGAGTTAAGGAACGCTGGACGGACGAAGAAACGCGAATGTTAGCAGCACTCGAAGCCCGCTGCGACAATCGCCCTGACATCAACCAATACCTGGCAGGACATGCGCGCACAACCCGCACCCTAGAAGCAGTCAAGGATCTCCGTAAAAAACCAGCCTACAAAGACTTAGTGACTACCTGCCGGCATGAACTAATCCGCCAAAGAGAAGCCAGCATGGCTAATTGCGACGCAGTACAACCAACGCACCACGTAGACTCGCGACCAAATGCGACAGATCACTTCGCCGAGTGCCTGCAGCAGGTGCTCAGTCGTATGTCAGATGAATATCCGGGCAGAGACCACATACAAGCCGCGGTAGAAGCCGCCACGAATCGCGATCCAACGGGACAACATTTGACGAACTGGCATGCGTGCACCTTCCAAAAGTCCCGCCGACCCGCCTGGCATGCCAGTAAGCCTAATGATACGACTAATAGCTCCCGGAAGAAGCAGCACAGAGCAGAATACAAACGCATCCAAGAACTATGGCGTAAAAACATGTCGAAAGCAGCGCACATCGTCCTTGACGGCGACAACCACGCCGTGGCCCACCCGGGACTCCGTGAACAAGAGGCATTCTGGAAGCCAATAATGGAAGGCCATGGCTTTGCCAGCGCATCTGGGGCGAAAACTACTCAGGAAGCTGAGCTGGACAATATATGGATGCCCATAACCGAAGACGAAGTCCGTAAAAACAAGCCGCCCAACGGTTCCGCAGCCGGGCCAGACGGAGTTACCACCAGACAATGGGCTGCTGTGCCCAACCTTCTAAAAGCAGTAGGGATGAACATCTGCATAGCAACTCGGGAGGTTCCGCCGATTTTCAGTGACTCGCGGACCGTTCTGATACCCAAAGTCAAAGGATCCATTGACCCGGCGGCGTACCGCCTCTTATCTATTCCATCAATATTGATACGCCACCTGCACAAAATTTTAGCAAGTCGCATCGCCACCCACTCAGTCCTCGATAGAAGGCAACGGGCCTTCATCGCGGCCGATGGAACTGCGGAAAACATCTTCACCCTAGCCACTCTGATATCCGACTCGCGCTCCCGAAAAAGTCCGCTCCACATAGCAGTCCTTGATGTGAAGAAAGCGTTTGACACAGTCGATCACAAAGCCATCGAGAAAGTACTGAGGAAGAAGAGAATGCCGGCGGACCTCATCGAATACGTCATGAGCCTATATGCCAATTCGCGAACCTCACTCGAGGTGGATGGAGTCAAATCAGGCAATATCAAACCTGGCAGGGGTGTCAGACAGGGTGATCCGCTTTCACCGGTCATATTCAACATGGTAATGGACGAAGGGCTCGAAGCGTTACCCACTCATATTGGCTACAACCTTAGCGGAGTACTCGTGAGTGCTCTCGCGTTCGCCGACGATGTCGTCTTGATCGCCAGCACTGCAGAGGGGTTGCAACAATCTGTAGACGCAATGGCAGCGGCGCTCAAGCAACAAGGCCCGGAACTAATGCCATCGAAATGTGCTAGCCTCAGTGTTGTACCATCCGGTGCTGACAAAAAGATGAAGGTACTAACAGCGGAAGGAGTCTCGGCTGAAGGCGTGCCTATTCCCCATATCGCAGTCCATGACACTTGGAAATACCTTGGGATACAGTTTGGAATTTACGGACCCAAACAGGTGACGATCAACCTTACTGAATACCTTGACCGAATTAGAGCCGCCCCTCTTAAACCACAGCAACGGATGCGAATTCTGAAAACATTTCTCCTCCCGCGTTTTACGCACTCACTTGTGCTAAGTAAGACCACCTACGGCCACCTCAGAAAAGCGGACAAAACAATTGAAAAGCGGTACGCAACTGGCTTCGCCTCCCGCCTGACGTCCCGACCAGCTTCTTCCACGCGCCGATATACGAGGGGGGCCTCGGTATAATATCACTAGAGTCCAGGATCCCCGAACTTGTAAAGTAAAGAATCCTCGCAATGCGACAATCCTAAGCCCCATGTGCGGAGCCCGTCAGCCTGAGTAACTGGGCCGAACGGAAGCTTAAATGGTGCGAGCTACAAACTGTCAAGGATAACGACTGGGGACATAAACTCCACCATTCTGTCGATGGGCATGAATTGAGAGAAACCAAACGCTCAACCCTCTCGTATAGCTTCATCAACGATGATCGGATCGCAATTCCTGCTCGCGACTGGATACAATACATCCACACAAGAATTAATGCCCTGCCATCGAGGATAAGAACAACTAGAGGCTCCCGCAGAGGGCAGCGACCTACGCAATGTCGGGCGGGATGTGACAAAGAGGAGACAACGGCACACATCATCCAACAATGCCCCAGAACACACGGAGGTCGGATCTTAAGACACGATGCGGTCGCCAAAGCAATCGCAAAAGTGTTAGCAGAACGCGACTGGGCAGCAGAGCGCGAACGGATATTCAAGACCACGGAAGGTGACCGTGAACCAGATATAGTAGCCTACCGCCCTGGACGAGTGGAGGTAATCGACGTACAAATCGTATTAGGAGCGCCCCCGCTCCACGAGACTAACGCGAAGAAGATACAATACTACGCCAACGACGATCTGTTGCCATTGCGACGGTCGCCAACTGCGACAAAGACCAAATCACGGTGAGCACGATAACGATAACATGGCGTGGAATCTGGGCGCCTGCATCTGAAGACGCGTTGCGCCGCTGCGGCTTCCCGAAACACGAGATGAAACGGCTAACTACGAGGGCCCTTATGGGGTCGCACCTCAGGTTCTCAAGATTCAACAAAGCCACCTACCTAGCCCACTGAAAACAGGCAAGCTCGACCGTCGCAAGCAGCCACGCAGGCTCCTTCTCCGACGCCCGTATTGCGCATCTCGACCGCCGTCGTCAACGCCCGATACCTCCCCAGGGGGGCCCGCACACGAAATATGGGATGGGGGATATTATGTCGGCACGACCACCAGCTACCCCGTATGGCCCACGGATCCTCGCCTGATACATCCCATGCACCATTAAACTGCACCGAGCGAGTACGCAAGCAGTCGCGTATCCCGATCGTCGTCTTCAATGCCCGCTACCCCCCCAGGGGGTCCCGCACACGAAATATGGGATGGGGGACATTTTGTCGGCACGACCACCAGCTACCCGGTATGACCCACGAAACCTCGCCTAATACCTCCCACGCACGGTGAAACTGCGCTGAGCGAGTACGCACGCAGTCGCGCATCTCGAACGTCGTCTTCAACGCCCGGTACCCCCCCAGGGGGTCCCGCACACGAAATATGGGATGGGGGATATTTTGTCGGCACGACCACCAGCTGCCCGGTATGACCCATGGAACCTCGCCTGACACCTCCCATGCACAGCTAAACTGCACTGAGTAAGTACGCACGCAGTCGCTTATCTCGAACGTCGTCTTCAACGCCCGGTACCCCGCCAGGGGGTCCCGCACTCGAAATATGGGATAGGGGATATTTTGTCGGTACGGCCACCAGCCACCTGGTATGACCCACGGAACCTCGCCTGACACCTCGGATGCACTATTAAACAGCATTGAGCGAGTACGCACGCAGTCGCGTTACTCAAACGTTGCTTGAAAACAACAACAGCTACAGCAACGACGGGAAGAAGGACACTACGATACAATAGCTGTGAGCATAACCCAAGCCGAGTCGTCGTCACAACACCCCATTGTATGATCCAGAATTAATCCGCAAGCCGGCAAAAACTGGTGACCATAACAGACATTGTAGCATCGAACAATAGACGAGACTAAAGCGGTATTATCCCCCCCTTACCTTATCCCCACTGTACAACTTTGCGAGGTGCTGCAGAGACGACTTGGGACCTCAGTCTACGAACAACCATGGCAGCAACGAGACGTGTTACGCGCTCCGCTAAATCTGAGCTCGTCGAGGGCCTGGAAGCAGCAAGCACCGACAGACCAAATCTGGTTGCCATATACCGGAGGCTAAACAGCCAGTTCTCCGATGGGAGGCTCAGCGGCTTCACGATCGTTTGGGGATGGAGAATGACAGCAGTGTCGGGCCGAACCGACTTCTACCGCCGTGAGATCAAAATCAGCGAATGGATTCACAAGCAGTTGCCGGCTAGTGAGCTGGAAGGAACCGTCCTCCACGAGATGCTCCACGCGTATCTGTTTCTCGTAGGCGACCCTAGTACAGACGGCGATAACCTGAACCATGGCCCCAGATTTTGCGCGGAGATGGAGGCTCTCAACGCCCGATCGGGCTTTTTCGTAACGGTTGACCATCCAGCAGCGGGCCCGATCATAGACAGCGTCGTACATAGCTTCGGTTGGCGCTGCCGAACGTGTGGCCAAGAAGCCTGGCTTCTGAACAAACGTAGGCCTAGAGGAGCCTTTGGTGTACATCGGGGCTGCCCGAACCCCATTTGGGGGAAGATAAGGAAGAGGGCCCAGAACGGGAGTCCACAGACCAGCGCGGCGGAGCAACGTCGAGGGTGGCGACCCACCCAAGCCAATTGCAAGCAGGTCGCTGGCGTCTGGATGCTAGTGTAGTGTGGTGTTACGTGCGTTCTGGTGGTATGGGTTATGAATGGTTACGTGTGATAGGTATGGGCATGGTGAATAAGCGGTAAATGTACTGGCTGCCCCTCCAACCTAAGTTAAGCTGTTATATCCTGCTAAATCTAATTTTCGATGTGTGCAGCGTTGCTGCCCTATTAACTTGAGATATGGCATGCGCCTTGCTTTGTTTTACTGTGCTAGACGTTAAGTACGTTTCCTACGCTGCTTTTCCGCACCACGGTGTCGAGTTATGTTTTACGTTTTCTCTATTATAATTCTGTTCTGTGTAAGATATGCCTTTCTTTTTCTTTTTCTTTTTCTGGTTTCAATTCCGTCTAAGTCATCACTCCTTAGTTTATTTTACTCAAGAGTACGCCATGTGAGTCCGACTGGATATATCTAAGCTAGTTAAGGAATGTTCATTCTTAGTCTCTCTTTCTTTTTCTTTTTTCTTTTGTTTTCATTATAGCTGCTGCGCAGCGGACTAGCTTTTATAATACCACTATTACCTAGGATAAGTTAAAGCGTAGTTTCTAGTCTCAATAGCATATATGCTTGCTTTGCCGCAACCGCCTTGCAAAGCCATATTAATCTCCTGCTTTATGATTTACTGCCTGGCAATGTATTAAACTGTCATCATTAGTTTTTGTGTTTTTCTGCATCCTGTCTGCCCGTTTGCACTGTAATTGTATTACCTACTGTCCCTATGCAGCTCATAGGAAATAAATGATTATCTAGCCAAATGGCCGGCAGTCGTGGCGGAGTTTGAGCGCCAAAGAGCTAGGGGGATGAACAGGAGTACAGCTGCCGAAAGTGCTGCCCTACCAGTCCATCAGGTAGTTAACCGCTCGCGCGCTGGATCAGCGCGTGGAGGCGGAGGATTGAATGAACGACCGGACTTGACTAACACAACCGAACGTAACACTCTGCGGAGCGTGGAAAGCCGCGTGCTGGTCGGCCAGAAAGAGGGACCGCAAACCTGTCCCGAATGTCTTGCGAAAGGGCACAGCCTTGCTTGCCTCGGTAGCCTCCAGCTCGACAAGCACATCAAGAACAGACACCCGAATATCGAACTAAAGTGGCAATGCGGGGACTGTAACAAAGTCCTACAGCACATTCACGCCTGGAGTTGTCATGTTCCAAGATGCCCTGGCCGGCAAGTGCTACGTGTGCTTCCATTCCCGTGTGATCTCTGCAACTCGTCATTCCAGACGCAGCTGGGGCTTTCGCAACATCAGCGATTCAGGCATCCAGTTGCCAGGAAAGACGAGCGTGCGCGCCTAGCAGAGCAGCCCCGCCTACAGGGGGGTCGCAAAGCTTACGTGTGGAGCGATGAGCAGCTTAAATTGATATCAAGCCTCCAATTGCGTTATGCTGGAGAGCGCAATATCAACGCGAGAATTGCAAAACACTTTGAAAACCGCACAGGTGAACGAGTGCGGAGCGCTATACGACGCATCCACAAGGCCGCACAGCGAGCGAGCCAAGATGAGCCGGGCCTAAGTCGAGCTCGAGAGGACCAGCCGTCAACTAGGCACCTTTCGTCCGACTCCCCAGATAATGAGATTGAACAACCAACCGATCTTCCACCAACGGAGAACCCGAATACGGTCTCTACGAGAGAAGACGATGTACAGGCCAGGCTCGCAGATCTTGAGCGCTCAATCGAACGCACAGCGCCGCTCCAGAACGACAACTGGAAAGTGTCACTCGCGGAAGTGGTTTGCAGAGATCACGAAATTTCACCTGCTTGGACTGATTGGATGGGTCGTGTCCGAGGGTATATGAACTCGAACGAGCTAACCACAAGCAATATTGATAACCTCTACGACGAGCTCTTCCAGAAATTACCAGACCCTAACCCGGTAGAACGCACAGCGGCCGGCACCTCGAACAACCGTGCCGGCACGGCCAAAGAGGCCCGCCGTCCTAGACGTGCTGCGGCCGTGACAACTAGCCGCAAAAAGCACGCCTTCGCCCGATGCCAAGCGCTGTGGGACGAATGTCCCAAGAAACTAGCTGAACTAGTGATGGCCAACGATCTCTCGCTCCTCGAAAGGCAGGCGGCCCCTTCGGGATCAGATATCAAACACCTGTACGAGGAGCTTTGGGGGCAGGCAGGACCCGATAGAGCTCCCCAGAATAATGCTGAAGAGCTGATCGAGATCGAACGTATCCTAACGCCTGTTACCCCGCTAGAAGTCCAGAGAAAGTTGGCAAAAATACCGAACACCTCAGCAGCAGGCCCAGACGGGATAACGAAGGCGTGCCTCCGGGGAAAGAATGTCTGCGTAATACTCGCAACACTCTTTAATGCCCTTCTTCTAGGGCAGTACTACCCGTGCGCCTGGAAGAAAAATCGAACTACCTTGATCCCAAAAGCCGGCAAAGACTCACGTGACGCCAGAAATTGGAGACCAATAACCATAGGCCCTATGATCGGCAGGATATTCTCATCTCTGCTCGATCACAGGCTCAGGCTATCGATCACGCAGAATTGCAGGCAAAAGGGCTTCACCAAGGAAAATGGCTGCTACGCTAACATTCGAATATTCAGAGCAGCCATAGGGCAGGCTAAAGCGGTTGGCGGTGTCATCTCGGTTCTGGATATATCCAAGGCCTTCGACACTGTCCCGCATTCGGCCATCAAAGAGTGTCTGAAGAGAAAGGGCATCCCGCCCCTGATCATTGACTATATTTCGAACATGTACCAAGATTGCCAAACAGTCATACAGGTTCAAGACAGCGAGGGTATCGAAATCACCCTTAAAAGAGGGGTTAAACAAGGTGACCCACTATCGCCACTCCTCTTTAACCTCGTTGTCGAACCACTACTCGAACAGCTGCAAAGCACGAGTACTGGCATCGAGGTAGAAGGCCAGAACGTCTCTGTTCTGGCCTTTGCGGATGATATGACTATCCTTAGTAAGGATGCTACAACCGCACATAGTCAGGTTCAGGCGATTGTGGAATACCTAGGCAAACTCGGAATGAGCTTATCAGGGCCAAAATGCACATCCTTTGAGTCCGTCCCCCAGAGAAAGACCTGGTACCTTCGAAATCCGGGTATAACGGTAAACGGGGAAGTCATGCCCTACACCAGTCCTGACAAGGTTATCACCTATCTAGGCGCCAAGTTATCTCCATGGAAGGGGCTGATCTCGGGATTTGAACTAGACACTTTCAAAGAGGTCATAAAGCGTGTTCGAGCACTGCCACTCAAACCGATGCAGAAAATAGATCTGCTGGGAAAATACATCTACCCACGGTATACCTATGGGCTAATCACCAACTTGCCATCGGTGGCGGTGCTCAGAAAGATCGACGTGGTCATTCGAACTGAATCCAGAGCCATCCTGCATCTCCCAAACAGCGTGAGCAATAGTTTTCTATATACGCCACGCCGTAGCGGGGGATTAGGGCTTCTGGAAATCGAGAAAATGACATTGATAGCCGCTCTTCGGAACGGCCTCGAAGCCAGAAACTCTTAAGACCACGTCACACAGTCGGTTGTAACATCGAACGAGGCGGAGGCAAAACTTATGTCACACGCCAAGTCGCTCCGACTATCCTGGCCCCTTACCGTACAGCAGCTTGACAAATTCAAGCTGACAGTACGAGATAGACTCCAAAAGGCCTGGTCTAACCAGCGCTGGCAAGGCCAGGGAGTATGGGACTTCAGCGACCCTATTTGCAACCAATGGCTGAAAAGAAGCGATCTGCTCCGGCCCTCTAGGATAACCGACGCAATACTGCTGAGGACAAACACTTATCCGACAGGGGCCGTTGCAAGAATCGTGGACGAACGCACCGATCCATCCTGCTGAAAGTGCGCGCGCAGTAGCGAAACCCCTGGTCACATCCTAGGGATGTGTCCCCATACCAAGGATAAGCGAATTAAGCGGCACAACGAAATGAAAGAGCTTATCCGGGACCGTCTAGCCGCTCGACACCTAGTGCTAGACGAGCCGGAGGTTGCGGTCAACCAAGAGAAATTCCGACCCGATCTCGTCGTTAATTTGAATGAGAGAGGGGTTCTCGTGCTCGACGTTACTGTCCGGTTCGAGAACAGGGACTATCTTACGCAGGGCCGCAACGAAAAAATCCGGAAATATGCTAATATTCTGGGTAAGCTCAAGAGAGATCTCAACTCGAACGCAGCGCGAGTCGTACCAATCGTGGTAGGCTCAAGAGGTGGTATCCCTAGAACAACGAAGGAGGCCCTCTTAGATCTCGGCTTCGGCAAAAATGACTTGCTAACCATCTCAATGATTGCTCTCAGGAGCTCTATAAAGATGGCCAACGCATTCATGGATGACGGACCCCTTTGGCACGAGCACTGAAGCCGCCCGAACACACGAACAATTTGAATTTGAATAACTTGACCTGACTTTGAGTCGGAACTGTGCGAAAAGGGGTTACCTGGCCTGCACCAGAATCACAAGGTAACCCCAAGCCCGTGAGGTGGCTGTGCTAGACCTAGGGGCGGGGCAAGCCGTGCAGCGAGGGAGAAGCGGAAGCGAATCCCGCCTCCACAGCGAACTGGCCTAGTACTTTGCTCCTTCCGGTGCGAGTCGTTCGGCCAAGAGCCACGGCGACAGAGCCAGCGAAATTGAACCATAAGTAGCTGGGGTGGGCGCCTCCACGCGGTTTCCCTGGAAACATCGTCGGAGCACGATGGCTAAAGTCCGCTTTCGTTCCGTACCAACATGGGACGACTCTGTTAGACTAATTTTTCCAAAACCCAGCAGGCCACCTAGCAGTGGTTCCATACCCATACCTTCCTGACAGAAGCATTAGCGAGAGCTATCAGCTTAACCCTGCCAACAAGCAACCCATATTATCCCAATTTTATTACTTGACCACCTCCTATTTTACCTCAGCCTTCGAGCACCATTTATATTCCGACCAAGTGTCTATTTTATACATCCACTTTTAACTTCATTATTTTATGACAATACCTCCCAATCTTAACTATTGACAATCACTCTTCTAAGTCGAACCAGTGAGTACGACAAACCCCCGGGATCATCCCGTAAGACTTCGGTCTAATTTATGAATAACATTCATCATAGGTGTACTGGTGCACCACAATAGAACCAGGAAATACATCCACCCTTTGGGGAGTGATGTAGATTTTAGCCAAATGCCTCGTCATCTAATTAGTGACGCGCATGAATGGATTAACGACATTCCCACTGTCCCTATCTACTTCCCGTAGGGGCTCCTGGGAGCTCCAGGTGGAGAGGGGGGCTGCGCCTAACGGTGTGGCCCCCTTTTTCTATTTGGAGCTTTCGGGGGTTGGGCTGTGAGGTGCCTGGGGCCCCAGTCCTAGCATACCGTAAACTTCGTTCTTGTTGCAACGACCCAGGCAATGCGCATGGTTCGCTATAGTGCAGTGTCTCGTAGTGGCAAGAGCGTTGACCGGGGGACTTGGCTTAACCGCCCGATCCGTGAGAATGACAGGCTTTATAAAAAATCTCTAATTCTAAGTTATGGTGCGCGGCGAGAGAATGAGTGGCCGGAGGAAGTCCGGTGCCCAGCGACCAAAACTTAGGGGAACAGGCGAACCCTGTTTTATTCAGCCTCCCAGGGTCTATGGACGTACGGCCCTGGGGTAGTATAGATCGTGCCAGTCTCGTGGGTATCAAATATGAAGCCAATCACAAAAAAAACAAACAAAAAACAAGACGAAGAGGTAGGAGGGTTGGGAGGACGTCCTGGGGAAGCGGGGCCGAAGCCCGACGGCGGGGACGCTAGCGATGATAGTTCAATGGAACTGGAGCAGGAGAAGACAGAGTTGAAGAGGCGCAATGCAGCCAAGCGCAAGGCCTCGTCGATGCCTGTCCCGGTGGCCGGAGCATCCGGCACCCGGGCGGCGGTGGCGGTGGCCAAACGCAAAAAGGATGAGGCCCCGAATGGGAGTCAGGTAGGCAAACAGCCAGCAGACGAACTGCAAGTGATGAGGCGCATCAGCGCTGACGTACGGAGTTTGGTGTTTTCGGACGCCAACAAAGTGCTGAAGCCTGTCGCTGAATCAATGATGAGCAAGGTGGCGGAATATGAGGAGGTTGTAATGAAACTCCTCATAGAAAACGCGCGCCTGAAGGGCAGCCTAGAAGGAGAAAAAAGGGCAGCTCCAAAGCCTCATGTGCTTCCGAAAGGCACAGTGGCAGGCAGTTACGCTAGCGTTGCCGCAGGAGTAAGTGGCGCGAAAGGGAAAGCCGGCGGGTCGGTGGAACCGGCCCGGGTCGGTAAAGTGCAGGGTACCGGTAGCGCTGGTACCAAGGTACAGGCCCGCAGAGCGACGCCTGAGGGCTTCGCGGTAGAAGTGAAGGCGCTGACGCCAAGTGAAGAATACACAAGCGAGGCTATCAAGGAACAGGTCCTGAGTAAGATCAGCAGCAAGCTCCAGGTCAGGGTCAAAGCTGTTCGAATGATCAAGGCTGGGATCGTCATAGAGACGATCAGCGAGAAAGAACGGGAGCAGATCTTGGTATACCCCAGGTTTAAAAAGCTGGGACTGGGTGTCGAGCACGCCAGGAAGGTCGGCCCACAGATTGTCGTATACGATGTCCCAAATGAGCTCACCGAGGAAGCCTTCCTGGGCGACCTCTTCACGAGGAACCTCTCGGAGGAGGTGACCGCGGCGATGTTCAGGGACAGAGTTAGGATAATTAGCAGGCGAGGAAGGATGGACACAGAGGTGGCCGATATAATATTGAAGGTGAATAGGAAGATACACGACCAGTTGACAACAACGGGCCGTGTCTTCTCGGGTTGGAACTCCTTCAGAGCCAGGAACTGGGAAACGGTGCCACGTTGCCTCAGGTGCTACGCCTACGGGCATAACATAGCAAGGTGCCCAGAAAAAGAAATGATCTGCGGATGGTGCGGTATGAGTGGACATATGTACGCCGAGTGCAGCGGTCCCGAGACCTGTCGGAACTGTCGCAGGAGCAAGCTCCTCGACGGCCACAATGTCAGGTCGAGGGATTGCCCGCTGTACCAAAGAATGATTGAGAAAAGGAGAGTAAGAATCAGCAATGACTGAATGCCGAATGAATGTGAGGCAACTGAACTGCCAAGGTGCATATGATGTGATGTGCGACCTGGGGGTCAGCATGATAGAAGAGAAGGTGAGCTTGGCTTTGCTTCAGGAGCCTTACGTCAAAGACGGCAGGGTCTTGGGCTTACCAGGCAGAATGCGAGTAGTATGCAAGGGACAGGCTGCTGTGATCGTTAATGACGAGAAAATGTAAATCATGGTCATTGACAAATGGACTAATGACTCTGGTGTATGCGTATGGGTGAAGGGCGAGTTCGGCGGAGCGTATGTCGTCTCCATTTATTGCAAATGGAGCGAAGATATAGATGGCTATTTGGCCTATATGGGTGAAATGCTAGAAGACCTCGGCGAATGTGTAGTGATAGTGGGAACGGACGCTAACGCTGAATCTGTTACTTGGTACAGTAAGAAAGTGGACTCCTATAGGTCAAGAGCAGTGCGTGGTGAGAAGCTGACTGAGCTAATCATAGAGTGGGATATGATCGTGCTGAACGAACCCAGTGAATGGCACACATTCAGTGGACCGAATGGGTGCAGTGACATTGATGTTACGTTGGTGAATGACCCGAAGGGTATATTGGGATATGAATGGGAGATAATGAGTGAATGTGGAATTAGCGACCACAGCATGATAGCGATAACTGTCAGGTATGGATCAGAGAGCAGAACTGATAAGACCCCCAGGAAGCGCTGGAGCATGCGTGATGTGGACTGGGACCAGTATGCAACGGATGTAAGGGATGAAGCACATGAGACAGGTGAGAGTGCGTTTTCTTAAAACGATGCAGATGAGAAGGTGAATCTGATAACCAAGTGGGTCGAAAGGGCAAATTAGAAAAACATGTAGCTCGTGAGTGAAAGCAGAGCGAAAGGGGTGTGCTGGTGGAATGTGTCTCTCCAGGAGATGAGGCTCAAGGTCCGGAAAGCCAGGAAGAAGCACCGGAAAGCAAGGAAGAGTGGAAGCCTGAATGTGATGGAACTGAAAGCAATGTATGCCGAGCTTAATAAAGAATATAAGAAGATGATGCATGAGTCCAAAGAAAGGGAATGGAAGGAGTTTGTGCGACTGAAAGGCAACTCCGACCCATGGGGTGAAGTGTATAAGTTATGCAGGGGTAAGAGGAAAAGAGAGGTGATTGGCGGTATAAATGTGGATGGAAGGACCACGCAAAGCTGGAGGGAGAGTATGGAGGTACTGCTGAAGGAATTTTTCCCAGCAGTGCCTGAAGTGAATGGACAGAATGATAACGTGAATAAGAAGGACGTGGTCGAACCGATCACGTCCGCTGAAGTAGAGAGTGCTGTGAAGAGAGTGAAGCTGAAAAAGGCTCCAGGGCTGGACGGCATGACTGGTGAAGTAGTCAAGAGAGTCTGGTTGGCAATCCCGGAGTGCATCATCACTTTATTTAATGACTGTGTGAGAGAACGGTATTTTCCGAGAGAATAGAAAAAGGGAAGAGTGGTTTGTTGTTGAAGTCGCCAGAAAAGGTGCGGTCCGATTCCCGGTCCTATCGGCCTGTGTGCCTCCTCCCAGTGCTGGGTAAGGTACTGGAGAGAGTGATGGTAAACAGGTTGGAAAGGGTGACGACTGACACCCAGAATGAGCATCAGTACGGCTTCCGTAAAGGAAGAAGTACTGATGCGTGGCACAGAGCGAAAGAACTGGTGAAAGGTAGTGAGCGAAAGTATGTCTCAGGACTGTTTGTGGATTTTAAGGGAGCGTTTGATAACCTGCTCTGGAGCAAAGTGATCGAAAAGATCAAAAACATCGAGTGCAAGGAGATCGGGCTATGGATGAGCTACTTCAGCGAGAGAATGGTGTGTACGACCGGGGTGAATGACACGGTATGGAGGAATGTAGAGAAGGGTTGCCCACAAGGGTCGATTTGCGGCCCGAGTGTATGGAACCTGATGATGGATAAACTCCTTAATGAGCTAAAAGCGAATGGGTGCAAGTACGTGGCTTTTGCCGACGACCTGCTAATACTGGTCAAAGGAGATCAGAGGGCGGCGTTGGAGAGCGCGGGCACAGTATGGATGCAGAGAGTGGTGGACTGGGGTCGGAGCGTGGGAGTAAGCGTCTCCGACACGAAGACAGTATGCATGCTGATGAAAGGGATGCTAAGTGCTAATAGGAGGCCATGTGTGAAGATGGAAGGTGAGGGTTTGCGGTACGAAGCTACTGTCAAATACCTAGGTGTGTAGGTCGGGGAAAGAATGAATTTTAAGGCCCACTTGGAGCATGTCCGTACGAAGATAGCCACTGTAGTGGGTATGATGATAAGAGTGATGAGGAGAGAATGGGGCATAAAGCGAAGTGTTATGAAGGTATGGTACAAGGGGCTGTTCACGGCAGTAGCCTTGTACGGAGCAAGTGTCTGGTACGAAAGCCAAAGGTACAAGTACGCAAGAGAGATAGTAGGTAAATGTCAGCGTGTTGTCTTGTACGCATGTCTGCGAGTGTGTCGAACGGTGTCCACTGAGGCCATGCAGGTCTTAATGGGAGAACAACCATGGGACTTGCTGGCGGTGAAAAGGGGTCTGTTCTATAGACTCAAGCGAGGAGACACGATAGGGGACCTAGTCATGGCCTCAGAAATAAATGTGGAAGGCTTGAATCTGGAGGACAGTTCAGTTGCCGTAGTGAACAAGCTTTATGGTGAATGGCAAGCGAGGTGGGATGAATCAGAGAGAGGAAGAGTCCTTTATCAATGGATAAAGGATGTGAAAATGGTCAGTGCCCAGGGGCATTTTGACCCGGGGCTACTCCTGGGTTACTTGCTAACTAGGCACGGAAGCATGAATGATTACCTGTATAGAAGGCACTTGAGCGAGAGTGATAAGTGCTGCTGCTGTGGTATGAGTGAGAGTTGGAAGCATGTGATGAGTGAGTGCGCACTGTACGCAGATCTACGGGTGCAGGGGAGCTGGCA
This sequence comes from Macrophya alboannulata, assembly GCA_949628255.1. Lineage (NCBI taxonomy): Eukaryota > Metazoa > Arthropoda > Insecta > Hymenoptera > Tenthredinidae > Macrophya > Macrophya alboannulata. Next base: position 9,466,914 of record OX451209.1, read on the forward strand.
TGCGTTAACCCAGGAAAGGGGTAATGGTACTGGCCTTCGTGGTGTGCTCGTCGACAGGAACCTGTATAAAGAGCTGGAGAGGTTCGCAGTACGGGCCTTCAGGCGACGTGAAGCGGCCCTAGCAGAGGCCGAGGACGAGGACGAGGCCGATGGCTGAGTCACGCTGGCTCCGGGTTGGATTCACCCGGGCCGCTATGTTATGTGTCTGTGACGTCTTGTGTAGTGGCGTTCTGTCCGTTCTATCCGTCTCTTAATGTGGCAGTGGTGGGCGCAGGAGGGTGCAACTGAGTAAAAGGCGGTGCGGTTGCTTGCGGCCGTACGGTCGAGCAGACTTCACTGCATTTTTGGGGTGTGACGACCTTACGTATCCGAGTGTAGCCCAACCAGCGGCCGGGTTCTTACAAGAGTTCCCGAGCTGGAAGCGACTTCGGGATGTCGCGAGCCCGACCCGGGGTAAATCGGTACTACGGGCGACCGGGGTGGCCGTGAGGGACGTCATAATTTTTGGCGTCTTTCAACCCGGTCACAGAGGTTGGACTCGTAGTAGCAGTGGTTGAGGTTGGGAACCTCTACCCCACACCGCGGGGGAGGGACCAAGGTGGTCCCGGCGTGTGAGTTGCGTACCACCAACTCGGGTGTCGACTCAGCATATGTCGGCAGGGGTCTAGGTAGCCTCGCTTCCACCGGTAAGGTGGTAGGTCTTGTAGCCTACCATACACCGAAAGCATCCGTGCGCAATGATTGAGCGTATCTCAATCCCTCGCCCGATAGGGGGCCGTGTAGTAGAGCCGAAAGGCGGAACTGACACGTTAAACTCAAACCAGGTTCAATGTCCCTATCTACTATCTAGCGAAACCACTGCCAAGGGAACGGGCTTGGAAAAATTAGCGGGGAAAGAAGACCCTGCTGAGCTTGACTCTAGTCTGGCACTGTCAGGAGACATGAGAGGTGTAGCATAAGTGGGAGATGGTGACATCGCCGGTGAAATACCACTACTTGCATCGTTTCTTTACTTACTCGGTTAGGCGGAGCGCGTGCGTCGAGGACATTCGTCCCGGCTGTCACGGTGTTCTAGAGCCAAGCGTGTAAGAGTGGCGTGAGGCTTCGGCCGATCGCCGATCATACTCCCGCGTGATCCGATTCGAGGACACTGCCAGGCGGGAAGTTCGACTGGGGCGGTACATCTGTCAAAGAATAACGCAGGTGTCCTAAGGCCAGCTCAGCGAGGACAGAAACCTCGCGTAGAGCAAAAGGGCAAAAGCTGGCTTGATCTCGATGTTCAGTACGCATAGAGACTGCGAAAGCACGGCCTATCGATCCTTTTGGCTTGAAGAGTTTTCAGCAAGAGGTGTCAGAAAAGTTACCACAGGGATAACTGGCTTGTGGCAGCCAAGCGTTCATAGCGACGTTGCTTTTTGATCCTTCGATGTCGGCTCTTCCTATCATTGCGAAGCAAAATTCGCCAAGCGTTGGATTGTTCACCCACCAATAGGGAACGTGAGCTGGGTTTAGACCGTCGTGAGACAGGTTAGTTTTACCCTACTGATGACTCGTCGTTGCGATAGTAATCCTGCTCAGTACGAGAGGAACCGCAGGTTCGGACATTTGGTTCACGCACTCGGTCGAGCGGCCGGTGGTGCGAAGCTACCATCCGTGGGATTATGCCTGAACGCCTCTAAGGCCGTATCCTCTCTAGTCAAAGTGGGCAACGATATTTCTAGGAGTCTCGTGAGTCGAAAGGCTCAAAACAATGTGACTTTACTAGGTGGTCGGTCCACGGGCCGGTCATCGCACGAGCCCTGTTTGCCGCGCGGAGCCGCCGGCCGGCGTCGGGATCTCCCCGCTCGTCGGCCTGGCTTCAAGCGGTCGATCATGGGTCATCCAGTTCGATGTCGAGACTCGGAATCGTCTGTAGACGACTTAGGCACCTGGCGGGGTGTTGTACTCGGTAGAGCAGTTACCACGCTGCGATCTGTTGAGACTCAGCCCTTGGCTTGGGGATTCGTCTTGTCGGTTAGACGAGACCCCAACGGTGCGGCTTCGGCCGACGGACGAATGTTGCCGGTGTTGAAGGACTGTGTGTCCGTACGGCGCGTTCGGACGTTGTCGATGTTTTCTCGAGTCTGGTCATGCGCGTCGTGGGACTTGGAATAATTTTCTTCGGTCTCTTCGGTTCGCGTATGCGCGTCGTGGGACTTGGAATAATTTTCTTCGGTCTCTTCGGTTCGCGTATGCGCGTCGTGGGACTTGAAATAATTTTCTTCGGTCTCTTCGGTTCGCTTATGCGCGTTGTGGGACTTGGAATAATTTTCTTCGGTCTCTTCGGTTCGCGTATGCGCGTCGTGGAACTTGGAATAATTTTCTTCGGTCTCTTCGGTTCGCGTATGCGCGAGATGTTAGATGCTGGAATTCGACATTGCTCAATATAGCGAAATAAACTATCTAGGGCATATTAGGCAAGCAGTACGGATTGCGCTGACGCGCAAAGTAAGCATATTGCAGCAATAGTCGAATCAGCGATTAAGAATTAATAAATTAGGGCGAAGACTGCTCGTCCGCAGTCTTGAGCAGATTCTATTTGGTATAACACACGGATCTAATCCGTAATACTCAAGTACTGAACGTGAGCAAGTGCTCGAAGGAACTTTGTACTTCATCATTAAATAAATTCCACACTTTATTATCGCTATTCTTGCAACTTAGTGTGATTCTCTATCACCTCTGGTACGGACCTTATCCCTATCCCTTTTAACAAAAGAGGATACAACAGACTTGAAATAATTTTCTTCGGTCTCTTCGGTTCGCGTATGCGCGTCGTGGGACTTGGAATAATTTTCTTCGGTCTCTTCGGTTCGCGTATGCGCGTCGTGGGACTTGAAATAATTTTCTTCTGAATCTTCGGCTCGGGTATGCGCGTCGTGGGACTATGAATAATTTTCTTCGGTCTCTTCGGTTCGCGTATGCGCGTAGTCGGACTTGGAATAATCTTCTTCCGTCTCTTTGGTTCGCGTATGTGCGTCGTGGGACTTGGAATAATTCTCTTTGGTCTCTTCGGTTCGTGTATGCGCATCGTGGGACTTAGTCAGAGAGACATAGTCAAAATCGGCGGGTCTCCGTTCATGTTTTTCCCCATGAGGAACCGTGTCAAGTACCAGTCGGGACCGACGTCAGAGCGGAGCCTACCCCTACTGTAGGGAGCCGTACCGTTCGGACCGTCGAACGGTGCACACGGTCGGGAGCGACTCCGCGACGCAATGCGCTCGCATTGGCACTGTCCCAAGGACTCTTAGGGTTTTTGGGGGAAAGTTTCGAATAAGTTCTGAAACTCTGAAAAACAAACTCTGATACCTCGTCGCAAGACGAACCGCGCGCATTGGCAAGCGTACGGGACTTAGAATTTTCACGGAGACCAGGTCCGATTCGGAGGGTCTCCGTGCACGTTTCTCGCCATAAGAGACCGTGTTGAGAATCGGTCGGGACCGACGTCAGAGCGGACCCTACCCGTCTAGTATGGAGCGATACGGACCCGATCAGTCATACGGTTTCGAGTCATCGGGACGACAGGCTTTTGAACTATATACCTGCCCCGTCATACGTGTCTTCGAACTACCGTACACCCAAACCTTTTCGGGTCCCGATATATCGTCTTGCCGGATATACTCGCAAAACAATATTCGAACTATGGAATATACGATCACGTTGACGCGAGGTCTGTCGCTTGGCTCTCTGGAAACGGAAAAGCGGGAAGAGAAAAGAGATGTGTGAGAGAAAAGACGGTTGTTCAACCCGACGAGACTTTTCGCGCTCTCTGATCTCTGCTCTCTCCCGCGAGCCTCGGACGATCCGCGAACGAATCGACGCGTCCAATATCGTCACCGACCGCGGGTCGGTGTCACAGACCGAACGGCCCTTTATGCGGTAACCAGAGTACAGTTCTCGTCTCACGACAAAGAGCGGCATTCAAACAAACGCATCTACTCCCTCGTTTTCGAGCGGCAGGTCGTTCGCGACCAAATCTTTTCGATTCCCCGACGCTTTCTATCTAGCCGAAGGGTACTGAAGGAATGTTCGTAAATCCCACACCCGATGATATTATCCCGGGCCTTCGCGGCTCGGGTGCCCGAGAAAACGTATCCACACTGGATGTTTAAACGAGAAACGTTTAGCCGATCCGGTACCCACGGGTACCGACGGCTACGTGTCGTCTCACCTCGTGTGAACACACGAAACGAGCAATAATACAATATAGCTCCCTGGTTGATCCTGCCAGTAGTCATATGCTTGTCTCAAAGATTAAGCCATGCATGTCTCAGTGCAAGCCATATTAAGGTGAAACCGCGAATGGCTCATTAAATCAGTTATGGTTCCTTAGATCGTACCCACATTTACTTGGATAACTGTGGTAATTCTAGAGCTAATACATGCGAACAGAGTTCCGACCAGAAATGGGAGGAATGCTTTTATTAGATCAAAACCAATCGGCGTCGGGTTCGTCCCGTCCGCCGTTTACCTTGGTGACTCTGAATAACTTTGGGCTGATCGCACGGTCTCGTACCGGCGACGCATCTTTCAAATGTCTGCCTTATCAACTGTCGATGGTAGGTTCTGCGCCTACCATGGTTGTAACGGGTAACGGGGAATCAGGGTCCGATTCCGGAGGGGGAGCCTGAGAAACGGCTACCACATCCAAGGAAGGCAGCAGGCGCGCAAATTACCCACTCCCGGCACGGGGAGGTAGTGACGAAAAATAACGATCGGGACTCATCCGAGGCTCCGTAATCGGAATGAGTACACTTTGAATCCTTTAACGAGGATCCATTGGAGGGCAAGTCTGGTGCCAGCAGCCGCGGTAATTCCAGCTCCAATAAGGTATATTAAAGTGGTTGCAATTGAAAAGCTCGTCGTTGAATCTGTGTCCCACGCTGCCGGTTCGCCGCTCGCGGTGTTTAACTGGCATGATTGTGGGACGTCCTACCCGTGGGCTTAGCCTTTCGGGGTGGCCCAACTAATATCCCATCGCGGTGCTCTTCACTGAGTGTCGAGGTGGGCCGGTACGTTTACTTTGAACGAATTAGAATGCTTGAAGCAGACTATTTTGGCTTGAATACTGTGTGCATGGAATAATGGAATAGGACCTCGGTTCTATTTTGTTGGTTTCCGGAACCCCGAGGTAATGATTAATAGGGACAGATGGGGGCATTCGTATTGCGACGTTAGAGGTGGAATTCTTGGATCGTCGCAAGACGGACAGTAGCGAAAGCATTTGCCAAAAATGTTTTCTTTAATCAAGAACGAAAGTCAGATGTTCGAAGGCGATCAGATACCGCCCTAGTTCTAACCATAAACGATGCCAGCTAGCGATCCGCCGAAGTTCCTCCGATGACTCGGCGGGCAGCTTCCGGGAAACCAAAGCTTTTGGGTTCCGGGGGAAGTATGGTTGCAAAGCTGAAACTTAAAGGAATTGACGGAAGGGCACCACCAGGAGTGGAGCCTGCGGCTCAATTTGACTAAACACGGAAAACCTCACCAGGCCCGGACACCGGAAGGATTGACAGATTGAGAGCTCTTTCTTGATTCGGTGGGTGGTGGTGCATGGCCGCTCTTAGTTGGTGGAGCGATTTGTCTGGTTAATTCCGTTAACGAACGAGACTCTAGCCTGCTAAATAGGCGTACTTTCCGGTATCTCGAAGGCGCCCGGCTTCGGTCGGGTGGTTTTTACTACCGGCGTACAAATAAATCTTCTTAGAGGGACAGGCGGCTTCTAGCCGCACGAGATTGAGCAATAACAGGTTTGTGATGCCCTTGGATGTTCTGGGCCGCACGCGCGCTACACTGAAGAAATCAGCGTGTCTTCCCTGGCCGAAAGGCCCGGGTAACCCGCTGAACCTCCTTCGTGCTAGGGATTGGGGCTTGCAATTATTCCCCATGAACGAGGAATTCCCAGTAAGCGTGAGTCATAAGCTCGCGTTGATTACGTCCCTGCCCTTTGTACACACCGCCCGTCGCTACTACCGATTGAATGATTTAGTGAGGTCTTCGGACTGGTACGCGGAAATGTCTCGGCATTGCCGATGTTGCCGGGAAGATGACCAAACTTGATCATTTAGAGGAAGTAAAAGTCGTAACAAGGTTTTCGTAGGTGAACCTGCGGAAGGATCATTAACGTATCGTACTGCAGAAGCAGCGATTCGAAATACAAACAAAACTCCACGCCTGGCTGAGGGTCGTTTCAAAACGTGACACTGCCCCCTTGTCCCACGGAACCGTCTAACGCGGTTTTCGGCGGCTCGGGGGCGAAAGTTTGGACGTTCGCCGCGCGTTCAGGTGGAGTTCGCGCTCCTCCGACACGTGGCGTCGTCCCAAACGAACCAAGACTGTCACAGTACGACGCGTCGCCGCAATTCGCGGGGTCTCGCTGTCGTGGCCGGTCGTCGCGTCCCAGTGCTAGCAATAGTCGAGCGGAACGACGATACGTGAGCTGCGCCGAATCGAGATTGTCCGCGGGCGCGGTATGCCGCTCGTATTACAAATTTATTTCGAACTAGGTTTTCGTGGTGGGACGCACGAGATTCGTCTCGCTTCCCACGTAACACCCGAGTCGTTTCCGTGATCGATAAATGTCGTTCAATTGAAATTGAACGTATCTTGACGACCTCAGAGCAGGCGAGACTACCCGCTGAATTTAAGCATATTACTAAGCGGAGGAAAAGAAACTAACTAGGATTTCCTTAGTAGCGGCGAGCGAACAGGAAACAGCCCCGCACTGAATCCCGCGGTTCTGCCGCCGGGAAATGTGGTGTTTGGGAGGATCCACTTATCCCGGGGCGTCGGCCCGCGTCCAAGTCCATCTTGAATGGGGCCACTCACCCGTAGAGGGTGCCAGGCCCGTAGTTACCGGGACGCGCCACGGGAGGATCTCTCCTCAGAGTCGGGTTGCTTGAGAGTGCAGCTCTAAGTGGGTGGTAAACTCCATCTAAGGCTAAATATGACCACGAGACCGATAGCGAACAAGTACCGTGCGGGAAAGTTGAAAAGAACTTTGAAGAGAGAGTTCAAGAGTACGTGAAACCGTTCAGGGGTAAACCTGAGAAACCCGAAAGATCGAACGGGGAGATTCATCGTCAGCGATGTTGGCTTCTCCGTGGCTCGTGACGTCGGGACCCCGTGTCCACGGCACTCGGCCGCGGTGTTACGTCCGACAGCGCTGGCGTGCACTTCTCCCCTAGTAGGACGTCGCGACCCGTTGGGTGTCGGTCTACGGCCCGGGTGGCTGCCTGTCCCGGCGTTCGCGTCGGGGCAGACCCCCGGTTGCCCGTCCGGCTGCCCGGCGGTACCCGCACGGTATAGAGCCGCATTGAACTGCGTCGGGCCCGTCGCAAGCGCGGTCAGCGATTCCCGGTGGTCGGACCTAGTGCCGTCCCCGGGCCTGGCCAGCTGTTGGCAGACGGTGTCCTCTGACTGGCTCATTTGAAACAATAATATACCGGTCGGCGACGCTATTGCTTTGGGTACTTTCAGGACCCGTCTTGAAACACGGACCAAGGAGTCTAACATGTGCGCGAGTCATTGGGACACGCAAACCTAAAGGCAAAATGAAAGTGAAGGTCAGCCTAGCGCTGACCGAGGGAGGATGGGCCGCGTCACGATGCGGCCCCGCACTCCCGGGGCGTCTCGTTCTCATTGCGAGAAGAGGCGCACCCAGAGCGTACACGTTGGTGCAAAGATGGTGAACTATGCCTGGTCAGGACGAAGTCAGGGGAAACCCTGATGGAGGTCCGTAGCGATTCTGACGTGCAAATCGATCGTCGGAACTGGGTATGGGGGCGAAAGACTAATCGAACCATCTAGTAGCTGCTTCCCTCCGAAGTTTCCCTCAGGATAGCTGGCACTCGCGTACAAAACGTGCACGAGTCTCATCCGGTAAAGCGAATGATTAGAGGCCTTGGGGCCGAAACGACCTCAACCTATTCTCAAACTTTAAATGGGTGAGATCTCTGGCTTGCTTGAACTATGAAGCCACGAGATTTCGGATGAGAGTGCCAAGTGGGCCACTTTTGGTAAGCAGAACTGGCGCTGTGGGATGAACCAAACGCCGAGTTAAGGCGCCGAAGTCGACGCTTATGGGATACCATGAAAGGCGTTGGTTGCTTAAGACAGCAGGACGGTGGCCATGGAAGTCGGAATCCGCTAAGGAGTGTGTAACAACTCACCTGCCGAAGCAACTAGCCCTGAAAATGGATGGCGCTGAAGCGTCGCGCCTATACTCGGCCGTCAGCGGCAAGAGAGGCGGCTTAGGCCGTCATGAAGCCCTGACGAGTAGGAGGGTCGCGGCGGTGTGCGCAGAAGGGTCTGGGCGTGAGCCTGCCTGGAGCCGCCGTCGGTGCAGATCTTGGTAGTAGTAGCAAATACTCCAGCGAGGCCCTGGAGGACTGACGTGAAGAAGGGTTTCGTGTGAACAGCCGTTGCACACGAGTCAGTCGATCCTAAGCCCTAGGAGAAATCCGATGTCGATGACGGTGTATTTATATGCCATTGAACGTGTCACGCGTTAACGCCGCCACATGGTACCCCCGTGTCAGTTGAACGGGGGTGTCCGTTGGCGCGTTCGCGTGCGGCTTGAAAGTGACACACCCGTCGGGCGAAAGGGAATCCGGTTCCTATTCCGGAACCCGGCAGCGGAACCGTTTACAAGTCGGGCCCTCGCAAGAGAGTTCGTCGTGGTAACCCAAAAAGACCTGGAGACGCCGTCGGAAGATCCGGAAAGAGTTTCCTTTTTTGTATAAGCGTTCGAGTTCCCTGGAATCCTCTAGCAGGGAGATAGGGTTTGGAACGCGAAGAGCACCGCAGTTGCGGCGGTGTTCGGATCTTCCCCTCGGACCTTGAAAATCCAGGAGAGGGCCACGTGGAGGTGTCGCGCCGGTTCGTACCCACATCCGCAGCAGGTCTCCAAGGTGAAGAGCCTCTAGTCGATAGACTAATGTAGGTAAGGGAAGTCGGCAAATTGGATCCGTAACTTCGGAATAAGGATTGGCTCTGAGGATCGGGGCGTGTCGGGCTTGGTCGGGAAGCGGGTTTGGCTGACGTGCCGGGCCTGGGCGAGGTGATGGTTTCGGCCGGATCCGAGCTCGGTCCCGTGCCTTGGCCTCCCGCGGATCTTCCTTGCTGCGAGGCTTCCGTGACGGTTCGCCGTCGCGGTCGTCCTTTTCGGCCGCCATTCAACGGTCAGCTCAGAATTGGCACGGACTGGGGGAATCCAACTGTCTAATTAAAACAAAGCATTGTGATGGCCCTAGCGGGTGTTGACGCGATGTGATTTCTGCCCAGTGCTCTGAATGTCAACGTGAAGAAATTCAAGCAAGCGCGGGTAAACGGCGGGAGTAACTTTGACTCTCTCAAGTATGGCTCTCCTGGTGATTCTTACGGCCATCTCTTGAATTCCTCATTTCGGGGTAGGGTGGAGATGTTGCTGAGGTCATTGAAGTAAGCTGTCACCCTCCCAGGGCGCAATGCACAGGGAGGGGCCTCCCCGGGGCGAGAGCCGGAAACGGCCGGAGCTGGCTCTTGTAAAGGACCGTAGTAGGTGAACCCGTAGCTGACCTCGGGGGATCCGAGGCGGCGTAGTGAAGGTGCACGCCACGGACTGTGCCTGACTATACCTTCTTTCGTTCGGTAATAGGGGCTACGTTGTGTGGTGGGTGGCTTGCCTTGGAGGTTTGCTGCCGCGCTGGAGCTACATGTCCTGGAGAGTATGTGCGCCGGTGCAGCAGAAGACAGCATGATGCTAAGGACGCCAGAAGCACACTCGTTGTCCACTGGTGATGGGGGCCTAGCGCGAGGCTAAGGGCCAAGCAGTCGGGTCCGCGTTCCGCCCCCAGCTCCGAGGTATAGGGATGACAGGGGATCCCGACCACCTAAGCCAGCACCCTGGGTCACGGGCGAGGCGGCGTAAAGGCTAGACGTGGCTAGCTGCCAAGGCCTCAATGTCTGTCGATCGAGATTACTAACAGAGTGTTTCAATGCCAAACGCAAGCTGGAAGAGTATTGAAACCTAGTAGGACATTTTTGCAGACGAATAGCCAACATTACGCCATAAGGCTTAATCAAAACACGGAATTACTATGTAGCGTGCGACCTTTGTACACAACGCCGCTTGAACTCGTCTGCTTAAAAGCAAACAATACCCGCCCGTTCAAACACAAGGGGGGCTCCCGGCGAAGCTGGGACCCCAACTTGTTTTACGTAATTTTTGAAGATGGCAATGCGCGTCCCGCTACTCTGATAACTATCAGTCCAGCAAAGATAAGGACCAATAGGGCAACACCAGCCGCCTTAGCGGCAGCTAACTCCTGAGGTGTGAAAATAGTAGAATGCTCTTCCGGCTTCCGGCCAGCTTTCCAGGTATCCGAGACCATCACGGTGCCAAGACTAAGGGGACGGGGCCCTGGAAGCCCGTGGCGAGGCCAGCCTAAGGCCATTACCTGGTAGCCCAGGGAAAATAACAATATGGATAACGACAATAACCTTGCCTCGGATTCGGAGGCCCCCCACGCTCCTCGGGGGGAACCCGAAGGGGAGTCAAACCCAACTACCGATGAAGGAGCAAACATAGACGAACTGGCACGAAACAGGATTTTTGAGATTATCGTTCCTCTCGCTGCAGGCATAACCAACTGTCCAGCGTGCGAAAACGCACGTCGTCAATATGGCTTCCTGAGCCTCAAAGACTTGCACGCGCACATTATTAAAGACCACCCAAGCGCCAAAATTAACTGGAAGTGCAGAGAGTGCGATAGGTATTTCAATAAGAGACATGGCTGGGAGGTCCACTATACAGGGTGTGGGGTTAGCTAAACAGCCACCCGCACCCCTAGCATGACCGCATGCATGCACAGCATGTGAGCGCTCTTTCAGAACCCAAACAGGGCTTAGCCAGCACGAGCGACATGAACACCCAGTCGTGAGAAACGAGATAAGGCGCCGGGAGGCGACGAGGCCTCCGCGGGCGGCGGGAGGATCAGTATGGACTCCTGAGAGTATAAGGCGCCTAGTAGAATTATCCAACACGTATAAAAATGAGCGCTTCATTAATAAGGCACTTGCCCCGCATTTTGCCGAGCACATACGCCAAAAAGGTTTTACGGAGGAAAACGGCTGCGCAAGTAATATCGTTCTTTTCGATGAGGCCCTACGTGAAGCCAAAACGAGCACAGGCGGCATTTTTTCGACGCTCGATATATCGAAAGCGTTTGACACATTACCGCACAGTGCAATTGGCGCAGCTTTAAGGAGGAAAGGCATTCCAGCACATCTTGCGGACTACGTCCGAGAAATGTACTCGGGGTGCCAAACCTCAATAACGGCCCATGAGGGCTCCAAGGTTAAGGTAGACCTTAAAAGAGGCGTTAAGCAGGGTGACCCTCTGTCGCCGCTGCTGTTTAATCTTTGCATCGAGCCTCTGGTCGAACAGATACAAGCAGATACCGAAGGAGTTGAGATCGAGGGTAGGAACGTGGCGATCCTAGCGTTCGCGGACGACCTCGTCCTGATAGAAAAGAACCGTGCCGAGGCTGCGAGACAGCTCGAGCATACTGACTACTACCTTCGGAAATTTGGCATGACTCTATCTATAGAGAAATGCTCGACCTTCGAGGTCGTGACTAAAAACAAGAGTTGGCACATAGTGGACCCAGAACTCGTGGTGCGAGGAGTTAGGGTTGAAGTAACGGACCCAGAGAGCTCTTTACGATATCTCGGTGCTACTCTGGGGCCATGGAGAGGGGTCATACGAGGTACGGAGGTAGCTAAAGTAGTAGAAGTAGTAAACAGGGTGAGGCTCTTGCCCCTGAAACCCACGCAAAAAGTGGACTTCATAGCGACGTATATCTTACCTCGATTCATTTATTACTTCACTGTTAGCCCGCCAGCACGGCGGACTCTCAAAAACCTAGATTTAGAACTAAGGGGGATTGTCAAGCAGATTCTTCATCTGGTGGCATCGACCTCCAGTTTCTTTATATATGCATCAAAAAGTAAAGGGGGCCTCGGCTTCCCCAGGCTCGAACGACAAGTCGCTTTCGCCGTTCTTAGGAACGGCGTTCGCATGCTAAACTCAGCAGACCCAGCGACTCGCGCTGCCATGAGTAGCCGCAACAGAATCAATACGTTAGAAAAAGCAGCGCAGGCCGTTAGGCTGAGATGGCCCGTCTCGGAACAGCAAATCCAGGCGGCCAAGTCCAACCTGAAAAGGGAGGACTTGGACGACTGGGCAAAACAAGTGGGGCAAGGAGTCGGAGTAAATATATTTAGACGAGACCGAATTGGTAACACGTGGCTCAGTAGGCCGGAGTTGCTCAAACAGTCTAGGTTCACGGATGCCATCCGCCTTAGGACGAATACGTTCGGCACACGAGTTGCCCTAGCAAGAGCGAACCGACAACAAACGTTGACCTGCCGCAGATGCAGGGCGGAAAAAGAATCGCTGGGGCATGTGCTAGGTAATTGTATATGAGGCATTCCACACCGAACCGACCTACGTCTGACCTTCACCATCGGCGATTTTTTTCATTTTTGAGTATTGCGTAGAGTATACGAAAAAAACATCTTTCACCAAGTTTTAGATTTTTGGGACCACGGGTTTGATTCCTACTGCTCCCGAAAACCCAAAATTTCGACGAAAAGACGCCCGAATCGATTCGCTTCAAATTTTTATCATAAATTCTTTGTTCAAAAACAAAAATTTTGATACCAATATGAAAGTGGGCAAGCTTTTGGTTTGGAAGCTACAGGCGAAACAAGTTATTGAATAAACAAGAAAAATCGAATTAAATATGAGGTATTCCATGCATAGTGAACCAATCGTTGACCCTCACCTCTTTAAAAACTGACGCCGATTTTTCTGGTGATGAAGGAGTATAAAAAAATATTTCCTGAATTTTTTCAGAATTTTCGGATGACAGCCGATGGTCTATATGATTTTTTTTCTCTTTTTTTGGTTTTTAATGCATAACTCTCGTTCTTTCTCATCGATTTCCATGAGTACAAAAAAAAAATTTCGTTTTTCGCTTGACCCTCAGAATAATTTTTTTTCATATTTTTATTCGGATGTCTAAAACATGCAAACTTCGAAAAAATAACAAAAAAATTGAGTTTTGACCACTTATGACGATCTCGATGTTTTGAAAAAAATTACAAAGATTCCTACTATCAAATCATGGGTAGAGCACTGGATCTAATTCATTTCGTGGTTTTTCTGTGAAATTTTTCCCATTCTCTATCGACGTTGACATTGAATGTTCGAAAAAGTTATCAAAACATCAAATTAAACTCATAATTTTTGCTAAAAATGTCACTAAATTAACATGAAAAATTCATCGAGTTCGTTGTGGATCATTTTTATCCTTTTATTCAATCATTATTCTTATAAGCACCTTCGTACAAATCATTTTAGAAATGATCGTAACTTGAAACACTTCGTTGACGCATCTACTATAATATCCTCAACACGAAAGAAGAACTGAACCGACGTAAAAGAGGGGAGAAGAGTCATCCACCAGCACCTGGGACCAAGAAAACAGACAAAACAATGCAGAAGAAGAGATGAAAATGATCCACAACAAATTCGATGAATCTCAGATGTCAATTTAGTTCCATTTTGAACAAAACTTTGGAGTATTTGATCTTTCCAGAACTTTTTTGAACATTCAATGACAACATCGTTAGAGAATAAAAAAAATTTTACAGAAAAACCACGAAATAAATTGGATCCAATGCTCTGCCCATGATTTGGCACAGCTCAAAAAAATTGTTCTCAGAGTAGGAATCTTTGTAATTTTTTTCAAAAAAATCGAGACTGTCATAAGTGGTCGAACCTCAATTTTTTTGAGCCAAAAAACGAAAATTTTCTTTTTTTACTCATGGAAATCGATGAAAAAGAACGGGAGTTATGCATAAAAAAAAAAAACAAAAAGAAAAAAAATTCATATAGACTATCGGCTGTCATTCGAAAAGACTGAAAAAATTCAGGAAATATTTTTTTATACTCTTTCATCACCAGAAAAATCGGCGTCAGTTTTTGAAGAGGGGAGGGTGAACGATTGGTTCACTTGGCATGGAATACCTCATATTTAATTCGATTTTTCTCATTTATTCAATAACTTGTTTCGCCTGTAGCTTCCAAACCAAAAGCTTGCCCACTTTCATATTGGTATCAAAATTTCTGTTTTTCAACAAAGAATTTATGATAAAAATTTGAAGCGAATCGATTCGGGCTATCTATTCGTCGAAATTTTGGGTTTTCGGGAGCAGTGGAAATCAAACCCGTGGTCCAAAAAATCTAAAACTTGGTGAAAGATGTTTTTTTCGTATACTCTACGCAATACTCAAAAATGAAAAAAATCGCCGATGGTGAGGGTCAGACGTAGGTCGGTTCGGCGTGGAATGCCTCATATACACCAAAGGCCTTAGAATAAAGCGACACGACGAAATCAAGCACCTTATCGCTAATAGACTGGAAACGAAGGGGCAGGTGATAGTCGAGCCGACCCTTAAAGCAGGGAATAATCTCCTCAAGCCAGACCTCGTCTTCAAAGACGGGGCGAGGGCTCTCGTAGTCGATATAACCGTCCGCTATGAGAACGGAAATTACCTTGCCGTAGCGGCTGCCGAAAAAATACGCAAGTACGAGGCACTAGCCCCTTTACTGAAAAGAACGCTGACATGTAATGAAGTAGAGATAAAACCCGTTGTGGTAGGATCTCGAGGAGCAATTCCCGAGCTTACAAGGCAAGTCCTAAGGGATCTTGGAATCAACAAGGCTGACCAGCTCACGATCAGCCTGATAGCCCTCAGGTGTTCGGTAGAAATGGGGAACATGTTCCTGGACGAAGCAGCCTAGAGAGCGAAAGGGAGTGCATATGTAAAGACGAGCCTGCTGAGCAGGTCGCACTTGAAGATGTGGAAACGCAATCGGTGTCGATATGACTGGTGCGCGCCTTCGGGGCCTAAACTCTCGCGGAAGGAAGGCGGCCTCTCTAGGAAGATTGGTTGGACGCCGAGGGTGACTAATCCCAACGGAATAACAGTGCCTAAAGAGGGACCATTCTGGAATAGAAGTCCGCTAAAAGGACAAAGCGTGCCTCCACAGCTATAAATCGCTGCTGCGAGGATAGTGGCTCGTGTTGACACCGGTGACGGGAACCACATGGAGATGAGTGATGAGTGGCGAAAGAATGAACAAGTGAGTGGTCGGAGAGGGCTGCAGTAGCCAGAAATGTGAAACCAAAGTATGCCAGAGGCTCCGGGTGCTTGGTTGATTGGAGGTTTGTCACGCCAAACTGATTCCACATCAGGCAAATTTTATTGATTGAACAAAACTTTTTAACCTTTTTTTTAACTACTTGACCATTTGAATAATTAAACGGACCACTGGTTACCCGTTGATTGAGCTAAGCAGCTTACCTTATTTTATATTGTATTCGATTCTACAGAGTACTTATGCGCTGCCCGGTCTAACCATCAAACTTGCCTATCTGGAAGCAGCCGCTGCCGGCAAAATCCGTCGCGCAGTAGCTAGAACTGAATCGCCTTCGATAAGACAAGGATAGGATCCCCGTTGGCGCATGAGCGCGCGGGTGCGAGTCAGATGCGGCGAAAGCTGCCTGGCGGTAGAGCGGGGGCCGTTCCCCGGGTGGGCACCTACGCGAGGTTTTCCCTGTGTACCTGTAAAGGTAGCTAAGCCCCTTTTTCCCCCGAAAATCCGGAAGGGACTCTACTCGACCTAATTTCTCCAAGACCGACCACTGGCAGATGAAATTTTACTTATTTTTTACGGTAGACCAGATCCACAACTTTTACTGATTGTCTTCCATTTTATCATTATTTCGTTTTCTTTTCTATTTCAACTATTGTTAATTTGTTTTTATTTATTTTTTTTTTATTTTCATTAACTTGTAATATTGTTGTTCTTTATTGTTAACCATTGACGGGACTCAAGTCCGAATACTGTTGTCTAGTTGTAAATGTTAAGTTTGAACCCACTCGGGGGTTTCCCGAGGAAGTCCGTAGTTCTCACTTGAGGATGACGCAGAAAATAGCCAAATGCCTCGTCATCTGATTAGTGACGCGCATGAATGGATTAACGAGATTTCCACTGTCCCTATCTATTTCCCCAAGGGGCTCTTGGGAGCTCCGGGTGGAGGAGGGGGCTGCGCCTAACGGTGTGGCCCCCTTTTTCTATTTGGGGCTTTCGGGGGTTGGGCTGTGACGTGCCTGGGGCCCCAGTCCTAGCATACCGTAAATTTCGTTCTTGTTGCAACGACCCAGGCAATGCGCATAGTTCGCCATAGTGCAGTGTCTGGTAGTGGCAAGAGCGTTGACCGGGGGACTTGGCTTAACCGCCCGATCCGTGAGAATGACAGGCTCTATAAAAAATCCCTAATTTTAAGTTATGGTGCGCGGCGAGAGAATGAGTGGCCGGAGGGAGTCCGGTGCCCAGCGACCAAAACTCAGGGAAACAGGCGCACCCTGTTTTATTTAGCCTCCTGGGGTCTATGGACCAGTACGGCCCTGGGGTAGTATAGATCGTGCCAGTCTCGTGGGCATCGAATATAAAATCTATAAAACAAAAAACAAACAAAAATGACGTCGGAGCAGAAGTAGGTGGGGTGGGAGGACGTCCCGGGGTAGCGTCGCCGAAGCCTGACGGTGGTGACACCAGCGATGAGAGCTCCATGGAGCTGGAGCAAGAGATAGAGAAACAGCAGATAGTAGCCAAGCGTGATGGAGGTAAACGTAAGGCGTCGTCGCTGCCTGCAGCGGCGAGTAGCCAGAAGGCGAGTGGCACTGGGCGGGACCACTCTTGGCCAAAAGGCAAAAGGAGTCGGTTCCCGACACAGTGAAGGCTCCTCAGACCAAAAAGGCAGAAGAGGCTGACGAAAGTGTGGCAGCACGTAAGATCGGGGCGGAATTACGCAAGATCGTATTCGCATATGCCCACAGAGTGTTCAAGCCAACCGCGGCACTAATACTTGAAAAGACAGCAGAGTATGAGAATAGTAATGAGACTGCTAGTAGAGAATGGGCGCCTTAAAGGCAACCTAGAGGCCACGAAGTTGGTACCCACGCCTGCGACGAGGGTGGGTACGTATGCTGGTGTCACCGCCGGAGTATGTGGCACGAAAAGGGATGAAGGAGAGGCAGCGGGTCCAGGCCGGGACAAAATGGGAGGTAGTAGTCCGAACAAAATGCTGAGGGCACAAGCCACGCAGAGTGGTAGCCCTCAGACAGTCCGCCGTAGAGAGCAGCCTGAGGGTTTCGCTGTGACGGTCAAGCCGGTGGACAAAGAGGCCGAGGTGCAAAGCGATTATATTAAGGCTGATGTCCTCAGCAGTATCGGAGCGAAGCTCGATGTCAGGGTGAAGGCACTAATTAAGACAAAGGCAGGACTCATCATAGAGATATATAGATAGATATAGATAGAATCATTTTATTATGCCTTAGCCATAAATAGGCCTCCAGGCAATATTGGCAAAGGAAGAAATAAATAAACAATAAATAGATAGATAGAAATAAAAGTAAAAATAAAACTAGAAAACAAAAACAAATAAACTAAATGTAAAAATAAAAATATAGAGATAAACATAGAATAGAATAATGTAAATCAGAATGAACTAAAGGCGTAAATAGACATGCCAACTAATGAACGGCTATAAATAAATGTAGGATACATTGTAAGAATAAAAATAAGAACAAAATAAATAAAGTAAATAAAAATATAACAACCGAAGTGCGAAAAAGAAACAGTAACAGACACGCACTTAACTTAACAAATAGTAAACTAGACTAAAGTTCGCGAGTACATAATTTAGCATGTCGTGAAAGTGTACATAAGAACCCATGAAAATAGAAATCACTAACCAGAAAACAATAAGGATAGACAGTAAGAAAGAAATTAAGATAAGATAAAAGTAAGTAAAGATAAAAATAAGTATAAACACAGACAAAAGATGAGAGATGAACGACTGACAAAATAAGGAGCGACATATCCCAGATCCAGTAGAGAGATAGATAGATAGATAGATCGTTTATTACATCAGGGACTGGGTCCCGTGGATGACAAAAAATAAAAAAGCTACAGGACATAGATAATACAGAAATATGAATAGAGAGTAAGGCTAAAGCTAGAAGCGAACATGATACAAAATATTAACTAAAACTAGAGAACATAAAAGTAAGACAGAGATTATGGCAGGAAGGAATTGATCAAAGCAAGAACAGAAAAACATCTAAAAAAAAAAAAAGATACAGGAAAAAGAAAAATGAAAAGAAAAAAGAATCAGGTGAGATAAAGCTAAGATAAAGGTTACGCTTAGAAACTACCGACTTAACACGACTTAAAATACCTAAGATAAGACAGAGAAAGAGAAACATTTACAATAGAAGGCAGAGATGGTCGCAATGTGCACAGATGGCCTAGGATAAGGTAAAGAAAGGAGAGATATAAGAGAGCTGAGAACAAACAAAAAGACTAAACCAAAAAGCAAGCCAGAAGGCCATCTACGCACATGGAGACGTACAGGGGAACTTATGAGTAAGAGTAAAAGCTAAACACGCCAAATAGGAAAATAAAGTAAGTGAAGTAAAATATAGAAATAAGATAGCAATAAAAAATAAAATAAAACTAGAAAGCAGAGAAGATAAGAAGATAAGAAAAGGAAGTAAAGACGCGTAAAATAGGCTGAACAAGCGGACGAGTTAGGCAAGAACAGGGGACTCCGCAGAACGAAGAAGGTGGGAGTAAAACCGTGATTTGAAGCAGGGCAGAGAAGGAGCAGACCGGATATCAGGCGGAAGAGCATTCCAAAGATAACAGACGGCGACAGAGAAGGCTTTACGGAAAGAAGAGGTGCGACACGGCGGGATATAAAGCTCACGCTCAGACGCACGAGTAGTGCGAAGAGCGAGATCGGCTTTAAACGTAAAGATCGAGCGAAGGTAACGAGGTTCAGAAGTAGAGAGTAGAGTATATAGCAGACAGCCCATGAAGTATCGCCTGCGGTCGCTAACGGTAAGCCACCCAAGACGCCGACGATACGGGGTGATATGCTCATCCCTCCTTAGATCGAAAACAAAACGAACGCAAGCATTGATAGCTCGCTGGAGCTTAGTAGTTAAAACCCCGGGCAGGTCACAGAGGACAACACAGCAGTAATCAAGTACCGGGAACACGAGCGCAGTGATGAGCCATTTTCTAAGGGAGAAAGAGAGAAGCTCCTTGCAAGCTTTCAGCTGATGCAAGGTTGCAAAGATACGATTGCAGATGGAGAGTACCTGCGCATTCCACGTCAGCGTTTGATTAAACATGACACCGAGACTACGAAACGAGTCGACGTAGGGAATAGCGTGAGATCCAGACATGATAGGCGGAATGTCAGCATAGTCGAGCCGGCGAATATACGGAGAGCTACCAATGACAGCCGCACAGGTTTTGGTGAGGTTGAGACGTAAAAGATTGTCAGAGGACCATTGGCTAATAGCGGAAACATCTTCGGACACAAGCTGGAGACCAGCAGCTAGGTTGTGCGGAGAGCAATGATAATATATTTGTAGGTCATCCGCGTATAGCATATAGCGACAGTGAGTAATTGCAGACGGAAGATCCTTGACAAAGATAGAGAAAAGCAGGGGACCGAGTACGGAGCCCTGGGGGACCCCTGAAGTAACCGGCAGACTGGAAGAAACAGTACCGTTGGGGCCAAGGACTGACTGACTCCTGCCACAAAGATAGGAGTCGAACCAACGCAAGGCCGAACCAGAAAGATGACAGTTTTTGAGTTTGCGGAGTAGGAGGCGATGGTCGACTAGATCAAAAGCTTTGCTGAAGTCAAAGAGCACAACAATCGTAACAAGTCCCTTGTCCACCCCAGCCCTAATATCATCCGAGATTTTGATGAGCGCAGTATGAGTGCTGAAACCAGCACGGAAGCCAGATTGGAAGGGGTCTAGTTGACTGGAGGACGCGAGAAAGCTAGAGAGAGAGAGAGAGAGAGAGAGAGCAACTGCTGGACTGCCCCGGGTTTGGGAAGCTGGGTTTGACGGTAGAGCGCGCCAGGAAGGTCAGGCCGCAGGTCATGGTGTTCAACGTACCGGGGGAGATGCCCGAGGAAGACTTCCTCGGTAATCTTCACTCGAGGAATCTTTCGGAGGTGGTCACCCGGGACGAATTCAACGACAGGGTGCGTGTGGTTAGTAGACAGGTGAAGCCGGGGAATAGCGTTGGCAACGTTATCCTCGAGGTGAACGGGAAGATTCTGGACCGGCTCACAGCAGTCGGCCGGGCTTTCTCCGGTTGGAACTCCCACAGGGTCTGTCGCTGGGAGGGGGTAGTGCGTTGCCACAAGTGCAATGGGTATGGGCACTTTGCAAAGAATTGCAAAGAGAAAGAACAGGTCTGCCGAAAGTGCGGTATGAACGGGCACACGTACGCTGGGTGTGAAAGCCCCGAGTCGTGTGGGAATTGTAGAGGACGTGGGCTTCCTGACAACCACAGGGCTGACTGGGGGGGCTGCCCGGTGTACGTGGGTATGGTTGAAAAGAGGAGAGAAAGAACCAGCTATGGCTGATGGACGAACAAATCTAAGGCAACTGAACTGCCAAGGAGCGTATGGAGTAATGTGTGACCTGGGGGTCAGCATGAGCGATGAGAAAGTGAGTCTGGCTTTGCTGCAGGAGCCTTACGTCAAGGACGGCAGGGTCCTGGGACTGCCGGGCTGTATGCGTGTGATACACAAGGGGCAGGCTGCTGTGGTCGTTAATGACGAAAGTATGGAAATCATGGTCGTGGACAGATGGACGAACGACCATGGTGTTTGTGTATGGGTGAAGGGGGAGTTCGGCGAAATGTATGCCGTCTCCATTTATTGCAAATGGAGCGAAGAGTTGGATGGCTAATTGTCCTATATGAGTAGAATGCTAGAAGACCTCAGTGATTGTGTGATCTTAGTTGGAATGGATGCTAATGCTGAATCTGGTACCTGGTACAGTAAGAACGTGGACTCGTATAGGGCAAGAGCAGTGCGTGGTGAAAAGCTAATGCCCGGTTGCATGAACGTGGGGTGCCCCTCGATCACGGGGCAAATTCTGCCCCGAGAGTTATCTGTCGAATGTTTAATAGTAATTGTGTCCGCTCTATGGCAGCAGAACTGCGCCTATGTTCAATTGTCCACACGTCTGACAATCTCCGCGCCGATTTTGTGAAAACAACGCTGAATTAACACATTTTACTGGGAAAACAAAAATAGAAAATCTCCACCGTTCACGATCAGATGGGTCATAAAAATTCAAGTTTTGGACGTAGAATATAGGTGAATTTTTTCAAAATTTTCGAAGGATATATTTTATTCGTAGGTGTTATTATTTATTAAAAAAAAAATCGTTCGCTGAAAAATGAAAAAAAAATCATAGACGATCTTTTATCATAGTACTACAACATATTAAGAAATTAAGCGAAAAAAAAAATGTCGAGGTCAAATGTGAGCGAGAATGGATGGAAAGCCTCATATGTTAATTCAGCGTTGTTTCTACAAAATCCGCGCGGTGATTGTCAGACGTGTGAACAATTGATCATAGGCGCAGTTCTACTGCCATAGAGTGGACACAATTGCTATGAAACATTTGACAGATAACTCTCGGGGCAGAATTTGCCCCGTGATCGAGGGGTACCCCACGTTTATGCAACCGGGCATAAGTGAGCTAATCATAGAATGGGATATGATTGTGCTGGACGAACCCAGTGAATGGCACACATTCAGTGGACCGAATGAGTGCAGTGATATAGACGTCACTTTGGCGAATGACCCTAGAGGTATTTTGAGATATGAATGGGAAATATTGAGCGAATGTGGATTGAGCGACCACAGCGTAATAGCGATTACTGTCAGGTATGAATCGGAGAGCAGAACGGACAAGACCCCCAGGAAACGCTGGAGCATGCGTGACGTGGACTGGGACCAGTATGCAACGGATGTAAGGAATGAAGTGCATGAGACAGGTGAGGATGTGTTTACTGAAGCCGATGCAGATGGGAAGGTAAATCTAATAACCAAGTGGGTCGAGAGAGCGAACGAAAAGAATATGAAGCTCGTGAGTGAACGCAGAACGAATGGGGTGCGCTGGTGGAATGAGTCTCTCCAGAAGATGAGGCTCAAGGTCCGTAAAGCAAGGAAAAAGCACCAGAAAGCAAAGAAGACTGGAAGCCTGAATGAGATGGATCTGTAAGCGAAGTATGCTGAGCTTAGTAAGGGATACCAGACAATGATGCATGAATCCAAAGAAAGAGAATGGAAGGAGTTTGTGAGAGTGGAAGGAAACTCCGACCCATGGGGTGAGGTATACAAGGTATGCAGAGGTAAGAGAAAGAGAGAGGTGATTGGAGGAATAAATGTGGACGGAAGGACAACGCAAAGCTGGAGGGAGAGTATGGAGGTACTGCTGAAGGAATTTTTCCCAGCAGTGCCTGAAGCGAATGGGCAGAACCATGCTGTGGATGAGAAAGACGTGGTCGAATTGATCACGTCTACTGAAGTAGAGAGTGCTGTGAAAAGAGTGAAGTTGAAAAAGGCTCCAGGGCTGGACGGCATGACTGGAGAAGTAGTCAAGACAGTCTGGTTGGCAATCCCGGAGTGCATCATTACTTTATTCAATGACTGTGTGGAAGAACGGTATTTCCCGAGAGAATGGAAGAAGGGAAGAGTAGTTGTGTTGTTGAAGTCGCCGAAAAAGGTGCGGTCTGATCCCCGGTCCTACCGACCGGTGAGCCTCCTCCCAGTGCTGGCTAAGGTACTGGAGAGAGTGATGGTGAACAGGTTTGAACGGGTAACGACTGACACCCAGAATGAGCATCAGTACGGCTTCCGTAAAGGAAGAAGTACTGATGATGCGTGGCACAGAGCGAAAGAAGTGGTGAAAGGTAGTGAGCGAAAGTATGTCTTAGGACTGTTTGTGGATTTTAAGGGAGCGTTTGATAACCTGCTCTGGAGCAAAGTGATCGAAAAGATCAAAAACATCGAGTGCAAGGAGATTGGGCTATGGATGAGCTACTTCAGCGAGAGAACGGTATGCACGACCGGGGTGAATGACACGGTATGAAGGAATGTGGAGAAGGGTTACCCACAAGGGTCGATTTCCGGCCCGAGTGTGTGGAACCTGATGATGGATGAGCTCCTTAATGAGCTGGAAGCGAATGGGTGCAAGTACGTGGCTTTTGCCGACGACCTGCTCATACTGGTCGAAGGAGATCAGAGGGCGGCGTCCGAGAGCACGGGCACAGCATGGATGCAGAGAGTGGTAGACTGGGGTCGGAGCGTGGGTCTAAGCGTCTCCGACACGAAGACAGTGTGCATGCTGATGAAAGGAATGTTGAGTGCTAGCAGGAGGCCATGCGTGAAGATGGAAGGCAAGGGTTTGCGGTATGAAAATACCGTCAAATACCTGGGAGTGCACGTTGGAGAGAGAATGAATTTTAAGGCCCACTTAGAGCATGTGAGGATCAAAATATCCACTGTGGTGGGTATGATGAGAAGGGTGATGAGGAGTGAGTGGGGCATAAAGCGAAGAGTTATGAGGATATGGTACAAGGGGCTGTTCACAGCAGTCGCCTCGTACGGAGCAAGCGTCCGGTATGAGAGTCTGAGGTTCCAGTACGCAAGAGAAATTCTAAATAAATGTCAGCGTGTCGTCTTGTACGCATGTCTGCAAGTGTGTCGAACGGTGCCTACCGGGGCCATGCAGGTCTTGATGGGTGATCTGCCGTGGGATCTGTTGGCGGTCAAGAGGGGCTTGAGGTATAGGCTTAAGCGAGGGGATCCTATTAGGAACCTGCCCATAGCCTCGGGGCTGAATGTAGATGGTATGAGTCTGAAAGACAGTTCCGTTGCCGTTGTGAACAAGCTTTATGGTGAATGGCAAACCAGGTGGGACAAATCGGAGAGAGGAAGAGTCCTTTATCATTGGATAAAGGATGTGAAAATGGCCAGTGTCCAGCAGCATTTCAACCCGGGCTTATGCCTGGGTTACTTGCTAACTGGGCACGGTAGTATGAATCAGTACCTTCATGAAAGGCACCTGAGCATGAGTGACAGGTGCGCCTGTGGCATGATTGAGAGCTGGACGCATGTATTGAATGA
The DNA here is from genome assembly GCA_949628255.1 of Macrophya alboannulata. NCBI lineage: Eukaryota > Metazoa > Arthropoda > Insecta > Hymenoptera > Tenthredinidae > Macrophya > Macrophya alboannulata. Next base: position 9,491,093 of record OX451209.1, read on the forward strand.
TTGTGCACTGTACGCAGACCTGAGAGGTACAGGAAGCTGGCACGCACGTAGTCTGGTGGGAGACGATGGGGCTGGCCTTCGCGGCGTGCTCACTGACAAGGCGTGTTATAAACAGTTAGAGGCATTTGCAGTGGAAGCCTTCAGGAGGCGCAAAGCGGCTCAGGATACAGCCGAAATCGGGAAGTAGGACTACGCTGACCAGCTGAAGTGTCAGCGGTCCCGGGCTGGATCCGTCCGGTCCTTTCATGTTATGTTGTGTCGTCTATATGTTGTGCTGTCTTGTCCGTCCTGCCTGTCCCAGTAATGAAACGGTGGACGCAGGAGAGTGTAACTAAGTAAACGGCGGTGCGGTTGCTTGCGGCCGTACAGTCGAGCCAATTTCATATACGATTTTTGGGGAGTGACGACCCTACGTATCCGAGTGTGGCCCAACCAGCGGCCTGGTTCTTACAAGAGTTCCCGAGCTGGAAGCGACTTCGGGATGTCGCGAGCCCGACCCGGGGTAAATCGGTACTACGGGCGACCGGGGTGGCCGTGAGAGACGTCATAATTTTTGGCGTCTTTTAACCCGGTCACAGAGGTTGGACTCGTAGTGGCAGTGGTTGAGGTTGGGAACCTCTACCCCACATCGCGGGGTAGGGACCAAGGTGGTCCCGGCGTGTAAGTTGCGTACCACCAACTCGGGTGTCGACTCAGCATATGTCGGCAGAGGTCTAGGTAGCCTCGCTTCCACCGGTAAGGTGGTAGGTCTTGTAGCCTACCATACACCGAAAGCATCCGTGCGCGATGATTGAGCGTATCTCAATCCCTCGCCCGATAGGGGGCCGTGTAGTAGAGCCGAAAGGCGGAACTGACACGTTAAACTCAAACCAGGTTCAATGTCCCTATCTAATATCTAGCGAAACTACTGCTAAGGGAACGGGCTTGGAAAAATTAGCGGGGAAAGAAGACCCTGTTGAACTTGACTCTAGTCTGGCACTGTAAGGAGACATGAGAAGTGTAGCATAGGTGGGAGATGGTAACATCGCCGGTGAAATACCACTACTTTCATCGTTTCTTTACTTACTCGGTTGGGCGGAGCGCGTGCGTCGAGGACATTCGTCCCGGCTGTCACGGTGTTCTAGAGCCAAGCGTGTAAGAGTGGCGTGAGGCTTCGGCCGATCGCCGATCATACTCCCGCGTGATCCGATTCGAGGACACTGCTAGGCGGGGAGTTTGACTGGGGTGGTACATCTGTCAAAGAATAACGCAGGTGTCCTAAGGCCAGCTCAGCGAGGACAGAAACCTCGCGTAGAGCAAAAGGGCAAAAGCTGGCTTGATCTCGATGTTCAGTACGCATAGAGACTGCGAAAGCACGGCCTATCGATCCTTTTGGCTTGAAGAGTTTTCAGCAAGAGGTGTCAGAAAAGTTACCACAGGGATAACTGGCTTGTGGCAGCCAAGCGTTCATAGCAACGTTGCTTTTTGATCCTTCGATGTCGGCTCTTCCTATCATTGCGAAGCAAATTTCGCCAAGCGTTGGATTGTTCACCCACCAATAGGGAACGTGAGCTGGGTTTAGACCGTCGTGAGACAGGTTAGTTTTACCCTACTGATGACTCGTCGTTGCGATAGTAATCCTGCTCAGTACGAGAGGAACCGCAGGTTCGGACATTTGGTTCACGCACTCGACCGAGCGGCCGGTGGTGCGAAGCTACCATCCGTGGGATTATGCCTGAACGCCTCTAAGGCCGTATCCTCTCTAGTCAAAGGGGGCAACGATATTTCTAGGAGTCTCGTGAGTCGAAAGGCTCAAAACAATGTGACTTTACTAGGTGGTCGGTCCACGGGCCGGTCATCGCACGAGCCCTGTTTGCCGCGCGGAGCCGCCGGCCGGCGTCGGGATCTCCCCGCTCGTCGGCCTGGCTTCAAGCGGTCGATCATGGGTCATCCAGTTCGATGTCGAGACTCGGAATCGTCTGTAGACGACTTAGGTACCTGGCGGGGTGTTGTACTCGGTAGAGCAGTTACCACGGTGCGATCTGTTGAGACTCAGCCCTTGGCTTGGGGATTCGTCTTGTCGGTTAGACGAGACCCCAACGGTGCGGCTCCGGCCGACGGACGAATGTTGCCGGTGTTAAAGGACTGTGTGTCCGTACGGCATGTTCGGACGTTGTCGATGTTGTCTCGAGTCTAGTCATGCGCGTCGTGGGACTCAAAATAATTTTCTTCGGTCTCTTCGGTTCGCGTATGCGCGTCGTGGGACTTGGAATAATTTTCTTCTAAATCTTCGGCTCGGGTATGCGCGTCGTGGGACTATGAATAATTTTCTTCGGTCTCTTCGGTTCGCGTATGCGCGTAGTCGGACTTGGAATAATCTTCTTCCGTCTCTTTGGTTCGCGTATGTGCGTCGTGGGACTTGGAATAATTCTCTTTGGTCTCTTCGGTTCGTGTATGCGCGTCGTGGGACTTAGTCAGAGAGACATAGTCAAAATCGGCGGGTCTCCGTTCATGTTTTTCCCCATGAGGAACCGTGTCAAGTACCAGTCGGGACCGACGTCAGAGCGGAGCCTACCCCTACTGTAGGGAGCCGTACCGTTCGGACCGTCGAACGGTGCACACGGTCGGGAGCGACTCCGCGACGCAATGCGCTCGCATTGGCACTGTCCCAAGGACTCTTAGGGTTCTTGGGGGAAAGTTTCGAATAAGTTCTGAAACTCTGGAAAACAAACTCTGATACCTCGTCGCAAGACGAACCGCGCGCATTGGCAAGCGTACGGGACTTGGAATTTTCACGGAGACCAGGTCCGATTCGGAGGGTCTCCGTGCACGTTTTTCGCCATAAGAGACCGTGTTGAAAACCGGTCGGGACCGACGTCAGAGCGGACCCTACCCGTCTAGTATGGAGCGATACGGAAGCGATCAGTCGTACGGTTTCGAGTCATCGGGACGACAGGCTTTTGAACTATATACCTGCCCCGTCACACCGTGTCTTCGAACTACCGTACACCCAAACCTTTTCGGGTCCCGATATATCGTCTTGCCGGACATACTCGGCAAAACAATATTCAAACTATGCAACATACGATCACGTTGACGCGAGGTCTGTCGCTTGGCTCTCTGGATACAGAAAAACGGGAAGAAGAGAGATGCGTGAGAAAAAAGACGGGTGTTCAACCCGACGAGTCTTTTCGCGCTCTCTGATCTCTGCTCTCTCCCGCGAGCCTCGGACGATCCGCGAACGAATCGACGCGTCCAATATCGTCACAGCATAACCGCGGGTCGGTGTCACAGACCGAATGGCCCTTTATGCGGTAGCCAGAGTACAGTTCTCGTCTAACGACGAAGAGCGGCATTCAAACGAACGCATCTACTCCCTCGTTTCCGAGCGGCAGGTCGTTCGCGACCAAATCTCTTCGATTCCCCGACGCTTTCTATCTAGCCGAAGGGTACTGATGGAATGTTCGAATGTCCCACACCGGGTGATATATCCCGGGCCTTCGCGGCTCGGGTGCCCGAGAAAACGTATCCACACTGGATGTTTATACGAGTAACGTTTGGCCGATCCGCTATCCACGGGTACCGACGGCTACGTGTCGTCTCACCTCGCGTGAACGCACGAAACGAGCAATATTACAATATAGCTCCCTGGTTGATCCTGCCAGTAGTCATATGCTTGTCTCAAAGATTAAGCCATTCATGTCTCAGTGCAAGCCATATTAAGGTGAAACCGCGAATGGCTCATCAAATCAGTTATGGTTCCTTGGATCGTACCCACATTTACTTGGATAACTGTGGTAATTCTAGAGCTAATACATGCAAACAGAGTTCCGACCAGAAGTCGGAGGAATGCTTTTATTAGATCAAAACCAATCGGCGTCGGGTTCGTCCCGTCCGCCGTTCACCTTGGTGACTCTGAATAACTTTGGGCTTATCGCACGGTCTCGTACCGGCGACGCATCTTTCAAATGTCTGCCTTATCAACTGTCGATGGTAGGTTCTGCGCCTACCATGGTTGCAACGGGTAACGGGGAATCAGGGTTCGATTCCGGAGAGGGAGCCTGAGAAACGGCTACCACATCCAAGGAAGGCAGCAGGCGCGCAAATTACCCACTCCCGGCACGGCGAACTAGTGACGAAAAATAACGATACGGGACTCAAAATGATGTCAAGGTGGGCCGGTACGTTTACTTTGAACAAATTAGAGTGCTTAAAGCAGGCTATTTTCGCTTGAATACTGTGTGCATGGAATAATGGAATAGGACCTTGGTTCTGTTTTGTTGGTTTTCGGAACCCTGAGGTAATGATTAATAGGGACAGATGGGGGCATTCGTATTGCGACGTTAGAGGATAAATTCTTGGATCGTCGCAAGACGGACAGAAGCGAAAGCATTTGCCAAAAATGTTTTCTTTGATTAAGAACGAAAGTTAGAGGTTCGAAGGCGATCAGATACCACCCTAGTTCTAACCATAAACGATGCCAGCTAGCGATCCGCCGAAGTTCCTCCGATGACTCGGCGGGCAGCTTCCGGGAAACCAAAGCTTTTGGGTTCCGGGGGAAGTATGGTTGCAAAGCTGAAACTTAAAGGAATTGACGGAAGGGCACCACCAGGAGTGGAGCCTGCGGCTTAATTTGACTCAACACGGGAAACCTCACCAGGCCCGGACACCGGAAGGATTGACAGATTGAGAGATCTTTCTTGATTCGGTGGGTGGTGGTGCATGGCCGTTCTTAGTTGGTGGAGCGATTTGTCTGGTTAATTCCGTTAACGAACGAGACTCTAGCTTGCTAAATAGGCGTACTTTCCGGTATCTCGGAGGCCCCCGGCTTCGGTCGGGTGGTTTTTACTACCGGCGTACAAATAAATCTTCTTAGAGGGACAGGCGGTTTCTAGCCGCACGAGATTGAGCAATAACAGGTCTGTGATGCCCTTGGATGTTCTTGGCCGCACGCGCGCTACACTGAAGGAATCAGCGTGTCTTCCCTCGCCGAAAGGCCCGGGTAACCCGCTGAACCTCCTTTGTGCTAGGGATTGGGGCTTGCAATTATTCCTCATGAACGAGGAATTCCCAGTAAGCGCGAGTCATAAGCTCGCGTTGATTACGTCCCTGCCCTTTGTACACACCGCCCGTCGCTACTACCGATTGAATGATTAGGTGAGGTCTTCGGACTGGTACGCGGCAATGTCTCGGCATTGCCGATGTTGCCGGGAAGATGACCAAACTTGATCATTTAGAGGAAGTAAAAGCCGTAACAAGGTTTCCGTAGGTGGACCTGCGGACGAATCATCAACGTATCGTACTGCAGAAGCAGCGATTCGAAATACAAACAAAACTCCATCGCACACCGGTTGAATGGTGCTGCGTGGAGATATTTTTGAACGACGTAACGACTGACCGTGGAAGCGGACTCGCGAGCCTACAGAGATCTCCGGACCCGGTGCCCGATAGGTCCGGCGTTCGCCAGGGGATCGAAGTTGGCCGGTCCGCACCACGTGCCGGTGACCGAGCGTCGTCGTTCTCCGTTCGCCACCCGCTCTACCCGGGGTTCGCACGTCAAACGTGCGCTGTGCACTTCGGGTTCAGTGAGCGGGTCGTCGCGCGTACGGTAGGGACGACGCGTTCCGGTGCCGACATACCACCGTCCCGATTCAACAGTCCTAGTACGAGGCGTTGAGTTCGGGACGGTTTTTTTTTTCTCCTCTTAGGGGAATATTCGGGTAACCTGGACGGCTATCGCGAAGTAGCGAGAAAAGGGGGAAGGAGGATCATCGTCCGCCTCTCTCTTGTCTCCTCACGCGTATACCGGGACGGTTTAGAAATGAATTTTCGCCCGATCCATCTGACCGTCTCACCGGCTTGCCGGTAGTCACGGGTTCTCGAACTAATCGTACAAAAATTCGAACGTTTGACGCGAGTACCGATCTTCGACAAGGAGATCCGCTCGCGAGCCGTATGAAACAACACCGACATTGCCATTTTATTTTTTAAAATGAAACATACAATGCGTTAAATGATTACCCCGAACGGTGGATCACTTGGCTCGTGGGTCGATGAAAAACGCAGCTAATTGCGCGTCAACTTGTGAACTGCGGGACACATGAACATCGACATTTCGAACGCACATTGCGGTCCACGGATACAATTCCCGGACCACGCCTGGCTGAGGGTCGTTTTAAAACGACACACTGCCCCCTTGTCCCCCGGAACCATCTAACGCAGTTTTCGGCGGCTCGGTGGCGAAAGATTGGACGTTCGCCGTGCGTTCAGGTGGAGTTCGCGCTCCTCCGACACGTGGCGTCGTCCCAAACGAACCAAGACTGTCACGGTACGACGCGTCGCCGCAATTCGCGAGGTCTCGCTGTCGTGGCCGGTCGTCGCGTCCCAGTGCTTGCAATAGTCGAGCGGAACGACGATACGTGAACCACGCCGAATCGAGATCGTCCGCGGGCGCTGTATGCCGCTTGTATTGCAAATTTATTTCGAACTAGGTTTTCGTGGTGGGACGCACGAGATTTGTCTCGCTCCCCACGTAACACCCGAGTCGTTTCCGTGATCGATAAATGTCGTTTAATTGAAATTGAACGTATCTTGACGACCTCCGAGCAGGCGAGACTACCCGCTGAATTCAAGCATATTACTAAGCGGAGGAAAAGAAACTAACTAGGATTTCCTTAGTAGCGGCGAGCGAACAGGAAACAGCCCAGCACTGAATCCCGCGGTTCTGCCGCCGGGAAATGTAGTGTTTGGGAGGATCCACTTATCCCGGGGCGTCGGCCCGCGTCCATGTCCATCTTGAATGGGGCCACTTACCCGTAGAGGGTGCCAGGCCCGTAGTGACCGGGACGCACCACGGGAGGATCTCTCCTCAGAGTCGGGTTGCTTGAGAGTGCAGCTCTAAGTGGGTGGTAAACTCCATCTAAGGCTAAATATGACCACGAGACCGATAGCGAACAAGTACCGTGCGGGAAAGTTGAAAAGAACTTTGAAGAGAGAGTTCAAGAGTACGTGAAACCGTTCAGGGGTAAACCTGAGCACCCGAATGTCGGATCGGGTTTCTCGGGATCGAACGGGGAGATTCATCGTCAGCGATGTTGGCTTCTCCGTGGCTCGTGATGTCGGGACCCCGTGTCCACGGCACTCGGCCGCGGTGTTACGTCCGACAGCGTCGGCGTGCACTTCTCCCCTAGTAGGACGTCGCGACCCGTTGGGTGTTGGTCTACGGCCCGGGTGGCTGCCTGTCCCGGCGTTCGCGACGGGCAGACCCGCGGTTGCCCGTCCGGCTGCCTGGCGGTACCCGCACGGTATAGAGCCGCATTGAACTGCGTCGGGCCCGTCGCAAGCGCGGTCAGCGATTCCCAGTGGTCGGACCTAGTGCCGTCCCCGGGCCTGGCCAGCTGTTGGCAGACGGTGTCCTCTGACTGGCTCATTTGAAACAATAATATACCGGTCGGCGACGCTATTGCTTTGGGTACTTTCAGGACCCGTCTTGAAACACGGACCAAGGAGTCTAACATGTGCGCGAGTCATTGGGACACGCAAACCTAAAGGCGAAATGAAAGTGAAGGTCAGCCTAGCGCTGACCGAGGGAGGATGGGCCGCGTCACGATGCGGCCCCGCACTCCCGGGGCGTCTCGTTCTCATTGCGAGAAGAGGCGCACCCAGAGCGTACACGTTGGGACCCGAAAGATGGTGAACTATGCCTGGTCAGGACGAAGTCAGGGGAAACCCTGATGGAGGTCCGTAGCGATTCTGACGTGCAAATCGATCGTCGGAACTGGGTATAGGGGCGAAAGACTAATCGAACCATCTAGTAGCTGGTTCCCTCCGAAGTTTCCCTCAGGATAGCTGGCACTCGCGTACAAAACGTGCACGAGTCTCATCCGGTAAAGCGAATGATTAGAGGCCTTGGGGCCGAAACGACCTCAACCTATCCTCAAACTTTAAATGAGTGAGATCTCTGGCTTGCTTGAACTATGAAGCCACGAGATTTCGGATCAGAGTGCCAAGTGGGCCACTTTTGGTAAGCAGAACTGGCGCTGTGGGATGAACCAAACGCCGAGTTAAGGCGCCGAAGTCGACGCTTATGGGATACCATGAAAGGCGTTGGTTGCTTAAGACAGCAGGACGGTGGCCATGGAACTCGGAATCCGCTAAGGAGTGTGTAACAACTCACCTGCCGAAGCAACTAGCCCTGAAAATGGATGGCGCTGAAGCGTCGCGCCTATACTCGGCCGTCAGCGGCAAGAGAGGCGGCTTAGGCCGTCATGAAGCCCTGACGAGTAGGAGGGTCGCGGCGGTGTGCGCGGAAGGGTCTGGGCGTGAGCCTGCCTGGAGCCGCCGTCGGTGCGAATCTTGGTGGTAGTAGCAAATACTCCAGCGAGGCCCTGGAGGACTGACGTGGAGAAGGGTTTCGTGTGAACAGCCGTTGCACACGAGTCAGTCGATCCTAAGCCCTAGGAGAAATCCGATGTCGATGACGGTGTATTTCTATGCCATTGAACGTGTCACGCGTTAACGCCGCCACATGGTACCGCCGTGTCAGTTGAACGGGGGTGTCCGTTGGCGCGTTCGCGTGCGGCTTGAAAGTGACACACCCGTCGGGCGAAAGGGAATCCGGTTCCTATTCCGGAACCCGGCAGCGGAACCGTTTTCAAGTCGGGCCCTCGCAAGAGAGTTCGTCGGGGTAACCCAAAAAGACCTGGAGACGCCGTCGGGAGATCCGGAAAGAGTTTTCTTTTCTGTATAAGCGTTCGAGTTCCCTGGAATCCTCTAGCAGGGAGATAGGGTTTGGAACGCGAAGAGCACCGCAGTTGCGGCGGTGTCCGGATCTTCCCCTCGGACCTTGAAAATCCAGGAGAGGGCCACGTGGAGGTGTCGCGCCGGTTCTTACCCATATCCGCAGCAGGTCTCCAAGGTGAAGAGCCTCTAGTCGATAGACTAATGTAGGTAAGGGAAGTCGGCAAATTGGATCCGTAACTTCGGAATAAGGATTGGCTCTGAGGATCGGGGCGTGTCGGGCTTGGTCGGGAAGCTGGTTTGGCTGACGTGCCGGGCCTGGGCGAGGTGATGGTTTCGGCCGGATCCGAGCTCGGTCCCGTGCCTTGGCCTCCCGCGGATTTTCCTTGCCGCGAGGCTTCCGTGACGGTTCGCCGTCGCGGTCGTCCTCTTCGGCCGCCATTCAACGGTCAGCTCAGAACTGGCGCAGACTGGGGGAATCCGACTGTCTAATTAAAACAAAGCATTGCGATGGCCCTAGCGGGTGTTGACGCAATGTGATTTCTGCCCAGTGCTCTGAATGTCAACGTGGAAAAATTCATGCAAGCGCAGGTAAACGGCGGGAGTAACTATGACTCTCTTAAGATCTAAGTATGCCGATAATCGCCTGTTACTTCGCGAGATTTCCGATAAAACGGGACTGGTTCGCGACGCAAGCGTCACAACTGCCACAATATCGTGGCGTGGGGTATGGAGCAAGGCGAGCGCCTCTGATTTAGTCGCGCTAGGCTGTTCCAGATGGCTTTTTACCAGAATTACTAAGGTTATACTCCAGGGATCTTTCCTTTGCTGGACTAGATTTAATCAAATGACTACAATGAGTCACCGAGAATGAGTTTGCGAGAAGTTAGTCGGTGTTCTGTACCGTGCCTAGTCACTCATATAGTACGATGTAATAATAGAAGTATTATTTTCAAAGAATAGTATATAAGTAGTTCGGTGATATAAATATTGGTATTAAATAGATGTACATTGTCAGATATGCTATGTAGGGTATCTCTGCCCGCAATCTCAGAGTAATAAAGAGTTTGAGAGAGAATGGGATTGAAGGTAGCAAGGGGTTTTGGAGGTCGGCTACCTTCTGTCTCTTCTCTCTATCGAAAAAAAAAAAAAAAAAGGTCAATCATGAGCGCAGCCACCGCCCATGTAGCCATTTGCCTTCCACCTACCTCCAAGTAAAAGGACCCTGAGTCCTTTGGGTGAGAGTCGGGCAACGTCGGCCATGGCGGCGGTTAACAGGTGAAGGCTAACTGGTTTTGGAATGAGGGCAGGTAGCAGGATCTACCGCCAAAGGCCACCTGATCAGCTAGGACAAGCCAGAATGGCACATAGTAGCCCGTGGACAGCAACATTGCACAACTGGCGTGGCGACCTCAGAGATATAGCATAGCAGTGAGGGTACCCAACCTCGTGCATCACGGGGGAAAGTACTTGCTATGCCGAGAACTATGCCCTCTTCTCCGTGTTACGACGCGGCGTTGTCTGGGCCGGTACTGTAGGTGTTAGCCTGACTTAGTCTGTGGAGTAAGGCGAGTGGAAGGAATGACACGCCACGGGGACCTGTGCCCTGTCGCTCGTTCTCAAGACCAGTCAGAATAGGGTCTCAGCTAGAGGCAACCATAAAACCTAGGGGTCCCTCGCGGGGAAATTTACTCCGAAAAAGTGGCTGGAGGGACTAGCCCTCTAATTGGGCTGGTAAGGCAGGTCGCCAGCCCAAGAGACGAGTCGAGGATAACAAAGGAAATCTGGGAAAAAACGAACCTCAGGGAACTTGGCCAGTCTCCTGGGGAACATGCCTTGATACAACTAACAAAGCATCGCCGCCCACAAGGCATTAGGCGTCAATAGCGACAACATCCCGCCCGTTGAATAGGGGGGGTTCTCGGTCCACTACAGATCGGAAACCCCCCCTTTTCTATGCAAAAATTTTGCAAGACCTTACATTGCGAGGCCCATGGCAAACGAAACATGAATCCTGAGTTAAACTGAGACCGACCACGCGAAAAGAAAGCAGGTACACCAGAGCGCCAAAGACCGGAACGCCAGATGCGGAACGACCAGAGGCATCGAAGAAAGAGTGTGCTGCGACCTGAGAATGCAGGGGACCCGAGGGTAGGATCGAGTGGATAGATAGATAGATAGATAGTCGTTTATTATTCCCATGGCAATATTGGGAAAGGCAGAGATACATTAGTAGTACAGTAACAGTACAACAGTAATAGTACAGGTAAACAGAGTAATACAGTTCAAACTCAGAATCACAAGCAAATAAGAATAAAATAAAATAAAATAAAATGAAATAGAAGTACAGAGCAGAAAATAACGTATAATAAAGAAAAAGAGAAAGTAAAGTAAAGCTAGGCTAAGCGCAAGTAATAAAGACTACAGTAAAAACTACAGGCAGCCCGAGCGCAATCGGGACTCTTCGGTTTCAAAGAGAAACGCGAATAGCCGTGGTTTGAACGCTTCGATGGAGGGTGCACTCCTGACCTCAGCCGGGAGGAGGTTCCATAGTTTTACGGCCTGGACCACGAACGAGCGCCGGTAAGTCTCCGTGGCGAAGCGAGGGAAAACGTACTCGCTACGCGCAAGGCGCCGGGAGTCACAGGCTTCAGGCGGGCGCGCAGTGAAAAGTTCCCGCAGATAGCTAGGACAGTTCGTCCGTACGACCACATAGAACAGGGAGGCCAGAAAATAGAGACGCCTGTCCGAGACCGAGAGCCAGCCTAGCCGGCGCCTATGGGGGGTGACATGCTCATGGCGCGGGACTCTACTAACAACGAAGCGCACACAACAGTTGAGCAGACGCTGGAGTTTGGTGTTAAGGATACCAGAGACATCGTTGAATGCCACGCAACAGTAGTCTAATATGGGAAAGACTAGCGCCGTTACAAGGAGCCTGCGAAGATTGAAGTTCAAGCAGGGCCGAGGAGCGGAAAGTAGGCGAAGAGTGCCGTGGACACGATTAGAGATCGCCGCGACCTGCTGATTCCATGCTAGTTTGCAGTCAAGGAGTAACCCCAGATCCCGCACGCAGGAGGAGTACTCAATCAGCGACTCGCCAAGCCTGAGCCGCGGAACCGGAGAGGCGTAAATTCGGAGGACGTACGGCGAGCTACCTGAAATAATGACCTGAGTTTTCCTGGCATTAAGAGAGAGGCGCGAAGCTGCAGACCACGCAGCCACCGCATCTACGTCCTCCTGGAAGCGGACGAGCGCATTCGGAACGTCACCCACAGCGCATTGCAGGTAAATTTGCAGGTCATCCGCATAGAGTAGGTGCCTGCAGTGCCGCAGAACCTTCGAGACTCCGTTGATAGCGACGAGAAAAATTAGGGGGCCAAGCACCGAGCCCTGCAGGACACCTCGCTGAAGCGGCTCCCACGAGGAAACGCCTTGCTCAGGACTCGTGACCGCCTGGGTTCTGCCACCCAGGTAGCTAGCGAACCAAGTGACGACGTGGCGCGAGAACCCCAGCGCGGTTAAGTTCTCCAGCAGGATGGCATGAGGCACGCAGTCGAAAGCCTTTGTAAAATCAAAGAGGGCGACCACGGTGACGAGGCGCTTGTCTATGCCCGAGCGGACATCCTCCGTCAGCTTGAGGAGCGCGGTCCGGGCGCTATAGCCTGGCCGGAACCCTGACTGGAAGGGGTCAAGCAGCTGATGACTCTCAAGGAAGCTCCGCACTTGAAGCAGTACGATACGCTCAAGAACTTTAGAGAGCGTGCAGAGGATCGCTATAGGCCGATAGTCCTGTAGCGAGGATGGAACCCTAGTCTTAGGCACTGGCGTCACCAGCGCTTGCTTCCAGATAGAAGGGAAAGACGCTCCGGAAAGCGAATTATTGAAGAGGTTCAGGATAAATGGGAAAGACACTGGCAGAGAGTCCGCGATGTTGCGGAGCGAGAGACCATCCACGCCGCGGGACTGAGAAGAAAAATGAGCGATGGCATCGGTTAACATAGCTGGCGAGATATCTGAGAAATAAAAGAGATCGTCCCTATACTCCGGCGGCGGCAAGGAGTCCGCGTATTCCTGCCCAGTAAAGTGGTAGGAGCACCGAGATATCGCCGCAAAGTGCTTGTTTAGAGCGTCGGGCGAGAAAGAGCAAGGCGGCGAAGCTGGGGGAGCAGCGATGCCTAACGAGCGCAGTTCTTTCCAGAGTAGCCTAGGCTGCTGCGCCGCACTAAGGCGATCAAGATGGTACCGAGACCTAGCGGCGTTAACAGCCCTATAGAGATCATCGCGAGCTCGGCGGTACAACGCGAGTGCTCCCTCCGACTTAGAGCGCTTGTACGATCTGTACAGCCGATCACGGATCCGCTCGGCATCTTGTAGCTCAGTAGAGACCCACGGGAGTCGCCGGCGCGAAGGATGGTGTCGACGGATAGGCGCGATTAGGTCAAGCGCTCCAAGGAGATTAGCGCTGAAGCAACGGAGCTGGTCATCCAGGCAGGAGTCAGAGCCAATACGGGACCAATCGGCGGCTTGAAGCAAGGCACAGTAGCCCTCCGGGGTGAACGTTTTGTACAACCGAGCACTGTAAGACGGAGTGGGAGTACGTAGACACGCCAAGTTAATCACGGCGGAGACCAGGTCATGGCCAGCAATAAACGGCACGTCCGACTGATAGTACGACTGCACCGCTTCTAAGTTGCTTACCATAATTACGTCCAGAAGAGACTTAGCACCCCGCGCATGGTGGGTAGCAGCAAAGGGAAGCAGGTGGAGGCTGCGAGAGAATGAAAAGTTGCGTACGTAGTGAGCTTCGAAGGAGTCGGCCAGCTGGTCCGCATTGAGATCCCCGAGTATGACTGAAAGCCCGTAATTACAGGTAAGCGCATCGAAATCCCGCTCGAAGTCAGCCAAGAGAGCAGTTTTAGGCGGCCGATAGATTACCGCGATCAGTAGTTTAGGTGCCCCCGGCGGCGAGACCTCCAAGATGAGGTACTTCGGCTTAGCTTCGTAAGGCTGCGGGGAGGTAGCGAGAACTTTCGAGGTGAACCTATCACTAATAAACAAGGCGACTCCGCCCCCCGCCTTCCCAGTTCTGTCTTTACGATGCATAATAAATCCAGGAAGTGCCACCGTGGCATCAGGGTGAACCGGCGCGAGCCATGATTCACTGACGGTTACGATATCGTATGCATGGAGCTCGAAGTAGTACCTGACGTAGTTTATATGACCCGGTAAGGAGTTAGCGTTTAAATGGCAAATGCGGAGCTGGCGGTTGGCGGTACGCGGTGTAGATGGCACCAGACAGCGTCAGGCAGCCTCAAAAGCTGCAAGGTCTGCATGGCAATGTATGCGCTTGACCGGGGCGCCGTCTGCTTGCCGGACAAAGATAGAGCCGTCCTTGTGCCAGACATACTTAAAGCCTTTCGTCCTCGCTGCGGCCTCAGTTGCTAAGAGAAGCTTGTGCACCTCACCCGGTAGAGCTTCATTAAAATAGACGGGAAAGACTGGCCCAGGGGGAGGCGAAGGCAGACTAGAGGTGGTGATCGGTCCTTTTGCTTTCTTCGCCGCAAGTAGTCGGCTGGATATGGCTTGCGAACGTAACCTGGCTAAGATCGGCAATGGCTTAGTACTGTCTCGTGCTTCTGACGGAGGCACCAGGTAGCGAGATGAGACGACTTCATCGGCTGCCAGCACACACCCAACTGCTTCAGCAGCCTGGTGCACGGCCTCAGTAGTAGCACTGGCAGAGGCGCAGGGGACCCCGGAGACAATGATCTCAGCCACACGCTCCGGATCGGCCTCTCTTTGTCCCGCTGATGCATCATGCTGCGCAGAACGCAATTCCTCAAGATCGGCACGGAGAGCCCGGTTCTGTTGCTCTAGCTCTGTGATACGCCCTGTGTTAGAGTCGAGCTGGATCTTCATATCAGGCAGGCCACTAAGCTAGGCGGTGAGCGCATCAAACCGAGCGTTCACTACACGGAGGACGTCATCAAGGGTAGCCGGGCCCAGGGTACCAGGCGCAGAGGGTGGAGAGGCCGAGGAAGAGCCTTGCGTGGGTTCTGGCAGCTGAGAAAGAATAGGCGACGGAGAGCGCGAGATGCGAGGCGGGGGAGCCTGTAGGAAGGAGAGCGCGGTGCCTTGCGGCACATACTTGTACGGGACCCCAGCACAGCAACCTATGAACCCCCCAGGAAGCGTCTTCCTTTTAATGCAGCCAGGGTGGTAGAAGGAGCTGCAGGCAGTGCAATAAACGGCATCCTGAGCCACAAGTCTATTGCAGACTCCACATTTCCGCGGAGGAGCCATGCCGGATAGAGTAGGCCACAGGCACACCGACACGGTTACCACTCGAGCGGCACAGCAAGAGATGGCGGCACTGGTACGGTAAGAGATCTACTGACGCGAGCAGCAAGGATCACTAGGTCGATGATCAATAGTCAATAGTCAATAAATCAGAGATCATGCACTGGCATACCGACACGGCCAGCAGGTAAGCAGCGAAGGCGAGAGATGGCGGCAGCGTGTCCAAATAGATCAGTCGACAGCAGACGGCAGAAGCCCAAGCCAGCGATCAGCAGCAGCGAGCAGCGAGCAGCAAGTAGACAGGCATGCGCAGATGACAGCTCGGCAGGTGGAGGTTATGTTACTCCGTGTAGAGCCAGCAGAGTATTGAATTCCCAAAGAAAACCTTACGTGCAACAATTAAACGGCGAGAAAAGCAAGCCCAGTGGAGGCTTGCAATGAGGCGCATGCAAGAAAGTCTGAAACAAGGCGCCCGAGGGCAGAAGACAGCAGTAACGGCTCAAGAAACGAGGAGCAAGAGTAGTTGACGTGCGTGCTTACTTACAGAGAGAGAGAGAGCCCCAGGAAGCCGGTATTCGAATGGAAGCTAGCCCCACCAGACATTGGACAAGTCTGAAAGTGCATGAACCAAATATCTGCTCGGCTTGAGCCAAGATACCAGAAACGAGACTCTGGGAAAAACTATACCAAACAACAAAAGGATCCCGGTAACGGGAGCGCTGTCGGAGGCGCGACCAGTTCCTTAGGGGACTGGAAATATATCTTCTAAAAAACTATGAACCAATCAGAATTAGATGATGCCTCGGACGCGGGTGGCCAAGACCCCGAACCACCCGTGGCAGGCTTGCCTGCTGCTGGACAGAGGGTCAACAATGACGACACGGCTACGAATAATGACAATGATATGATTACTGATATGATCAAGGTGCCGCTCAGAGGGGGAACCCTATGTAGCGTATGCCGAAACAAAGGGAGAAGGCTGGGCTTCCTGACATTAAATTATATAATTAAGCATTACAAAGAGCAGCATCCTCGCAACGACTATAAACTACTATGTCGTTGCGAGCGAACGTTCCCTAGCGCACAGAGTTGGTACGCACACAAGGGACGCTGCAAAGGCCCACAGATAGTACCTAACAAAAGATTCAAATGTGAATCATGTGATTTCACATGCGATACTCGGATCGGCCTATCACATCATGAGCGACATGCCCATCCGGCTATCCGAAATAGGAAGACACAGGCCGAAGCTGAACGGCCTCGAAGAGCTCCGGGTAGACACGGGCTCAGAGTCTGGACGGAAGAGGAGGTAGAACGGCTGAAAGTGCTGGATGAAAGGCACAAGGGCGAGAGATATATCAATAAGATCCTCCAACCCTACTTCCCTGGAAAAACGCTAAAACAAATTAGCACAAAAAGAATGGGCTTGGAGCAGATGAATAGGCAAGCATGCTCAAGCAGCAGCGAAACAGATACGGAAAGCAGCTCGCTAAACGAAGACACAGTCGAGAATATTGACGATTTAGAAACAGATTCAAGCCAAATCATAAACCCGCCGGAACAACAATGGCGTATACCAATCCGAAAATACGTAAAGACTATCGAACTCCCGGACGATAGTCCGGTGGGGGACATAGGCAGAAATCTATTAAGACGTCTCGAAGAACACTGGCTCGATCTGCCGACCCTAGAAAAAAGCATTGACGAAGCAATAGCCGAACTTACATTATTTTTAGAGGGCGCAGAAACACAACAGCCAACCCGCCAAGTGAAAAACAGAAAAAGAGGAGGAGGCAGGCAACCACGCCGGCCGAACCACAGCCAACGCAATTAAACGAGCTATGCTCGGTGTCAAGAACTCTTTAACAAATGTCCGCAAAAGCTGGCAGAGGCAGCAGTGTCGGGTGACCTTTCGGGGATCACGATACGCAAAGAACCGCCCAGCAAACAGAGCGTTCAAGAACTTTACGAAGAGCTCTGGGGTATTTCGGGTCCTCCACTACCGACTGTAAACAAACCCCAACCTAAATCTATGGCGGAAGTCTTTCGACCGATTACTGTTGACGATGTCAGAAACAGAATACGGAGGATGAATAGCCGGTCAGCGACGGGACCAGATGGAATAAAGAGGGCACACATGAACAAGTCCGGAGTGTCAGCAGTTCTAGCCGTAATATATAATATTCTCGTGATGAAAGAAACCTTTTCGCAGGCATGGAAAGACAATAGAACCACACTCATCCCGAAGCCCGGCAAACCGGTCTCGGAAATCAAAAACTGGAGACCGATTACAATAGGCTCTATGCTGTGTAGAACCTTCACAGGCATAATCGACAGGAGAATAAGAGGCATGGTAGAGCAAACGGCTCGACAAAACGGCTTTACCAAAGAAAACGGCTGCCACCAGAACACGATGCTTCTTACTGAGGCTATCGCAAAAATGAAGGCTGTTGCCAGAGGGGTGGTCACGGTGGTGGACATAGCTAAAGCATTCGATAAGCTACCACACCAAGCCATCACGAGCGGACTGGAGAGAAAACGAGTCCCAGATCCGTTAGTAAAAACAATAAGGGCAATGTACGAAGGCTGTAGTACGGCTATACAGGCAGAAGGTGGAGAAACCGTTAATATCATCCTGAAAAGAGGAGTGAAACAAGGGGATCCTTTATCGCCGTTGCTATTTACCTCGCGGTAGAGGAGATCCTAGATAAAATTGAGAGAACGACCAAAGGAGCGATCATTGGCGAACATAGACTATCAGTACTTGCCTTCGCTGATGACACAGTGCTCCTGGCACAAGATAAAAAAGAAGCCCAGATCCAGCTCGAAATGCTGAGCGAATACCTCATGAAACTGGGCATGGAGTTATCGATACAGAAGTGTCAGGCCTTCGAGATCGTTGCGACAAGGAGGACCTGGCACGTTAAGAACCCCGAATTGAGCGTAATGGATGAGCGAATTCAAGGCACGAGCCCAGATGAGATCCTCACGTATCTGGGGGCCAAACTTAGCCCTTGGAGAGGACTCGTCAATGAAACTGAGCGAGAGATCGTAATGGGCGTGATTAAAAACGTACGCCAATTCAAGCTGAAGCCCTGGCAGAAAATCGAGCTACTCAGGGTATACATATTACCCAGGTATATCTTTGAGTTGACAGCCAACGCATCAGGCAAGGGAACACTGAAACTGCTCGATGGAGAGATCAGACAGCAGATCAAAGAGATACTGCACCTGACTCCTTCAACGGCAACAGGGTTCTTTTACACATCCAAAAGGAACGGAGGCCTTGGCATACCACGCCTGGAACGCATAGTGCGCTTCGCAATACTCCGAGGGGGGGTGAATATGGCGCAATCCGACGACCCGATCGTGAGGGAGATAACGGTAAAGAATTTCGGCAGATTGGCCGCTATAGCGAAAGAACTACAAGTAGAGTGGCCTAGCAACACAGAAAAACTTCAAGCCGATAAGCTAAAGGCTAAACATAAAGAGAGCAAGGTCTGGGCCGGAAAGGCATCCCAAGGTCACGGGGTCGAGGATTTCAGGGGCGATAATATAGGTAACAAATGGCTGGAGTACCCAGAACTGCTCAAAGCCAGCAGATTCACAGACGCAATAAAGCTGCGTACTAACACATTTGGCTCGAGAGTAGCACTAGCTAGAGCGAACTGCAAAATGAACACCACATGAAGACGATGTGCTCTAAGACCGGAGACGCTAGGGCATATTCTGGGCGAATGTCTTCACACCAAAAAAGCCAGGATTAAAAGACACGACGACATAAGAGACCTTTTACGAGACAGACTCTCCAGAACGCTAACGGTTTACGAGGAACCTACGGTGAACGACCTGGGGCAGCTACTGAAACCAGATCTGGTCGTAAGTTCGGCGGAAGAGGTAACGGTGATTGATGTCACGGTACGTTATGAAAACCGAAACTACCTGACGGAAGCCGCAAAAGAGAAAACTGAAAAATATAAGAACCTGGCGGACTTGATCAAAATTAGGACGAGCAGAATGAAAGCCCGGGTGGTCCCAATAGTAATCGGCTCCAGAGAGACCATACCAAGACAAACCAGGGCAGCATTGAAAGGGCTGGGAATCAGCGCCGGAGACGCGTTCGCAATCAGCCTAATTGCGCTGAGATCATCAATTGAAATGGCTAACGCCTTCATCGACTATGACCAGATGGATAGAAAGAGAGTACACATACGTACTCCACGTATTATTTATTTTAATTTATTATTTTCTTTCAATATTAACGGAAGGTTACTTTCCTTTCTTTCCTTTTTTGTTCTTTATAAAAATAAAGAAAAATAAGACGATCGAGAACGTCGTACTAAGCGTTCATCAGGACAAATAGACGACCTAGCTGCTGGGAATGGGGCTTGAGCCTAGTGAGGGACTAACATTGCAGAACGCCTAGTATAAAGGTAAGGACCCACTAGTGCGAGTCGTTCGGAATCCCCTCCAGGGGCGTCCACGGCGGCGGGGCTGGAGAAGCCGGTGGATGGTGGTAGTGCTGCTTCAGGGCGGACCCCTTCACGCGGGATCCCTGTTAATGCTTCGGCAAACTAAGATCCGCTTTCCGAATAGCGGACCCCGTTGAAAGAATTTTTCCAAGATCGTTAAGCAGACTCCTTGGCAGTTGGACAAGAAAACCAAGAGTATAAATCAATTAATCATTGACGCAACCTAAACCCCCATCCCTAGAATCCCACGTTGTTGAGTTTTAAGCCCAACGAGGGGGCTAAGCCTCGGAAGAACCTCTGTTGCACCATCTGTGCAAACGGATTTAGATTTTAGCCAAATGCCTCGTCATCTAATTAGTGACGCGCATGAATGGATTAACGAGATTCCCACTGTCCCTATCTACTCCCCTCCTTGGTCTGTTGCCTTGTCGGGGCGGAGGGGCTTGCGTGTTCCGATGATCCCTGGGGCTCTGCCAGCCGGAGCTCAGGCTCCTGGCAGGTCCAACCATGCCGGACTGGCTCAGGGTGAGGATCCAGACTAAAAACAGACCAAGTCCCAAGGTAAGGTGTAAGGCATCGTGCCGAGGCCTGCATGGCTGCAGGGATTCAAAACTGTGCAGTCGCGAACGATCCCTCCGGGGTACCTGCCAACCCCCCGGAGTATCTTGGCTTGCCCGACTAAGGCGGCTCTACTCGGGTCGACCTCTTTTTCCGACCACACCCGTGGGAATTAGTATGGCAGATAATCAAAAACAAAAACAAAAACTAACAAAAATAAAAACTACTCCAAACACTTGTCTTATAAAAAGACCACCAGTGGTGGCAAGTACGGTCTCCGTGGACCTGATGGACTGCGCCGAGCCAGCCAGGGCTCGTCGACCTCGACCTGGTTCGACCTCTTCGGAGGCAGAGACGCCCGTGGATGACAGATCTGTGAAAAGAAAAAAAACGATGGATGTACCCCCTGCTAAGCAAGCAGATCAAACTGAAGACGGTCTGGAAGAACTGCGACGAGAACGCGCAAGTCTTGAAGCTTACATTTTCGACGACGACAACAAAGTCACCCGTCCTGTGATCAAATTCATTCTTGAAAAATGGTCTAAAAATGGGCGCGGCAAGTCCAGAGCGCAGCCAGCTCGCGGACTCCTCAAGCCCGGCACAAAGACCAATACCGCCGAGCCCCCCAACGCGAAACACGTGGAGGGAGAGGCTGGGCGAGAATATTGACAGCGGCGCCTCCGCGGCGCCCGCGCTCTGGAAGCAGCTAGCCGATGATATCAGGAACATTTGGCTGAGTGGCGACGACATTAACGCTAAATGCGATACCTTCCTAGAGACGAAGCTCGTCCCGGCCCTCCTCGGGGCGGGAGTATCAGAACCAGACGCTTCGAATCAGAAAAGGGCGCGTGGGGCTAACAAGGCCAACAGTAATAGAACAGGTCAGAGACCTGCGTCGCAAGGTTCGCGCAATGCAAGGCCGCCGAACCGTACGGAGAGGCGTCGCCATGCCTTTGCGAAGGCGCAGGACCTTTACAACAACTGTCCTAGGAAACTAGCCGAAATGGTCGCCCTCAGAGATTTCTCGCTCTTGGAACTCCGACAGGAGAAGTCACCAGCCCGAGATGTTGCTAATTTATACAATAGACTGTGGGACGTCTCTGGACCCACTATCGCTGCCCTTCCAGCACGAGACGAAATTCCCGTTGTGGAATTATCTGACGTCCTCACCCCAGTGTCGGGTGAGGAAATTAAAGTTAAAGTAACAAAGATGGCTAGTGACACAGCCAAAGGCCTTGACGGCCTAGGCAAAGCTCATGTGAGTACGAAAGGCGCCCAAATGGTGATCGCTCAATTTTTTAATTTGCTCCTTCTGTCAGAACACTATCTGGGCTCGTGGCTCTCCAACCGGACCACGCTCATTCCAAAGCCGGGGAAGGATAGGACGGACGTCAAGAACTGGCGCCCCATAACGGTCAGCTCGATATTGAGCAGGCTGTTTTCAAGCATGCTCGATACGCGCTTACGCAGGTCAGTAGACCAGAACGTGCGTCAAAGAGGCTTTATTAAAGAGAACGGGTGCCTCAGCAATATCACGATTGTTGACGAGGCCCTGAGGGAAGCCAAAGCTGGCGCAAGGGGGGTTTTTGTGGTACTCGATGTGTCCAAGGCTTTCGACACCCTGCCACACAGCGTTATCAGCGCCGCCTTAAAGAGAAAAGGCATTCCCGCTCAGCTCGCTCAATACATCCAAAAGATGTATGCGGGATGCCGGACCTCTATAACAGCACAAGGGGCGGTCAAGGTAGAGGTACATTTAAGAAGGGGAGTTAAGCAGGGGGACCCTCTGTCACCCCTGCTATTTAATTTGTGTATCGAACCATTGGTCGTACAAATTCAGGCCGATACCCGCGGGATCGAGCTTGAAGGTGCTAACGTTAGCAGTAGTGAAAAACCGCGAGTTTTAGCTAGATTAGTGTTAGTGCACACAGACACACCCACACACACACATTCTATAATTACACCATTTTATCAGAAAAAAATCGAAAAAAATCTGATAATTGAATGTTAGTGCACACAGACACACCCACACACATACATTCTATAATTGCACCAGTTTTTCCGGAAAAAAAATCTAATAATTCAAAAAATGAAGATAATTGCAAATTACAATCACCCCTACCTCTGAAATGATCGAGGGCAATTGAGAACATTGAACTATGTGCCAGCATCCTCCCTAACAGGTTTTACCTATTAAATTATTAGATGCATCATCGTCAGCTATTTTTTACTGAAAAAAAATGAATCGACGGTGTCTACAAGTTCCGACAGGATTTGATTACACCCCACTCCGAGATAATTGACTGCTACCTCGCACTAATTTAAAAATGAAGATAATTGCATTAGCAAATTATAATTACCACTTCTGAGATGATCGAGGGCAATTGAGAACATTGAACTATGTGTCAGCATCCTCCCTAACAGGTTTTAGCTATTAAATTATCAGATGCATCAGAGTCAGTTATTTTTTTTTTTTGGAAAAAATAAGGTGTACTAAATGTTTACGGTATACTAGATGTCTACAAGTCTCGACAGGCTTTGATTACACCCCACACTGAGATAATTGACCCCTACCCAGCTTGCTACAACGCAATCTCGTCGATGCGTCCAGTTTGGATAATTAGTATCGAGGTGAAAATAATTGCAAGTACAGCCTATTTATTTCCAGTTTCTCCTAGCAACCGCCTCACACATACACACACACGTATCGTTTTGTATATGGGGCATTCCACCCCAACTTGGCAAGCCTCCGACCCTCACCATTTTTGATTCGACTCGAAATTTTTTATGTTGTTTACCCACATGGGTAGAGACTACCATATTTTTTTCAGAATTTTTTTCCATCCCGTTCTGGAGTGACAATTTTTTGAAAAAATCGATGAAACCCAATTCAATCAACGATATCTTCTAATTAAAAAACGCTATCGGAAAACTTTACCAGGTCAAATTTCTCGTCTTGAAGTCTACTTTTTTATGAATTTTTTAAAAAAAATTTCCAATTTTTTTTTTCTATCAAAAAATCAAAAAATCGATTTTTCGAACTGAGTCCCATTTTTAATTTTTTTTCAAAAAATCACAAAACAAGTACATGTAAAAACAAAATTTTTGAGCCCTGTCTCATCGTGGGCAGATTTTTTTTTTGTATTTTTTTTCAGCCATTTGAAGTTTATTAGTGTGATGTGTAATGTTTCGTCAAGCATCCCTCGGAATATAACAAAGAGAAAAAATCATCGGAAAAATATATCCGTCGTGGTGAAATCAAGAGGGCTCAAGAGAATCATCTAACATTGAGCTGCGCGAACTTATTTAAACAACGATAATAGTATATTGAGTACCAAGGGCGTGAAGTTGGCTTTTTTAGACCGAGTGTGGAGTTTGCAGTACGAGTCGGAGCAATAATGATTTCATTATTGCCCGCTTATTGAAAAAGCTTATTAAAAAAGCGGGCAATAATGAAATCATTATTGCTCCGACTCGTACTGCAAACTCCGCACTCGGTCTAAGAAAGCCCACTTTACGCTCTTGTTACTCAATATACTATTATCGTTGTTCAAATAAGTTCGCGCAGCTCAATGTTAGATGATTCTCTTGAGCCCTCTTGATTTCACCACGACGGATATATTTTTCCGATGATTTTTTCTCTTTGTTATATTCCGAGGGATGCTTGACGAAACATTACACATCACACTAATAAACTTCAAATGGCTGAAAAAAATACAAAAAAAAATCTGCCCACGATGAGACAGGGCTCAAAAATTTTGTTTTTACATGTACTTTTTTTGTGATTTTTTGAAAAAAAATTAAAAATGGGACTCAGTTCGAAAAATCGATTTTTTGATTTTTTGATAGAAAAAAAAAATTGGAAAATTTTTTAAAAAAATTTATAAAAAAGTAGACTTCAAGACGAGAAATTTGACCTGGTAAAGTTTTCCGATAGCGTTTTTTAATTAGAAGATATCGTTGATTGAATTGGGTTTCATCGATTTTTTCAAAAAATTGTCACTCCAGAACGGGATGGAAAAAAATTCTGAAAAAAATATGGTAGTCTCTACCCATGTGGGTGAACAACATAAAAAATTTCGAGTCGAATCAAAAATGGTGAGGGTCGGAGGCTTGCCAAGTTGGGGTGGAATGCCCCATATATACCCTAGAATAATAGCACATCTCACTCAGAATTCTAACGTCAGACCCGTGGAGAGAGCTAAGTGCCCCAATATACATAAAATATAGTATCAGTATGGAAGAGCGTGTATTAATAAGCATGGAAAAAAATCTCCAAGAGCAATTCAAACTCCTATTACAACATACAGAACTGAATTTGAATGAAAAATACTTGAAGAGCTGTGATTCTGTTCTGAAATTATTGCGTTTTAAGTTACAAAGTGCAAATTTTCCTGGAACCAAACAGAATTATGACACTCGAATACGCAGATTGAAAAGCAATAAGGCTGTGATCAAAAATAAAATTTTGGTAGGAAGAGGAATAACCCAGAGGACACGTAAGACAAAAACGTACATCTGGGAAGATGTTGCATCGGCATTTGACAGCCGTATTCGAACTGGTTTGATTACTAATCTTGCGCACATTGATGTTAGACAATTTCTCGACGACGTTAAATCAACTATTTGCATTCGTCTGCGAAATGTTCAGAAACAATTTTACTGCGTTAAAATTTATTTGGTGCTGTCAGGCGAATTTACGGCTAAAGATAATGTAGATATAAAATATTTTCATACACTAACGAAACAAATTTTACTCGCTACAGACTTAGACCAATGGTATCAGGAATCAGTCGTTCACAACATTCTACATCAATTGGAAGAATTTCAAGAAAGAGATAGCGGATAGGCTATAAGTAGTATCATAAACATGACCATAAACATCAACAAATGTGAACCGATACGAGGATTCGGATTTATCGATCTCCCAACCAAGATTGGGTGCCGGTCAAAATTTGGAATGACGGAAATAAAGAAGGGCTGAATAATTGAATGCAAAAATTGATGAAAGTTCAAAATAAAGAAGGACCAATATTACGAGAGCCTTTAAATCAGTCATAAAACAATTCGGAAAACGAAAACGTGTAAAAAACTTATATTGAACACAAAGAATGAGAGTTAGTAAAATTGCGAGGGCCGAAATGTGGAATTCACGAAAATGACGATTCTCCGTAATTCGAGTGTTACAATCGTATAATTACAAATTTCAGTAAAGTCCGTAAATTGGAACCCACCAAAGCGAAAGGCCAAAGAGTCGAACGGTTAGAATAAGGAAAGACCAGAAGTTGGAAGGGTCGTAATAACGACCGCTCATGATACGTTCAAAACACATTTTTAGTTCCTCACGTTACCAAATGGAGATGTCAGATGGAGCTAGTCGGGCTCCTAGGCAGTCGCGCTTAACACTCAATTACGTTGACTATTCCGCATTTCGGACACAAAGTACAACACGACAGCTGAGCGGAACAACATCATATCTCAGAATTTGGTTCAACAATATCGTAACTCAGAATTTGTTTCAAAAACATCGTATCTCAGAATTTGCTCTAAAAACATCGTATCTCAAAATTTGGTTCAACAACATCATATCTCAAGTTGAGATTTCTTTCGAAAAATTTTCTGAGGCTGCGCCACTGAATATAATTGTTGAAAGTCTAATATAAGTCCTGCTGAACTTATTGCATAATTACAATATTATTTTTTATATCTTTGTGTTCTTCATCGAATCGTTACTCAATTCTGACGCATCCTTAGGTACTGGAATTATCGCTTGACATATTAAATTATTTTGATGAAATACTCATAGAACATAATTGTTAATAGTCACAGAATTTATTGATAAGATAACAGTTCTATTGTTAAATAAGCTTATCGATCATATTGCCAATAATTGTCAATAATTATAGCAGCAGCAGGACTCATATTAGACTTTCAACAATTATATTCAGTGGCGAAGCCTCAGAAAATTTTTCGAAAGAAATCTTAACTTGAGATATCATGTTGCTAAACCAAATTTTGAGATACGATGTTTTTGGAGAAAATTCTGAGATACGATGTTGTTCCGCTCAGCCGTCGAACACATTGTTCTACTGTTCATATAGAGACTCACGCGGTCAGTCATTAGGTAAAAGCAGGGTTGTGAAAATTGTAATCAAAAATGTAATGTCATTACATTTCCATTAACCATTACTCTACAAAAAATGTTCAACTTCTTATTACGAATGTCATGAATGATCAAATCATGAATGACAAGAAACACTCAAAATAACCCTTAAAATAACGCTCAGTAGTGACTCTCAACTAAGGTTTACTGTCGTACACTTCACTTGGGTGTTGACTCTCAGTTGAGTGTTGACCCTCTGTTGGGTGTCACTCATTTGAGGTTGGATTTTTTTGACAGTCAACTTTCCATATGAGAGTTCGACGATCAAAACTTGAGAGTCGAATCTCAATTTAGGAGTTCGACACTCGAAATTTGGGAGTCAACTCTCAATTTAGGAGTTGGACACTCGAAATTTGGGAGTCAACTCTTAATTTGGGAGTTCGACACTTCAAATTCGGGAGTCAACTCTCAATTTGGGAGTTGGACACTCGAAATTTGGAAGTCAACTCTCAATTTGGGAGTTCGACACTCAAAATTCGGGAGTTCAACACTCGAAATTTGAAAGTCAACTCCCAATTCAAGAGTTTTACACCCAAAATTCAGTGTTTAAACTCAAAAATTAAGTGTATTTTACGTAAAAGGCCGCTGTAATATTTAGGGTGTCTAGTCGTTCACTTCCTTCAATAGTTTCTAATCCCTGGTGAGATCAGTTTTACAGATGTCTACTAATTGTCAAGGAAATTCAAGCTTTAAGTGGCTTTTCACCAGAAATTATGATTTTTTTCTTGTTGTAACCACAAAAATAACGATTTTTGTCGATAAAACTACGAAAATCTACCATTTTTTCTTAAAAACCATAGATAGTTCGAATTTCCCTAAAATTTCGTACAAGTGGAAATTTTTGTCGGAGAACACTTCTAGTTTCAGGATTCTGAGCAAGAATTGTAAGACCTGAAGTAACTGGGTGTCGAAAATTGAAACACCTCGCAATTCTCCGAAACGGGGCTATCAATAGACTCGTCCTTTTGGCAGCCGATGTTTGACGAGTAATGAGTTTGAACTGGTACGTTTAATCGGATGAAATTGTTTTTTTAACTTCCCGTTTCTCTGATATCAGAGAAAAGAGGAAGTTATTGTATTCACCGTATTCAAAGTTGAGTTTTCACTAAATCTCGACGTTTTGAAGTCTAGAGAATCATCTCCGATTATTTTCAGGTGGACGTCTGTGTGTGTGTATGTATGTATGTATGTATGTATGTATGTATGTATGTATGTATGTATGTATGTGATCAATTTTTTTGGCCGACGATATCTCGAGAACGAATGATCAGATTTTTATGAATTTGGTATCAATCGACGCGGATTCTTCGAACTTAGAACTGATTAGATTTTGGATTCGATCTGTCCAGTAGTTTTCGAGATATTCGAAGAACAAAATTTTGAAATAATTAATTCAATCCACGATATCTCGAGAAAGGATCGACGGATTCTAATAAAAATTGGAATCTCAAGGTTTTCTGAACCGTTGATCACGAATACAAGGACAGATTTTTTTAACCCCTCTCATCTGAAAATTGCCTACCAATAATTATTTTAGGAAATCATCATACATCTGTTTTTTTGTTTCCTTGAAAAATTTGGAGGGGAAGTTTTAGGTCTGGCCCATCGTGGTCGGCCGATTTACCTGCTTGTTTTTTTTCTTTCTATCGAAAAGTGTCGGCGTGCCATTTATTTCGACTTATATCACAGCCTATGCATCAAAAATGCAAAATCGGCCTCTGTAGCCCGATTCTATATGGAATTCCCAACACAGCCATCCAAAAACATCTTTGTTATTGACAACGACGAAGGGGCAAAACGTATTCCACGATTTTTTGGTGATTGCCGCTCCCAACCGTGGAAATCGCGAAAATTCGATGAATATCCAAGCATATTAGGGTGGTCGTTAAAAATTAAATTCTTTCCGGCGCCCAAAAAAATCCTTCCTTTCGACGAAAAACTGAGGGGAAAAAACTTTTTTTTGGTTTTCAAAAATAAGAACACGTGCCGGTGGCCGATTGAAGTTCATTTTTCGATAAAATTGTAGTTTTTTGAAAATATCTCTTACAGAATTTGGTTTTGAGAAAAATTAGTGGGGACAATTTTGTAGGAAATTAAATTCTCTACAAAAAAGGTTTCCATCAATTTTTCCATAAAGTTCATATTTATCAAGATATTTCCATTAGTAGACTTATAAACTTTATTATGTCAGTCATTTTAGCACTAAAAACTTTATTTTTCCTGAAATGTGAACAATTTTGTAACTTCTATCTACAATTATTTATCTAAATCGGTCTAGTTAATGACTACCAAATTATATTTAATATTATTTATTTATTTTCAAAACGAAAAAGTGCAAATTTATTTCTCATAAACTGATTTATCAATTCCAAGGTTTGTATAGACGAAAATTAATGCAAGAATACAATGATTTGTTCACGAAAGATGAAGATCAGAAGCAGTTTATGATTCAAATTTTGGATGATTACAGAGCTCGAAACATAAAAAATACAAAAGAAAGCTTACACAAACCTTGGAATTGATAAATCAGTTTATGAGAAATGAGTTTGCACTTTTTCGTTTTGAAAATAAATAAATAAATAATATTAAATATAATTTGGTAGTCATTAACTAGACCTATTTAAATGAATAATTGTAGATAGAAGTTACAAAATTGTTCATATTTCAGGAAAAATAAAGTTTTTAGTGCTAAAATGACTGACATAATAAAGTTTATAAGTTTACTAATGAGAATATCTTGATAAATATGAACTTTATGGAAAAATCGATGGAAACCTTTTTTGTAGAGAATTTAATTTCCTAAAAAATTTTCCCCACTAATTTTTCTCAAAACCAAATTCTGTAAGAGATATTTTCAAAAAACTACAATTTTATCGAAAAATGAACTTCAATCGGCCACCGGCACGTGTTCTTATTTTTGAAAACCAAAAAAAAGTTTTTTCCCCTTAGTTTTTCGTCGAAAGGAAGGATTTTTTTGGGCGCCGGAAAGAATTTAATTTTTAACGACCACCCTAAAGCATATTTATCAGTTCGTACCAAAGCTATATTAATCACTCGTGCGTAAATACGTTGAACTATTTTTCAACCTACAAGTGACAGCTATTTCTATTCCGGATTTCATTATACGACAGCAAAGTATGTGGAAGTACAACACCCACGAAGATGAAGCAGAAAAAAAACATATCTGGATGCATTGCACACTTTACTCTACACCGCAGGTAAGTGATATTCATACATTTGTACTCTTATGCGTGATTAACGGAAAATAGTACACTACGATACGAGAGCACAAAAAGTCTTTCCGTCGAGTATAGTACAAAACTTTACTTCGTATAAAGGTCTGAAGATGAGGGTCTTATGCAACGTCCATTATCACACGAAGTGAAATAAAATTATAAAACGAATCAGAAACATCGAGGTGTATTTTTGACAAAATCCGTCCCGCTTTAGATGGAATGACTGAAATACCCTCGATGACTCTTCTGTCCGAAATTTTGTGCTCTACAAATTTGCCCTCATACAATTTTTCGCTATCAGGCACGGTTCTCGCAGTGTCCGTGGTGACAGGTAGGTTTTATATTTTGCTAACTGGTTTTATCCCAAAAACTTGGATTCAAGATTTGTGGACCATTCTCTACATGACCGTATTAAAAAGGTAGTTGTCGGTCGTTTCGACTTTTTTCAAGAAATTGTTGAAACTTATATGAGCCATATGTAGACGCATCATACGTCCCCTGTTAAAATGTTTTGGCCTTTGACCGTTCCATTTACAGTTCGTTCTTATACACAGGCTGATATGGAAAGTGTGGAAAAATATGTTCAAAAATTACCCCTCGACGAAAACAAATCTTAGCATTTCGACATAAAAAATATTATATGGTAAATTGTAATTTTCTAAATCGTTTGATTCATCATTCAGCGTTTTTGACCGTCTCGTTTAGGTTGTACAGTTAAAACCGAAACATAAAGCGGCGCGTATCTCTCTTGCTCTCGAGTGGACATCTCGTGGCTCTCACTCTCACAGAGCCGTACATCGTCGCTGACTAGTACGAATATATGGGTTTCACGTTTCGGCTCGGACTAGACTGAATTCACCTAACATTATGAATAGGGTGTCATTCGAATCGTAATGACAACTAATGTTTTCGAAAAAAACCATGTGGGGCTGGTGAAAATTACAAATTTATAAACAATTCAGTAAAAAAAGGGGGGTTTCGTTTTTTGGAAATATCTCAAAAACTATTTCAAATATCCGAAATCAAAAAAAAAGATTCTTAAAGAGCACGAAATTTCCTAAAAAAAAATCCTACCTGCCGGAACTGTACCACTAATGTTTATAATTTTAATTGAGGGATGAAAATAGGGCTTGGAAACGGGTGATTAGGCTCCCGCGCGTTTTGTTGTCCATTAACCAATGTACAAATTGAGCTTTTAAACGAAGCTCTAACTCAATTATTTTTTTGTAATTATGACTGTAAATGCCTGCAAAAAAATTTTTTTTGGCTTGAAATTTCTATCAATTTTAATATGAATAACAGAAACTTTGGATTTTCTTGTACAAACGACTTACTCTCTAAATTTGAATCAGTGAAAATCACTGACAAACAGTGAATTGGTTTCCAGTTATAAGTATGCCACCCTGGCATACTTATAACTGCAATCAGTGACTATTCACTGATTCAAATTTAGAGAGTAGATTATAAATTATACGATATATTTTTTTTATTTCTCAATACCCCATCCTTTATAGTATACGTTTATTTCTTGAAAGTTGAGTAATTTACTTACTCAAAAATAGAAAAAATTTTTTTTAAAAAAAAAAATGCATACGGTTGTTTTTGTAATAATCTTAAGTAATAAAACAAAAATATAGCGTGAAAATTTATTTGTTTATAACAAATTGTTTATCAAACAAACAAATTAAAAATCAAAATTTTTTTTTTTTTCATCCGAATACGGAAGAGCAGTGCAAATAATGATTTTTAGAAAAAAAAAACGGTTCCTTAGAATTCATATTTACCTACAAAAAACAATAGTTAATTACCAAATGGGTTTTTTAAAAATACAAAAATTTTTTTAAGAAACGATTTTTTTCTTAAAAATCATTATTTGTATCAAAGATTAGATTACCAAAAAAAATATTCTGATTATCTTATAAACAATGCATTTGTGTGTAACAATTTTTCAAACAAATAGGGTTAAAAATTACCAAAAATTATTTTCATATAGCTTTTAGCAATACAAAAACAAAACAATCGGGAGATTAAAAAATAAAAATTTTTGTCATTACTTTACTTATGTTTTGAATTTTTTCGTATCTTTGTTTGTTAATAAAAAAATTGAAAACTAAAATATTTAAAATTTTCCAACAGGAATCTTTTTTGAATCCTTCAAAGAATAGCTCCAAGAAGTAAGAAAATTTGAGAATTTTATTTTAAAAATTATGCGATTTTTTTTGTTTTCCAGATTGGAAAAATTTTTTAACTAACAAAAGCACAGTTAATGGTAAAATTGTGATAAACATTTTTTGCTGACGGATTATTATTGGTTTAAGTATCCAGTAAGTACCTGAATTTTTTATTCGCTTAATATTCATATTTGATGGGTTAAAAAAATTTTTTTTCGTTAAAGCTTTGAAATCGAACGGCCCGCGCGGGAGCCTAATCATTCATTTTCAAGTCCTATTTTCATCTATCAATTAAAATTATAAATATTAGTGGTACAGTTCCGGGAGGTGGGACTTTTTTTTAGGAAATTTCCTGCTCTTTAAGAATCTTGTTTTTGATTTCCGATATTTGAAATAGTTTTCGAGATATTTGCAAAAAACGAAACCCCCTTTATTTACTGTTTTACCGCCAGCGCGCCGCGTTCCGTAGATTTTCTGACAACGAGTAGAGCGTTGTAGCTTTGCCTCACCCCCTTGTACGAACGCGTCGACATCCAAAAACTATAAAATCAGCGCGACGAGCACAGCTCACCATCATTTGTTTCTGGTTTGCAGCGTTAAACACTGTAGAAGTTTTAACTGTCTCTTGGCTATATCAATCGTCTTATTTTTTCACAAAATTCTCTCAATTATCACTATCTTACAGTTTGATTTTCATTCGAACAAACTAAGGTGTTATCAGTTATTCCAAGACACTCAGTGCGTGGAAGGGGTTATTTTATTAGTTTGTAATTTCATTTCTATCTATTGGTCTGTTGGGGAGTGTATATATATTTTTTCATTGTCTTTTTTCGGTGCTATTTATTTATTCCAAGACACTCGGTGCGTGAAAGGGGTTATTTTATTAGTTTGTAATTTCATTTCTATCTATTGGTCTGTTGGGGAGTGTATATATATTTTTTCATTGTCTTTTTTCGGTGCTATTTATTTATTCCAAGACACTCGGTGCGTGAAAGGGGTTATTTTATTAGTTTGTAATTTCATTTCTATCTATTGGTCTGTTGGGGAGTGTATATATATTTTTTCATTGTCTTTTTTCGGTGCTATTTATTTATTCCAAGACACTCGGTGCGTGAAAGGGGTTATTTTATTAGTATGTAATTTTATTTCTATCTATTGGTCTGTTGGGGAGTGTACATATATTTTTTCATTTTCTTTTTTCGGTGCTATTTATTCATTCCAAGACACTCGGTGCGTGGAAGGGGTTATTTAATTAGTTTGTAATTTTATTTTCATCTATTGGTCTGTTGGGGAGTGTACATATATTTTTCTGTACCTTTTTATTGAACTGATTGTGCTGTGTGATAAACGAAAAAAATGCCACGAAGACCGCAAAGACGTTTGCCCTTGTCTTCAAGGATCAAAGACGGACGAATTTATAAACAAAATGGGAAATCCCGTCGAGGAATAATGTAAGATTCGTTCAGATTTGCACTAGTTAATTTCATTAGAAACTTTCCAATAGCGGACACCTTCGGGGACGAAAATATTGTCAGTTATTAGGTGTCCGCAACTCAGAAAAATACTTATTTTCATTGCACAAATAAACTGTTTTATTTTTGAATATATATATATATATATATATATATATATATATATATATATATATATATATATATATATATATATATATATATATATATATATATATATATATATATATACATAACTTTTGAAAATAGATGAAACCACCTATAGATCGGAGACAATGTATTCACACGTAAATAATAATAAATGTAAATACATTGTCGCATATAATATATCAGGTGCAGTCCGTTAGGAGAAGCTTCACTGTAGTACTTGAGCACGGCACAACTTTAGAATGGTCAATCTGTGAACAAAATTCTATCAGGTTTTTATTTTCTTTTTTCCCGGATTTATTAGTTTAAAAGAAAAAAAGAATGCCACCATTAGATAATCGGAAAAAGACGAACAAATCCCAGTAGAATTTTGCTCTCAGATTAATCATTCCGAAGTTACGTCCTGCTGAAGTACTAATTAATGGAAAAACAGGGTTTGTGTTGGTATTGAAGAAAAATAAAAAAACATTCGCAACTAAGAATCTAGAAAAAATAATGATTTTCAAGGTCACACGTCACAAAAATACGAACGGTAGAAAACGAAGTTCCCGTCAGTCTTTTGAAGAAAAAAAATTAGAAAAAAAAAATACCGCCACTAAATAATTATAATAGAGAGAAAAGATTATAATAAATAATAAAAAAAAGAAAAAGTGGTAGTTGTCGTGCTACAGTCCGACCCATATATTCGTACTATAGTCAATGACAACGTATCGCTCTGTGAGAGTGAGAGCCACGAGATATCCACTCGAGAGCAAGAGAGATACGTGCCGCTTATGTTTCAGTTTTAACTATAAATAAAATCTAAACGAGACGGTCGAAAATGCTGAATGATGAATCAAACGATTCAGAAGATTACAATTTACCATATGATATTTATTTTTCGGAATGCTGAGATTTGTTTTGGTTGAAGGGTAATTTTTAAACATATTTTTCCACACTTTTCATATCAGCCTGTGTATAAGAACGAACTTTAAGGGATCATTCTAGTGTAACGGGTCGAAAAATAGCTGATTTTCGCGAATTTTTTTTTCAATGGATAAAATACGCTAATCAGTCTGATTTTTTTATGTCAAATCAAAGCACTCATGAAGAACAAAAAGTTTTCGACAGTTTTCGACAGTTTTTCGTTCAAAAAAATATCAAAAGTCCAAAAAATAAATAAAAGCTTTCATAGCAAGATAAATAATGGCGTGAAAAATGTTGTGTTAAAATTTGAGACGGATAGCTTAATCGATTAAAATCATGGATTTTCTTGAATTTTAAAATAGCATACTCCTGGCTACAAAAGCAAACTTTTCCAACAAATAGTGATTTTTCTCTGCTTAGTATCACCAAACCTATAATGATGAAGTATACGAATCCTAAGCACAAAATTGGTGTAGACTTGTGTTATTTGCAACACGTACAGCTATTACCACCCTATTTCTCATTCACCTGGCAATTACTAACTACTAACAAATATTATTATCATCATTTACGTTATTAGACTGCTCTAGTAATATCTAAAACCTGCAGCCGTCAGCATCTTTTACCATGACTAAAGTTTTGAACTGAATTCTTTCTTCCACAAGGACCACGAAAACGAAATGTGTAGCTTTCCGATTTGATTTGTTTTCACAGTTACTTGATTTGCCAAAAACACAGTTGCTTTGGTACGGCGAAAATAGTGAACAACGAGATACAAACGATTAACCCCCATTCCCAACACTGCTACATCGACCCCATGGCAGAAAACATAGCCCGGTTCAAGGATGCTATAAAAATAGCTCTGCGGACTCACTGGTACAAATTAAGAGAATTGTACGATTCCTTATCAACAGTGTGAGTATTATGATAAAATTCTATGCGTGCGAGGTTTTCCCTCTTGACCAAACTCATAGGGGTGCTCTCTTGTACCAAAATATGAAGCACCTGCTATATAACTCTCCGGAATGAGCCTCACCCTCATCAATTTACCCAAATATATGATAAAAAATCAGCGTTGAATGGGTTTTTCAGATTGCCCTGAAATAATCTCTCTTAGCTCGGCGTAATGAGTTTCTATACTGTAGTGAATATTTATACATTGAATTCAGTGGTTGTTGTACATCGAATCCCTGAAAATCATCCCAGGTATAGAGAATCACTTTATTATGCGTCTATTAACACAATGCTTCTTGTGGTTGACCACTCGTACAGCATTCACTTGGTTGATTTGAAGACTTCTTCTCACTTGCAGGTGCTTCATATGTTAGTACAAGAGAGCACCCCTATAAGTTTGGTCAAGATCCATGACCCGGAGTTATGGTCGATTCCAGTCAGTCATAAAAGTAGGTCGATTCTAAATATTGTTATGCGACGCATACGTTGGGTGTAGTGAATCTGTCATTCTAC
>OX451209.1:9526905-9571789 GCA_949628255.1 Macrophya alboannulata
AACGCAAAATTGAATTTTTAAACGATTTTGGTCAAAATCTCAGTAGGGTCTTCCCTTAAGTGATTGATATGCTACATCATCTGTAAATATTGAATCCATGCTTATATGTTCCGGAACCTTTTGACACCTGAATAACAAATTTTGTGTTGCCGGACTTGAAATGAGATGTCACACGAGACTGGTCCCTCCTCCCCGATTCGTGTTTTGTCACAATACCAAGTACCCCCTTCGCTTACTCAGATTTGACATCATTCATGGATGTACCCATCAAGTCATCCGTCTAAAAACATCAATGAATAATGGAATTTCACTGTTGCTAATATCAAGGTCGTAATTGTATATTGGCTATCTCCTCACATCTTACAGGGCTTTCCAATCGTATGGATCGTGATGTCCAGGAAGACCGAGTCCGCATATGTGGCAGTTCTGCGTCACATTAGAGAAAATGTAATGCCAAACAACGAAATTCGCCTGGCAATGACAGACTTCGAGCGGGGACTACGGAATGCTATTGGGCTTGTGTGGGGTGAAGCGCACGTCACGGGATGCAACACGCATTATGACCGAGTAGGTTTCTTTCCTACCTAGTTACCCATTAATGATTAACCCTTGCAAGTTGATCAAAAGTATATCTTCAAAGATACAACAAAAACATTGAAAAGCGCACCAAGGACATTAAAAATATTCTATTCTTATCGTTTTTCTGCTAACAAGAAAAGAAAGAGAGAGACCACTGGAGTTACGAATAGTGCAATAAGTAATCGTTCGATGCTATTAAAATGCGCAAAAATCAGAAATACAGATGTTATACATTCTTTCAGGCCGTTATCCAGAAAGCCAAGTCACTCGGCCTCCGCAACGTATTGCGGCAGTTCGACGAGGCGAAATTATTTTTAAAACAGATTTTGGCCTTGGCATACTTGCCAGCCAATCTCATTGAGCGCCAATTTCTGATTTCAAAAAATAATTTGTCCGCCAATCTCCGCAGAATGCTGAACCGATTCTGCACGTATTACGCACGGTACTGGCTGGGAACCGTAAGACCTGAAGGTTTTAGTGTTTACGGTTTGGGGCGACGAACCAATAACGTAATTGAGTCTTACCACAGTCGGTTAGGCCATCATATGGAAAGAAGCCCAGCGCCATGGGACTTCATTGGTAAGTGTAAATTGCACTTCGAACACAGCTTGCAAGCACTCAATCAGTTATAGAGCATTATTCAATTACTCGCATTTTCTGAATAAGGTAAGCTGCTGAAGTTGGCAGCTGCCGTGAGGGGTGACGTGCAAAGACTCCGAAATAATTGCCAAATTAGTCGTCATGCGCGCTACTCGACTATTTTTAAACAAAATCAACTTACTAAAGGTCAGAATCACTGTTTTAATAATTAATTTTAGCTCGCTTGTAAGTCAAAACCCTTTGCAGTAGTTCCATCGTTCATGAGGCAGGTGATAATCACTTGGAACTATCTGATGTTTTCATTTATCTTTGGTATTTTTCACGTGCGTCACATAGTGAGAAATGCTTCTAAACCTTGCCAAAACCGTATTAATCGTCTGAGAAGCATGGAACTTATTGTAGCTAGGTTCTTAGGGTGTCTGATTTCAAATTTTGTGATAAAACTGCAAAATTCAGAATTTCACAAGTAGAACCTCATTCATATCGGATTCCCTCCAACGTTTTGTTGATCGATACACATTTTCTTGGTCCTAGCTGTGTTTCTTTTTTTTCACATTTCTTCCACACTTGAACGTTTTTCTCACGTATACGGCATAATTGAAGTATCCCTTTCAGAATGTATGAGCGCAGTTTTACCGGAGTCCGATAGTAGGCAAGGTACCTACTTCATATAGTTGAATACTAATTATGTTTCCGTTTGACTAGCATGGAAAGAGCTGCATATGCATCAAATCACCGTCGATGAATTCCTCCAAAAGGCCACATCTCTAAAAGGCGACGTGTCCCAAATGATTGCCACCGAGTTGAACAGCAGGCAAGGACCGGAATACGATCTACAGGAACCTGCTGTGGCCATACGCTTAGGTAACGGTTTCAAATATGTGAATAATATAGTGTATCGAAGTAACAAATCATTCTCCCAATTACTCGATTCTTTCTGTTTTATTCCTCGTTGCATTCGTCGTCTGCCATCACCCCTACTTCAACTCACCTCCGTGTATTTTCTTCACGTAGTCTGTTAGTCATCGTCTGAGCGGTTTCCAGTTAATATCCTCCAAATCTTCCTGCTAGATAATCAGGGCTGTATAAGCCGGTTTACTCTCAATCACAGCTGTTCGAGTCTAGAGCACTCTATTAATTCACATACAGTTCAAACTCCATCACGATCGATTAAATTTGTTTCCCAATAGAGAACGATCCTGATTACGAGCCCGCATTATTTGCCGATGAAGCTCCTCACTGGCTGATCGACAATGCCGAGGTAGCACCGGTTGCACCGGCGAATGGTAATTTTTTTAAATATTTCCATACAGTCTAGATCGGCTACTTTCCTCTAGGGTATGAGCTGAAGGAGTACTATACTATACTGTAAATATTTCCGTACAGTCTGAACCTATTGTAGACTGTCAATAAGTCACTTGGCCGTGTTGTTTTGGGTACTGAATTTTGCTTTTCTAATGTCTCCGTTAGATGGTCCTAATAACGAAAGCGACATGGACAACACGTTGGACACTTCTAGTTCCAGCAATGATGACGCCCCGCGTGAAATCGGTAATAATAATTAGTAAACAATTCAAGTAGTACATTATTTTTTCCAATTTCTTGATCCTGTAGAAATATAGCATGATATTGTATTTCACAGCTCCACCATTATAGTTCTTATCAGTTTAAGTATTGTAATCCCATAGAAGAAGAAGTCGACGATGCCTGGCCGGTTCAGCGTGACATCGAAGAAGATTTGGAGAATATGCCGGACAGACCACACCTACCTGAAACTCCACCACCGCAAGTGATTGGTAATTTTGACACATCTTTTGAATGAACTTTTCTGTCACTCATGCATCTTAAAATACGTGTAGATAAAGCTTTCTTGATAGTTCGATATTTTCATATATTAAAGCACATCATGCTTGTATTGAAAATTTCAAATTTCTTGATCCTGGAGGAATATTATATGATATTGAATTTCACAGCTCCACCATTATAGTTCTTATTAGTTTAAATATTGTAATCCCATAGAAGTAGAAGTCGACCATGCCGGGCCGGTTCAGCATGTCATTGAAGAAGTTTTGGAAAATATACTGGATAGGCCAGACCAAGACCAAGATGAAATGCCACCACCGCAAGTCATTGGTAATTTTCACGAACTAATAATTCATGACAATTATCATTGTTTTCAATTTGATCCTAAATTTTTATAAATGTGTGTTACACACAGTGATTAAAATGCTGCTTGTCAATATTTTAGATGTACTTGTACCGCAGCACTCGCCTGCAGAGATGCTCGATGAGATAGACCTCAATATACAACAAGGTAGAGACGCATGTCGATACAACTATAGGTATATGAAACAAATGTACGTGATTGTGAGACTAATTCCTAATTTTTTCGTCAACATTCGATATACAGCACAGCGCCGTAGAACCGTCGAACAGCCTTTGCCCCCGGCAGAGGTACCCAGGGTAGAGCCTCCTGCCTTGAACAAACGCCAAAAGCGGAACAGGCGACGAAATGGTTCGAAATTTTATAGCAAATTTCAAAATGATAATAAATGCAGATTGATTTTTTGAAATTACAGAAATGAAAAGAAGAGCACGAGCCCGTGCCCATGCTAATGAAAATGTAGAACCGCACGAGTTAGGACATGTGGTAGAAGAGTTGCGCCGACAAACGGAAATAGCACGGAGAGCACAAATGGAAGCTGAACGTCTCCAACAATTGGCCATTGACCAAGGTAATAACAGCAACATTCATGCACAACACAAAAAGAATCGGACGTCTCCAATTCATTTTCAATGCAGTAGCAAGTCAATATGAAGTTCGTTAGATACCAATGAAAAGTTTCAAAATTCTTGACCCGCAAACACCACATTGAGTTACAGTAACCCAGTTCTTTATTCAAACTTCAAAATTTCAAAACATTTTCTCAAAGTTTTATTCATATGTCTTCGAAGCAATAAAAGCCATTTCTTTTTTCTGCAAAAAAATTTTTCCCTGATTGTTTGACTCTTCGATTGAAAAAAAAGACATCCAAATCGGTATATTGGATGCCGAGATATTTGCAAGATCAAACGCTGGGTTACGCTAACCCAGCGTGGTAGTTACGGTTGGCTCTAGAAGTGTGGTGTTTGAGGGTAAGTTGCATATACTTTCAAATTTCAAAGAACAGCGAGATAACCTAATTTTCTATCACACTTGAATGACAATGACATCTGTAATAAATTTCCACGAACAACTCTTCAACAATTAATATTCATTCGTTGACCGTAGTATAAAAATACATAGAGCATGCCGGGTCTAATAAACAATCTTGAACTTTTTCAAGTTACACAAAGCTGACAGCAGTTTTAAATAATAGTATCATCCTTGGGCAATCATGATACCACGATAAATTGCATTCTGCATTACCAATCCATAGATAATGCGTTAATTACATCTACCCAACCTCATTTGACTGCTTCCCCATCAAATCTGCCTTAGTGTGAAATAAATCATTCAATATCTCGTCCATACCTTTTATGTTGTGATGACCTTATTACGAGTACAAATTTTCTGTTACCTCCGTAATGGCGTCGACGTTCTATCAAAATTATTAACTAATGGACTTTTCTATAATGTGAATGACAATATTTAAAATAGCATAGTTTTTTTTAACGCATCGTATGATGAAAATGAATTTGCAATAGTACAGATAGATGTTCGTCAATTGAATCCCTTTGGGAATCTGCAGGGTTGATCTGCCGTGATAAAATCTTCGCTATCACTTTTCAATTTCGATAATATTTCTACAGAAGTGGCGAGCGAATGTAGAGCACCCAGCCGCGAAGCACCAGATCCGCAGAAACGCTTCCTCTCTTCGGAGTGAACGTGTTTCGAGGTGACGGTGGCCCGTGTATCAAGCGCAGGAAAAAAATGCAGCATCCGTACTCGTGCGGGGTTATATTTGTGTTATAGCCTGGATCGTTGGTTTGCGGTGATAGAATCAATCCAGTTGGTAACTCGGCAGAAGTGGCGAGTGAATGTAAAGTACCCGGCCGCATAAGGCTCCAGATCCGCAGAAACGCTTCAGTCTTCGGAGTGACCGTGTTTCGAGGTGATGCCGGCACTTGTTTTTAAGTGCTGGGGGGAAATACGGCGTTCGGACTTCGGCAGAGCTACGATTGGATTGCTAAATAATTTACGTGGCCGATGTTTCGTTACCAGTATTAAAATTTGCTTGGAAGCCATATATGAGATTTCGGTAACGAATGCGGGTGTTGGAACGCTACCATCCAACGAGGCCCCGGATCCGCAGAAACGCTTTTTTCTTAAGAATTAACGTGTTTCGAGGTGACGGTAGCTCTTGTTACAAGCGCAGGATGGAAATGCAGTAGTTGGAAATGTATATTTGTATCATATTTCGGAAGCTTGGTTTGCGGTGATAGAATCTTGTCCTACTGTTCCATCCAGATGATATCTTGGCAGACGTGGCGAGTGACTGTACAGTACCCGGCCGCATAAGGCTCCAGATCCGCAGAAACGCTTCACTCTTTGGAGTGACCGTGTTTCGAGGTGATGCCGGCACTTGTTTCAAGCGCTGGGGGGAAATACGGCGTTCGGACTTCTGTCGAGCTACATTTGTATTGGGAATAATAT
The DNA here is from genome assembly GCA_949628255.1 of Macrophya alboannulata. NCBI lineage: Eukaryota > Metazoa > Arthropoda > Insecta > Hymenoptera > Tenthredinidae > Macrophya > Macrophya alboannulata. Next base: position 9,532,721 of record OX451209.1, read on the forward strand.
ATTCGGTTGATGTTCGGTTACCAGAAACAAAGTTTTTTCTTGGGCCGGATGCTTATAGGTAGAACTATCAATGGCTATTTTTGACATGCATCCCCGTCGTCGACGTGCATGCACCGCTTCCGGAAACTCATTAATTATTCTAGTTACGCTATGCGTTATGAGTAGTTATACGAATTTGAAAAATTTGAATATTGACATAAAAATTATTGAGTAATTTGAAATATGAAAAAAAAACAATAACCAAATGAAAAATGTTGACCTACCGTCTGTGACGGATTTCAGATACGTCAGTCCATTCTTATGAATTATTCCTTTGAACCTCGACGTCATTACGCTACATTACGCTTCAATTCCCCTTAAATCACGTGTACTCCTTGTTGCTGTTATATTTTTTAGCGTTATGCCGCATTTGCTATGATGCGAATGCGACACATGTCTTCCAACCGTGCGGGCATCGACATGCGTGTGGTCCTTGTGCCACCCGCATTTGGAATGAGCAAAGAACCCGGGCTGCTGAAGAGGACAACTATTTGCCACAATGTCCGTTTTGTAGGGGGATTACGATGGAGGGCCCACGGAGGATATGGCTGGCATTTGAATGAGGCGCAAGATAAAACCAATACTTTTTTATTGGACAAAAATACCATTCTTGTTTTATTGTACAAATAAACATGACACAAAACGCAATTGTTTGTTAAAATTCAAATATACCCCAAAAAGACCTATACGTACAGCTCGCGTGAAAATAATTAGCACCAATTCTGCACCAAGCAACAGTGTGTATACCTATTCCTTTTTTTTTTTTGATTATTGAGGTAGTTGTCCACTTTAGAAGGCTAAAAAAAAACCAAAATTACAAAAAAAAAAAATTCCTTATTTCTTCATAAGATATTATTGATATGAAACTTTTTTGAAAATATTCAATTCTTCTAAAGTATAAAAAGAATTTAGTTTTTTTAATTTTCATTTTTTAATAATATTCAGAGAGCGCCAAAGTCGAGCCTTTAAAAAATTGTTGTTCCATGGCCTACAGTTAATCTCAGGATCGGCAAGTCGAAAACAAAAAAATCAAATGGTATCTTAAAAAGAAAGATTTGTTACGTGCCAATTCACCTCATTTAGTAAAAAATCCTGATAAACAAAAATGTGGATGTTTGAAAAAAAGTGAAAAATTGTCTATTTTTTCACTATTTTTTTCTTGCTAAAATATTATATTTTCATTTTTTCGCCACATTGAGGTAAATTGGCATACAAAACATTTTAATCTCCAAAACGGAGCCAAAATTTATTAAAATCGGTTCAGTAGTTCCGGAGATCAACTTTCGGCCCTTTGAAAAAACGTAATTTCGAGAAAAACTCGTTTAAAGTTTTTTAAATTTTATCACTCACAAGTAGTTAATCTGCTATCCCCGGACCATATAACTACATATGACTCGAATTTTTGAAGGTCTAAGAAGTTAATGTAGGAAAAAAATCAATTTCTCGAAAATTCTAAAGTGGACAAGTACCTTGAACATAATCTTATCGACAATTCTCTCCAACGTGATTTAGATTGTGGAAAAAAAAAATTTCAGCACGCTATCATAATCCGAATATTCCACAAATATACATTTTCAATAAGACCTTTTTTCAGAAATTTGAAACACGTAAAAATACTGCACCGGAGTCCCTTTGCGAGTTATTTGTGGAAAAACTCGTATAATTACATTGGAAGATTATCTTTTTACCGTGCTTTTATTGGCGCATATCTTGTCAAATCATTTATACATTTATTCGATATATGTTTGGAGGTTATGAAATCAAAAATGTCAGTCAGGAGATTTCGTTCTTTCGCTGATCGCGCTTTCACTATTCTGGTCCTTCCCCATTTTACCTATCCAAGTTTTCTTCATTCCAAATTTGAACTGTCAAAATATTACCTTTCAGTGTACTAGCTATTAAGAATATTAACCAGCCTCCACTTTCAAATTCAGAATTATCGACTTTTTCGCGTGAATAAAATCTATCTTTTCTTCATTCACGATACGAGATATGTGAAAATAGATTTTCGTTGTACGACCATTCCAATAAATCAACATTCGCTGAGACAGTTATTCGACCTAATGATCTGTCAATCTATTTTTCTTCCAATAATTCATCTGTCCATATCTGAGAATTCGCAATTCTGAAATTCCAAGTATGAGCCCTTCTTTATTTTCGTCGTTCAAAATTTTGACCGGCACCCACCAAGATTAAGAACAAAAAAGCTGTTATAAACATTGAAACGGATGATGACGCATGTTTTGCTTGGGCAATTGTATCGGCATTATATCCAACACCAAATAATGTGAGCTTACAGAGATCTTATCCACATTATAAGACTGTACTTGATGTTAATAATATTTCGTTCCCTATGACGTTAAATCAAATCAAGAAGTTTGAGAGTCAAAACAATATATCGATCAACGTGTATACAACCGGAGACAAAGATTTTATCGTTGCACCTATTTATTTAACGGACAATGTAATGATTAAACATATAAATCTGCTCATGAAATCTAAGGGAGACTATTCACATTTTTGTTGGATTAAGAGTTTATCGAGACTTCTCTCCAGTCAGATCGTAGTGCGACATAAAATGTACCTTTGCGACAGATGTTTAGGTCATTTTTACAGCGACAAAAAATTAAAGGAGCATACCATAGATTGCTCGAAAATCAATGAGTGTGCTGTGGAACTTCCTTTGTCTGACGATAAATGGCTCAAGTTTAAAAATTATTCTCGCAAAGAATTAGTGCCGTTTGTAGTCTATGCCGATTTTGAGTGTTATTTGGAAACAGTAGAAGATATTAACCTAGGTGAGCGAACTAACGCATATCAAAAACACACAGCCTACAGTGTAGGATATTATGTACATTGCGCGTACGACCGGTCTCTATCTCGATACGAGTATTACAGAGGTGCTTCGTGTGCTGAGTGGTTTGCCGAAAAGTTGAAACGTCTGTCTTATGAAATTAATTCATTGTATGACAATCCTGTGTCATCGACTCCGATGACCAAAACAGAAAAGGAAAAGTATACGAAGGATCAAATTTGTCACATGTGCGGAGAATGTATCGAGGAGTCGGATGTAAAGGTTCGAGATCATTGTCATCTGACGGGAAAATACAGAGGTCCAGCTCATTCGAAGTGTGAACTGAAATATTATTCAAATCATGTAATTCCGATTATTTTTCACAACCTAACATCTTACGACGCTCATTTTATAATAGAACAAATTGCCTCCGAGTTTGACGGTAGAGTTAGCGTGATTCCTTTAAACAAAGAAAAATATAGATCCTTCACCAAGAGAGTTAGCGGCACACGAATGCAGTTGCGGTTTGTTGATTCGTTCAGATTCATGAGCTCGAGTCTTTCAAATTTACTTCAATATCTTGGAGAAACAAATTTATTTATTACAAGATCTGCGTTTAGTGTCGTTGACGATGAGAATTTCAGCTTGCTAGCTAGAAAGGGAGTTTTTCCGTACGATTACGTCGTGGATGAAAGTAAATTGCGTGAAACGTCACTCCCCGAGGCAAAACATTTTTACAATCGGCTAACAGATTCAGATATATCAGATGAAGACTATTTGCATGCTGTAAACGTGTGGAACAAGTTTAATTTACAGACACTTGGAGAATATAGCGATCTGTATTTAAAAACCGATGTTATGCTGTTGGCGGACGTGTTCGAAAATTTTCGCGGAAGCTGTCTGCAGAACTATAATTTAGATCCTACGCATTACTACACGATAACCGGATTGGCATGGGATGCTATGTTAAAATTAACTAAGATCGAGCTCGAGCTACTAACTGACATTGATATGGTTATGTTTATCGAAAGAGGGATTCGGGGAGGTGTTAGCCAGTGTTGGAATCGTTACGGTAAAGCTAACAATAGGTATATGAAGGATTACGATAATACAGTCGACGAAACCTATTTGATGTACTTCGACGTTAATAATCTATACGGCTGGGCGATGTCGAAGAACCTACCCCAGCAAAATTTTCGGTGGGTAACCAATCTCGGAGATTTTCATCTGCAAACTATAGCCGAAAATTCGAGTATTGGATACGTTTTAGAAGTTGATTTGGAATACCCAAGAGAGATTCACGATCTGCACAAGGATCTACCATTTTGCCCGAGTTCAGAGAAACCAATTGGATCGCAGCACGCAAAACTGATGACAACTTTCAACAAGAAAGAACGATACGTGGGACATTATTTGAGTTTACAGCAGGCCTTAAACCATGGTGTAAAGATTACAAAAATTCATAAAGTTCTACAATTTGATCAATCAGCCTGGCTTGAACCGTATATTGATTTCAACACACACTTGAGAGTCCAGGCAAAGAATGATTTCGAAAAAAATTTATTTAAATTGATGAACAATTCGGTATTCGGAAAGACTATGGAAAATGTACGAAAACGCGTAGACATAAAGTTAGTAACAGAATGGTATGGGCGATACGGAGCAAATTTTCTGATTTCAAAGACTAATTTTCATCGCAGAACTATTTTTAATCCAAATTTTATAGCAATAGAGATGCAGAAACTCAAGGTTGTCATAGACAAACCTATTTATGTTGGAATGTGCATATTAGATATATCAAAAACTTGTTTGTACGAATTTCATTACGAATACATGTTACCTAAATTTCAGAATAATTGCAAACTGTTGTACACGGATACGGACAGTTTATTGTATCATATAAAATGTGATGATATTTATTCTACAATGAAACTGGATATCCATAGATTTGATACAAGCGATTATATGGTTAAGAATAGGTATGATATGCCATTAGAGAACAAAAAGGTTCCAGGATTGATGAAGGATGAAAGTAGCGGAGAGATAATGTTAGAATTTGTCGGATTAAGATCGAAGATGTATTCGTTCCGCATGTCTAACATGGAAGTAAAGAAGGCTAAAGGAGTTAAAAATTCTGTGGTAAAAAAATCTATCACCTTCAACGATTATTCGGATTGTTCAAAAAATTATAGTACAACGCACCGAGAACAGCGGAGTATTCAGTCAAGACTGCACAAAGTGTATTCAATCTGTCAGAACAAAATAGCTCTCAACGCTCGCGACGATAAAAGATCCATAATACCTAATTCCACCGACACGCTGCCCTGGGGGCATTACAGTGAACACGTGCAAGGAAATTGACGCAAACAGCCGATCAAGAAGTTGTATACCTTTGATCTAGTTTTAGACATTGAGCTGAGCAGCCAAGAAAATTATTTCAGTGTCTGAGTCGAGATGCGATCGTATGAGGAAATTATATATATAATCGTTAATGCTTATACAAACAAATAATTTGCCAAGAAATGTTTCGAAAATGAGACGAAACATTCCGCACAAGGTTAATTTTGTGACATTGGCCTGAGCAGCCAAATTATCTCTTTGCCAAAGTTTAGTGCCAAATTATTATTACTTTGTCAGGGTCGAGATGCTGCATTGTAGCGCCGAAAAAATGTATAGCCTATAATTTTGGCTACGAAATTGTTATACAATGTGATGAAGCGCTAAGAAATTTTCATGACACGAGCCAAGACAGCTTGCATAAAGGATTCGCAACGTCTCGACAGATCTTCAGTGAGGAATCATGGCTTGGAATAATACATTCTACATTATGTTAGTAACGGCTCTCGCCGTTTCAAAATCAACGGGGGCTCAAAAACTTTAAAAAGGTAAGTTTAATTTGATGCGACTAATGTTTTGATCGGTTTCATATACATTGAGCTTACGTTTCAGCATTCACTTAAGTGGGACAGTGCGAAGCTGCCAGAGCCAGACAATTGGATCACGGGAGGATGTACGATCGCAGAATTTCGAGATGCAGAGACCTCAACGAGTACCTCACGCAAGAGATCAGAAACAAAGTTGGATCGGCGATTCAATTGAAAATACTGAATCGGCAGTGCGAGGCTCACGTCGAATCGATAGTGTATAATACGACGAGAATAAAATTTCCTGGTATGATTTTCACACAATTTTTTTTTCTTATAAAAAAATGATTTGGTTTTTTTTTTTTTTTTTTTTTTTTCAGAGGACATACAAGGATGTTGGGAGAGTATGGAGAACGATAAGGCGTCCAACGCTATGAAGGCAGACGATCTAAACTTTTGCGAACGTCGCACAAGAGTGCTTGACCAAAACAAAGCTGAACTTGCTAAAATAAACAATTTTTTAGATTCTTATTACGGGCTGTGCAATAAGCACATCGGCGCCGTTAGTATGGCGAACTGTAACGGCCAATAATAAAACCAATATTTGAGTAGTTGTTGTAAAAATGTATTGCATGTAGGTATTAAATAAAATTACATAGTTATAAAACATTATCTTTATTGATCCAGGAATTATGAGAAGTATCCATACCTAGCCATTTTACAAAAACCTTCCCCCCTTGTCTCTTTAAAACTTTTTCAACTAAATAAACGTCAGGATGCTTGGTTACTTTTAGTTCAGATTCATAAAAGCCTCCCACAATGGGAGAACCTCTAGAATCTTCTAGAATATAAGTTCGAGGATTTGTCTGCTGTACTTTTACAATTTTAAAAACCTTGGTTGTCCAATTGGGTGTATAACCTTTAGCGAAAGCGCTTTTATATTTACTGATTCGAACATGACTCCCGATCTTAAATCTTGCAGGCGGAACAGATTTTACTCGACTGTAAACGGATGATAGGAGCGTTTTAGCAATTTTTGGTGTGACTTTGTTCGGAGACATATTGATCGTACGATGTTTTCTGCTATTATAGTCGGTAACCAGCTGTGGAAGCATTTCGATACATTCGTAAGATCCGTTCAACGTAAATTTCTTCCACATATCATTTTTCAAAGTTCTGTTCCATCGTTCGACAACCGATGCTTTCATAACACTGTACGTAGAATAATGATTAATATTTAATTTCGTCATCAGATTCCTAAACGTCGTAATGTAGAACTCCGTTCCGTTGTCTGTTTGCAGATTTCTCGGTTTTCGTCCTCCTCCTCCTCTTCTGAGAATTGCTTCAAACGCATGCGTTACGTCAGCAGCATTTTTTGTTTTCAGCGGTATTGCCCAAGCATATTTCGATAAAACGTCAATCACGAACAGAATGTATTTCATGTTTTTGTTGAATTTCGAGAATGCTTGCATATCAACTAGATCAGCTTGCCATAAGTCGTCCCATCCTCGAACTATAACTCGTCTTCGAAGAAAATTACGTCTGGTTGGAGAGTGTAGCTCCTTTACTAACTGATTTTTTTCGACACTCATTGCAAACTTTTGTTTCCAATAAATAATTTAACAATGTCGGTCAACTCTTTCATTTCAGCATAGAGAGTAGTCACCGATGCTGCCGCAGTTTCAGTTTTAAGAATAAATTCCATTGTTTTGATGTCAACGTACTGCTTATTCGCCGCATCGTTATCGTTTACGGGCTCGGCAAGATTTATAATTTTGTATTATTTAGCATCAAAATCAGCATTATCTTTCTCACGGCTGAGGCACAACTTTCTAATCGTATGTCGGGTAACCGAGTCTCGCGGCCTCGCTGCTGTTACTCTTGGTGGCGGTGACGTAGGTTTTAGATCGGCGTTTATCGAAACTTTTATTCTTATTCGTCTGCGACGTTGGTGTAAACTGTCTGCCGAATTTGTCGACGGGCATATTGATACTGACAGACTCTATGTGCAGGCAAGTTATTTAATAACGTCCTCTTCCCGGAGCTCCTCGATAATGGAAAGAATCTCATTATCATGACCGGTATGACCTGCAGCTTTCGACGCGACGAGCAATTCCAGACGTTCAACTATCTCGTTCGGATCGTTCCAGTATACATAATCGACTCCGTTATCGTTTGCTTCCATATTAATAGGAATCAGACCAGAGCCCAAAGAGCCTGTAGTAGTTCGCGGAGCTGTTGGAACTAGCTTAGAGATGATCTCTTTATATTTGAAGCCCTTGCTACCTTCCACTTGCCCATCGGCTGAGAAATTTCGCTTGTACACTTTAGTTTTATAGAGAATATCTCGGTAAGACGCTAAGTCTCTATCGTCGTACATACGCTGATTAGGAATATTCATGAAAATTAACTCATATAGTCCAGGTGTTCCTTTATAGTTGACCCCTTTTATGAAAATATTGTCGTCATCTACAGTAAACGGAGAATCTCCAAGCATCCAAACACCGTTCTCGTTACGAACGCCGTAAACTATATCCATTTTTCCTTTTGTATCGGTTACTAATTTTTTTAAATGTTTGCTCACGATCGGACCAAAGTTTTGTTGCAGGTACTGCTCAACTGTGTTCCGCCCTTCAGGCGTTTTAACAAAATCTTCAACCATAGTCGAATCGATAGGTTGCGGAGTCTCTCCAATAAAGGCATCATCCAAAAAAACTGTGTCATTGACGGCTTGTTCGCCTGGACGAGGTCGTTTCGGTGAAACTGCTTCATCGTCGGCATCCTGCTTACGTTTTCGATAACCTGATTTGATGCTTGGTGTGGAGGTCGTTGGCAAATTCGAATCTTCAGGATCGTCATCAGCCTCGTGTTTAGGTTCGGCCTTTAGCTTCTTTTCCAAAGACAAATTGGTTGAGACAGCCTGTTCGACCAACGACTTCAGAGGTGTTACGATAGGTTTAAAGCTTCGCTCCAATTGTTCGTCGGTCTCCGTACGATCAGTTTTCAGAGGAATGTATTTTTTCGAATAGCTTTGCTCGATCTAGCGATTTCTTGTTTAATTTTTTTAACGTCCCGGCTTTGCTCACTCGTCATGACGATGTTATCCGTAGCCTTTCTGCAGACAACTGATCATTAGATAGAATCGCAAACTCGTCGAAACCTTTGCGATACCTCCCATTTGCTAGAATGCTATCCTTGTCTATCACAACACACCCATATTTAGAATTCCAACAATGGGAACATAATTTGAGAAACTGATCAAACGTCATATCAGAGTTTACGTGATCGTTGTAAATATGTTTCAGATTCAGATGATCTTGTTTAAATAGAATTATCAGATTAGCATTGTCTCGAATCAAATGTTTCGGTATCCGAGCATAAGTTTGAGACAGATAAAAACAGTCTACTCCCGAATGTCTTCCGACTGAGAAATATTCTCGAATGGTTTCCTGCTTGTCGCAGGCTACATCGTCAAAAATAAAGACCGAGTTTGCCTGCGCCTCCTTCAATGGGATGACTTCGCTGGTGTTAGAATACGTATAATAATTAACTCCAGCAACGTGATTCAGCAATTCTTCCAAATATTGGTACTTGGGTTGATGTATGGATTTTGAGAATACATAAACGTTTTCAAATTCTATCCCGTTCGGACTTTCCAGAAGGTTGATGATTAAATTCGTTTTTCCACAGTTAGACGGACCGCATATTATACATCGTATTGTGTTGGGTAGCAGCGATCCGTGCTTTCGGGGGGCTTTCGAGTCCATTCTGCAATCTAGATTTACAATCCTAATAGCGACCGGCTGTTTCACAAACCACATGCTTACTAATTGGATATCCCAGATTATCGAAGTATTTATAGGATGATTAAAATCACCCTGTACTCAGTGTTACAACGTTTCTTGACACGAGAGAATCTGCAGTATTTCTCTTCTACACACCTAGGAATCATCAGACAAAACCTGTTTGATAAAGTTCAATCGAGGTCGAGGATTGCTAAATCGTTTCATAAATTCGCTGCCTGTGGAGCTTCATATTCCTGGATACCAATTTTGTGGACCGGGAACGCGGCTGGAAACGCGTTTGAACCGCGGTGATCGCGGTATGAATCCGTTGGACGCAGCCTGTCGGCAGCATGTTATAGTTTATTCGCGGGAAAAGGAATTAAGTGAGAGACACTGCGCGGACGCTGTTCTAGCGCGTAGTGCCTTGAACCGCGTTTTCGCTAAAGACGCGTCGTTAGGCGAGCGGGCGGCGGCGGCGGTGGTCGCGGCGGCCATGAAATCAAAAGTCAGCTTCGGCATGGGTTTAACAAAACATAAAGTAAACAAGCATATGTCCAAACAGGTTCTCGATGCGGAGCGTGCTGCCAACGATTACCTCAAGAAGTTGAAGAAAAAAAAAAACGAAAAACCTCGTATCATAACACCTCCGTCTCAACGAGGGGGGATATTACCGTTCTTAATACCTCTTTTTGCTGGTCTGTCTGCCGCCGGGAGTGTGGCTGGCGGTGCAGCGGATATAGCGAAAGCTGTAAATGATGCGTCAAATGCACGAAAACGTTTAGCCGAAACTGAAAGACACAACAGAGCAATGGAATCTTCGGGACGAGGTTTGCGCCTCTCTCCGTACAAGCGAGGATTGGGAGTTAATTTGAAGAAAAAAAAAAAGTAAATTTTTTTGTGCCCTCTAGTGTTACGTCCAGCGTACAGCTCCGTCGGCTTGCGACCCGATTTATTCCAAATTTTCGAGACGTATTTACGCGATCTAACCTCCTGAAAAATCCTTGGAACTTTGAGAGCGGCATTGTGAATCTGGACGACGATCGTGGAACGCATTGGGTAGCTTATGCAAAGTGCGGTAGACAAATCAAATACTTCGACAGCTACGGAAATTTACGACCGCCTGTGAAGATTATGAATTATCTAGCAAAGAACGGAGCCCGAATAACCTACAATTATAACAATCTACAGCATTTTGATACCGATATCTGCGGACAGCTATGTTTGAAATTTCTATTAGAAAACACCTGCGTCTGAGGATCCTCACATCAGTAGCGTGTCGACAATGTCGCTAACACTAACTCTGTCCGGGAAATCTTCCGTTCTTAGCGTAGACTATTTTCCACCGATAACGTTGGAGGCTAACTCGGAGCATGTGTTGGGTCTAATCAATTTTCAAACCTACAACTCCATTCCAAATATTTCGATGGGAAATAATCTGATACATTTTGACAATAAAGTGATCAAGATTCCTACCGGATCGTACGAAATCGACAACATCAGCGAATATATTGTTACGAAAGTGATATACACCCCTCACATATATTTCACACACGCTCTAGTAGTCATCTTGAATAACAGATGTTAACAACACTCACTCGTCCACCGTTACGAGCCCCAACGTTTATTGTAAATAACAGTCTTGTTCGAGACCTTAAATTGAACACACGTATTTCTAATATAACCAAACTTACTCCAAATACTTAATCTTTGCATTTATTCGTTTACTTACTTTAATTTATTACTCAGAGAACCATTGAAATCATACGGAATTACCTCAATTACCTCAAATTACCTAATTCCGCAACAATATAAATAAAGCAATGATAAAACAAATGGAGCTTGCCACCAACGCTATGTTTAGATCGGCTAAGGATGATGACGATAATGATTCAATTTTTCAATTGGTTGCCAATAATAATACATTGAAAAGCGAAATAACTAGCCGATACCGAATTGACTTTACAAAATCTAACAGCGTCGGTCGGATGCTGGGATTTGCTCCACGTGTGTTAGAACCAAACTCTCCTCACGAATCAGATTCCCCCGTCGATATTGTTCAAGTGAATATAATACGAATAGAATGCAATATAACGACAAGCGCCTACAGCAACAATCAGCCTAGCCACACGATACATGAATTTTTTCCCAATGTACCCCCGGGATATAAAATAACGGAATCTCCCACAAACGTCATGGACATAACCCGTATGCAAGTTCGTCGCTGGACAATAACGATGAAATTAGAATTCCGATCCAACAACAGGATTTGTACGTTTTACCAAGCGGCAGTTATCTTTATATCGAGGGTGTTTGCGAGGGAATTGGAAACATAACTCAATTTAATCTGGCCAACAATTTTGCCGCTTTTTTATTCGACGAAATTCGCTACGAGTTGAACGGAGTTGAAATAGATCATTGCAAGAACGTTGGAATTACTACTACATTGAAGAATTATCTTTCAGTCACCGCGGACAAAAGCAGAGCGCTCGAAATCGCTGGATGGAATTTATCTGGAAAAGTTTTACAAAAAACTGCTTCGAACGTGAATTGCTGTATTCCGTTGCATACCCTGTTAGGGTTTTGCGAAGACTATAAACATATTGTTATGAACGCTCGACATGAATTAATATTGATTCGTTCAAGAACTGATGCAAATATCTTTACCTCCGGCGAGAGTGTGAACAATCTAAAATGCAAAGTATTGAAAGTACACATTAATGTAGAAGATCTGCAAAAATTAACATTACTCAGCGTGCTTGAAAGCGGTAAATCTCTGAGTCTTTGTTTTCGTTCGTGGGATTTATATGAATATCCGATTCTTCAGAACACGGGAAAACATACCTGGGCAATCAAAACGTCTGCTTATACAGAAAAACCTCGATATGTTATATTAGCGTTACAAACCAGTCGAAAAAATATTCTTGCTGAAAACAATAGTAAATTCGATCATTGTAATCTGACTGATGTCAAACTTTATTTAAATTCTGAATCGTATCCGTATGACAATTTGAATCTATATTTTTCGAAAAATCAATACGCCCTTTTGTATGACATGTATTATAAATTTGGAGCATCCTATTACAACGAAGAACAATATCCGTTGTTATCGTTTACAGACTTTAAAAACTATGCTCCGATCGCTGTCATCGACTGTTCGAGACAAAATGAATCAATCAAGAGCGCATCTGTTGGCGTTCGTTTAGAATTTCAATGTGGGGCAAATGTCCCTGAAAACACTGCCGCATACTGTCTAATTATACACGATAAGATGTACGACTACAATCCGTTAAGCAACGTAGTGCGAAAAATTCTATAAATAAATTCAGCTAGACCAGGTCGTCGCGTATGTATATATAAAGCGGTAACGTGTTGGAGGGGTAGTCATTCGCTTCAAGTCTCGAAATGGCAACGTTTGTCGACGTACAGGGGTTCAAAGACTCTATGGATAAGTTCATTGTTAAAGAGTTTGCGTGCTTGAGTACTGGTAGAATATTCACGCACCACATATTTCAAACTCCGTATTCATACGAGCTACTCGATACGAAAAGTCGTAGACAGGCTATGTGGTTGACTGAAAACCATCATGGTCTAAAATGGTCTGATGAATGTACGCCCTACGCAGATCGGTTCAAAATAATCACGGAAGCAGTCAACTATGGAAACAATAAACTCTATTGTAAAGGGCTCGAAAAGGCTGAATGGATCGCTTTCCTAGCGAATCGACACCCGTCCAACTTTACTGATGTTGCTGATTGCGGAGACGAATGTGTCGAGACTCGGCTGTCTCCCACGACACCCTATCTAGGACATTCGGGGAAATGTGCCGTGGACGAGGTGCATCTGTTGTATAACAGATTTCTAGAAGTGGGGGATCCACAAATTTAATACAAAAAAATGTTCTGATATTGATTTATTCTGTCAAAAATTATTTAAGATTACATATTCAATGTTTTTTTTTTATTATTGAATAACAAATAAATAACTTGTACGAACATATATTTGACATGTACGTACTTTTTTAATTCTATCCTCCACCTTAACGTAGTATACAAATATATTTTTTTTCTAATCAATGATTGCGAGCTGCATCGGAGCTAATGTTAAAATTTCATTATCTATGAGCGATTTAGAGTCGAAATGCTTCGTCCGTTGTATAGCTTTTGAAATTACGCCAACATCGACGCAGAATTGGTTTGTCCGCAGCTCTACGTCGCGGATAATTTCTTTAAAAATCTGGATCCTTTCTTCAACTTTAGGTATTCGGTCCGTCAACTTAGCAATATATACTCTAATGCAACTCTCCAATTTACAAAGATTAATAAACGTCGGTTTCATTATTGTGATGGCGTTGAATCCTCCGGATATCTTAAGAGCTGGTTGGTTGTACAACCTCATTATTTCCAATAAATAGCCTTCTATTCTCAATATATCTTGTGCTGGAGTTTTTTCCTCGCTTAGCAATTCGGTAATTTCCTCCGAACGGCTCACAATAACATCATACATCTTTAACGACATAATCTCTTTTCCGTAGTTGTCCGTTAATCGCACATTAACATCACATTCCGAGCCGTCCCGCAGACTGATTGCTATATCAATATTTTTAGTATTTGATTCGGTCAATTGATACTGCGTTTTCAACAGTCTGGCGTGATATCTCGTCTTGCTGAAGGTTTCCTTTCGAGCGTTGTTTTTGTTGTTGCTCTTCGATTGGTGTAATGATGGAGCCATTTTGAATTAGTTAAAAGCTGTAACAAATATTGATATTAATATATTATCGTCATTGGACGAAGAATTTTATCCGGAGACAAGTGGTTGCATATCATTCGACATTTACTTCAAGTTAGGAGATTTAATGCTGGTATTGTGAGTGCGGAGATGTTTTTTTAGAATCTGCTTCTGGCTGCTGGTATACGGCTGCACTGTTCACTGGTATACCGGTGTAGCGGCTAGACTGTTTTTCTGAATCAAGAAGATGCTGTCGAATCTGCTTCTGACTGCTGGTATACGACTGCACTGTTTACTGGTATACGAGAGCACTGTTTACTGGTATACCCCGTGTAGCTGTAAGACTGTTTTTCCGAATCAAGAAAATGCTGTTGAAGCTGCCGATGCTGCGGGTTTTCTGATGGCTGTGGTGTTCTGATCGGCTCCTTTTATATGCGAACCGATATCTCTGATTTTGTTGCGAAAAAAAGATTCATAGAACCTGCTGTTTTTACACGTCTATGCGCTATAATCAAGACGTTACATTCTTGATGCAACTTTGTATAAGATTGTGTGCGGAATAGTTGCATGTAGCAATTATATTAATGTACGCTCGGGGGGACCACGTCAAGAAATCTAGTTCTATACATGACCAGGTGCAATTATTTTCACCTCGATACTAATTATCTAAACTAGATGCAGCGGCGAGATTGCGTTGTAAGAAGCTGGGTAGCAGTCAATTATCTCGGAGTGAGTATTAATCAAGTCCTGTCGGAACTCGTAGACACCGTCGATTAATTTTTTTCAGTAAAAAATAGCTGACGATGATGCATCTAATAATTTAATAGGTAAAACCTATTAGGGAGGATGCTGGCGCATAGTTCAATGTTCTCAATTGCCCTGGATCATCTCAGAGGTGGGGGTCATTGTAATTTGCTGATGCAATTATCTTCATTTTTTGAACTATTAGGTTTTTAATTATTTTTTTCCAGGAAAACTGGTGCAATTATAGAATGTATGTGTGTGGGTGTGCCTGTGTGCACTAACATTCAATTATCAGATTTTTTCGATTTTTTTCTGATGAAATGGTGTAATTATAGAATGTGTGTGTGTGTGGGTGTGTCTGTGTGCACTAACACTAATCTAGCTAAAACTCGCGGTGTTCCACAACTGTTGGCATATTAGCTTTTGCGGATGATTTGGTCCTCATAGGCGATAGCCGACGAGAAGCCGCAAGGCAGTTAGAGCATACGGACTACTACCTCAATAAATTAGGCATGAGCTTGTCAATCGACAAGTGTACTGCCTTTCAAATCAAGCCGCACCATAAAACCTGGCACGTAGAGGATCCTGAGCTCGCCTTGCGAGGGGATCGAGTCAGTTTCACTGATCCAGAAAGCACCCTCACCTATCTAGGCGCCACTATGGGGCCATGGAAGGGACTCGCTCGGGGCACCAAAGTCGCGAGAGTTTTGGAATTGCTGAACAGGGCACGGCTCCTGCCGTTGAAACCCACACAAAAGGTGCATCTCATCACGACGTACCTCCTGCCGAGGTTCATATACGGCTTCACCGTTAGCCCTCCGGCAGGGGGAACATTAAAAATGCTTGACGATGAGGTAAGGTCGGTGGTGAAACAGATTCTTCACCTGACACCGTCGACCTCAATTTTTTTTTTTATGTATGCGCCCAAGAGCGCAGGAGGCCTCGGTCTACCGAGGCTCGAAAGGCAAATTTCTTCTGCGGTCCTCAAGAACGGGGTCCGCCTATTAGACTCAGCCGACCCGATATCTCGAGTCGCCGCAAACAGCAGCAGTAGAATTGCCACACTGCAAAAAGCCGCGCAAGCAGTAAGACTGAGATGGCCAGTCACGCTAGAGCAGATCCAGTCGGCCAAGTCCAACCTGAAAAGGGAAGACCTGAACGACTGGTCGAAACAGATCGGCCAAGGTGTAGGGGTCAACATTTTTCGGCACGACAGGGTGGGTAACACCTGGTTGTCCCGTACAGGGCTCCTTAAGGAATCTAGATTCACGGACGCCATCCGCCTCCGCACGAACACTTTTGGCACGCGAACGGTGCTGGCGCGCGCTGATAGGCACCTGGCGGTCTCTTGCCGCAGGTGCGGGGCCGAAAAAGAGTCGCTGGGGCATGTGTTGGGCAGTTGCCCTTTTACCGAAGGTCTCAGAATTAAGAGACACGACGAAATGAAGAACTTTTCAGCTGGGAAATTAGAGTCAAAGGGACAAATCATGGTCGAGCCAACGCTGAGAGCGGGTAATGACCTCCTCAAGCCGGACCTTGTCTTCATAGATAAGGCAGAGGCTTTCGTAGTCGATGTAACAGTCCGCTACGAAAATGGGAGCTACCTTACGGAAGCGGCGGCGGAAAAGATAAAAAAGTACGAGGCTCTGTTTCCTTCACTTAGAGACATGCTAAAATGCAACAGAATATCGGTTAAACCCGTAGTAGTTGGGTCGAGGGGAGCAATCCCCTGTCAGACCAAAGAGGCACTAAAGGACCTCGGAATCCTTAAATCGGATACGCTGACCATCAGCTTAATGGCCCTCAGAGGCTCGATCGAGATAGCCAATATGTTCCTAGACGACGTCGCCTAGAAGGTATGGATGGGTTGAACAAATGAGAGGCAACCCGAGGTAGAGCGGACATGTTGCCAATGGTGGGAGCGCCGACGATGCTGGAGCGTTCGATGCGCATCTCCGGGGCCTAAACACTCGCAGGAGAAAGGCGATCCCTCGGTTGATGGCCGGTTGGACGCCGGAAGGCAGCCTCACTCCTCACACGAGCTGGCGCCTACGGAGGTGACCGACCAGAAACGAGGCCCAGCACCAGCAAGGGCAGAGGCGCGCCTCCACGGTCTTAAAACACCGCTGGGAGGAAAGTGGCCGGCACCAGTGTCGCGGACGCAAGCCACTAGCGAGAGCATGAATTAGAGCAAGTGCTTCGAAGCGACTGACCCCAGGGCATATGGTCGTGGAATGACCGAAATCCTCTGAGAGCCAGGAGCTACACCTGGGAGCTTGACGACTCTCGCGAACACACTGACGAGTTGCTTTTATATCTACGTCCATCTATACACACATTAACCTGCACCTCCGGTATGGCTAGGAAAGCCCGCCCGCTGTCTTCATGCCGCCGCTGAAGGAATGTGTTCCCTTCTAGGCGCGAAGGTATAAACCTAACTAGGAGCTAAACGTGGCAGGAGCCCCAGAGTGTCGCGAACGCCTGGGTGCGAGTCAGATGCGGCAGAAGCTGCCCGGCGGTAGAGCGGGGACCGTCTCCCCGGATGGGCACCTACGCGAGCTTTTCCCTGTGTACCATATGAAGGTAGCCAAGACCCACTTTCCCAAAACACCGGAAGGGACTCTATTAGACCTAATTTTTCCAAACCTGACCACTGGCAGAACATATTTCTTTTGCACGACTACAGTGATTGCCTCACTGTATCTTGTTTTGTTTTCTTTGTTATTTAGTTTTAGAGTATTGTTGATTTTGAATCTGTTGTCCTTGTTTCTTTTATTCTTTTTGTTGACTACTTCTAGATTTGTTAAGTTTTAAGCCCACTCGGGGGTTACCCGGGGAAGTCCGTTGTTTCCTTCGGAAACAACGCAGGAAATAGCCAAATGCCTCGTCATCTAATTAGTGACGCGCATGAATGGATTAACGAGATTCCCACTGTCCCTATCTACTCCCCTCCTTGGTCTGTTGCCTTGTCGGGGCGGAGGGGCTTGCGTGTTCCGATGATCCCTGGGGCTCTGCCGGCCGGAGCTCAGGCTCCTGGCAGGTCCAACCATGCCGGACTGGCTCAGGGTGAGGATCCAGACTAAAAACAGACCAAATCCCAAGGTAAGGTGTAAGGCATCGTGCCGAGGCCTGCATGGCTGCAGGGATTCAAAACTGTGCAGTCGCGAACGATCCCTCCGGGGTACCTGCCAACCCCCCGGAGTATCTTGGCTTGCCCGAGTAAGGCGGCTCTACTCAGGTCGACCTCTTTTTCTGACCACACTCGTGGGAATTAGTATGGCAGATAATCAAAAACAAAAACAAAAACTAACAAAAATAAAAACTACTCCAAACACTTACCTTATAAAAAGACCACCAGTGGTGGCAAGTACGGTCTCCGTGGACCTGATGGACTGCGCCGAGCCAGCCAGGGCTCGTCGACCTCGACCTGGTTCGACCTCTTCGGAGGCAGAGACGCCCGTGCATGACAGATCTGTCAAAAGAAAAAACAACGATCGATGTACCTCCTGCTAAGCAAGCAGATCAAACTGAAGACGGTCTGGAAGAACTGCGACGAGAACGCGCAAGTCTTGAAGCTTACATTTTCGACGACGACAACAAAGTCACCCGTCTTGTGATCAAATTCATTCTTGAAAAATGGTCTAAACTTGAAAATAGACTGCAGGATGAAATCATTAAAAATAAAATTCTCAAAACGATACATACCCAGAACCAGGTCGCAATGACCTACGCGCAAGCAGCTGCTGGTTCCTCTCCGCCTACGCCGGTCGCAGCATCTGAAAAAAAAGAAGAAAAATTAAAATTAAACAAGAGAAACAATGAAGTCTTATTGATAAAACCGATAGACACAGAAGAAAAAAGAACAAGTGACGAAATAAAACAAGACGTGACGAAACAACTCAGGACAAACAACGCGCTCAAGGTGGTTAGCATCCGGCAGATGCGCAACAAGGGAGTAATCATTGAGCTCAACGGCAAAGAGGACGCTCTGGCTGTCGAAAAATCCGGATTAGATCAAATTGAGTTGAGAGCCGAACGGCCTAAAAAGGTCCAGCCATCGATGATCATCTACAGCGTAGAGAGCGATTACAAGGCCGAGGACCTGAAGGACGACCTAATAAACAAAAATTTCGACTATCTGCCCACCAACGAAATGAACGACCTCAAAGAGGCGACTACATTCAGGACTTGCTTTAAAGAGAAAGCTAACCAAGATGACCGGTTCAACTGGATTATCCAGATGCCCGGAAAATATGCCAAAGACTTGCTGAAACATGAACGTGTGTTCATGCAATGGAGAACTTATAGAATCAGAGAATTCAACAACGTCACCAGATGCTTTTTGTGCAACGCGTTCGGACACATCGCCAGGGTGTGTGAGGCAACCAACTTATTATGTGGACGTTGTGGTGGCGAAGACGACATCGGCAGGGACTGTAGATCCGAGGTGGGACCGAGATGTTCTAACTGCATCCGAACCAAACGCAAAAACGTCGACTACGATGTTATGGACAAAAACTGTCCTGAATACATCAAACAAGTAGAGATCCAGCGTCAGAAAACAGAATGGGGCTAAAGGTCGCGCAAATCAACGCTCAAAGGTCCAACTCAGCAACCGCTGACTTAGAAATATACTTCATCGAAAATGACCTGGACGTTCTCTGCATTCAGGAGCCCTACTCTTACAAGGGCATGGTCACGGGCTTTACCTCTCCGCAAATCGCGATCGTTCAGCCTGGGGTACCCCACCCGTGGGTGGCGGTTGCGTACGATAAAAACAGAATAGAAATTTTTCAAAACACTCCCGACGAAACCGAACACATAATGTGCCTGGAGCTTAAAACAAGTACAGAGACCCTTCACATTATAAATGTTTATTGCCAGTTCTCTCTGTCAATTGAGCCATTCCTCCAAGCCATCGAGACTATTTCTAAAAAACTTAGTACTAAGAAACTCCTTATCACTGTGGACTCCAACGCTAAATCAGAGGTCTGGTTCTCCGGAACCACCGACGACCGGGGCCGGGCCCTGGAGGAGTTGCTTCTGTCTGGCTCGTTGCACACCATAAACGAACCTAACATCTCGACGTTTGAGTCTCCAAACGCGGAGTCAAACATAGACCTGACGATTGCCAACGGCAACCTTTTGAGTCATATCTCGGGTTGAAAAATAAGCCCGTTTGACACAAGCGACCACAACCTTATTACATTTTACATCGACACTCCCGGGGTGGCCAAGAGGTTATCTGCCAAAATCGAGGGGTTCAATACAAAAAAAGCTAATTGGAAAAAATTTGCCGAGCTGGCGGGAGCTAAATTTACCAATAACATAATAACGGATATTACTCACCTGGACCCGGACGACGCTGTTCAACTGCTAAACCTTACGGTGACCGAGATCTGCGAGCAGTCAATCCCCGCCCGTCGTGCTGGAACCCGCGCGGTCCCCTGGTGGACTGCTGACCTGAAAAAGAAAAGAGACAAGGTTAAGAATGCAAATAAACAACTACGAAGGGCTAGGCTGCTACAATTAAACACTGTTGAGGACGTCAAAGCGACGTAAAAAGAAGTTAAAAACTCCTATGAGAAAGAAATTAGGAAAAGTAAGGCCGATACGTGGCACGACTTCGTTAAAACGGAGTCCAACAAGGACCCATGGAAGTAGTAGATGACAGCCATGGCGAGACATAACAAATGAGTCACCATGGGGAGGAGGTGGGGTGGCAGTAGGTCTCATCTAGTCTGCTCTAGTCAAAACATATGACGTAACAGGTGGTAGTCGGTCCCGCGGGTCCGCAGTTGCTCGCTTGGATTCAAGATGGCGCCCCTCCTGTTCTCGAAAACCAAGATGGCGGCTGCCTTTTTTTCGAAAATCCAAGATGGCGACCTTTTTTCGAAAAACCCAACTACGCTCTCTCTCTCTTGCTCCTGCAGTCGCCGGTAGACTGTTTCTTATAAAGCTGCTATCTCTTTCTCTCTCGTAGTCTAACCTGTAAAATTCTCAACTATATAAACCGCAGCTATCTTTCTCTCTCTCCCTCGCTCCTGCAGGCGTCGGATGTCACCCGAGATGTTTCATATGGTATCTGAAATCATAAAGCTGCTCTTTCTCTCTCTATCTCTCTCTAATTATATAGGTACTTATACTAGCTGCAAATGTAAAAGTGTCTGGCAGGGGTTGTACGAATAAAGTAGAAGCGACATATTAATTCTTATTTATTTTATTCATATATTGTAAATCAATAACGTCTTTCAACACACTTTTGGACACACGCAAGACAGGAAGAGGCGTCGACTCGTTGCTATCGCTCCTGGAGAGCGATTCTGTAACTCTAGCGTTAACTTAGAGCAAGCGTTAACTTTTTCCCCGGTTCTACGCCACTGCATTGCCCCGCTTGTACCCGCTCAGCCCCGCGAGCGCCCATATGCTTTGTTTTGGGGCGCTAACTGTCGGAGATCGCCCCGTTTATTAACGCTAATAAACAATCGAACCCACGGAAATCCCGACTCCGTGATAACGCTAACTAGGGATCTTGCTCTATCGAATCGAATTTTTTAACGCCAGCCGTGACGAGGCTCTCAGAGACAACGCTAACTTTTAACGCTTGCCATATAACGAACTGTATGAATAGAGCGTTCGCGCGCTACCGAAGAGATTTCTAAACGCATGCTTCTAACGAAATGTACTTTAATATAGACATAGGTATTCGTTCATTTTCATATATATTACTTAATTATAAATACGTATATGATGGACTCCACGCCAAGCTGACCAAAAAAGACATCGATGTCGTGGATTTTTTTAATTTTCGAATATGCTCTAGTACCATCGGAATCGGCAACTTCTGCGTATATAATTCATATCTATTATATTATAGATAAAAGTTGCTTCTGATGCTATATACTAGAACATATTCGAAAATGAAAAAAACATCCTTAACATCGAGATCTTTTTTTTGTCCGACGGATTCCCGCCGTGCCAATCATTCGATAATAAGAGTGTTATATATAATCCGTCCACAAAGACACCCTTATTCATATCGATTTTGGTTTCCTAGCGAAGTTATAATTATTTTAATTTATAATGAAAAGTCCTTCGATCACTTTCTCGAATATCTATGCTTCGGCAACGTTAAAATTCAAATTCAAATTATAAAACTCCTTTTAAATGAAATTGGTGCTTGCAACAATAGTTTCACAAGCGTTTTGTGGAATTTACGTGTTCACTCCTCATGATATACTTTATTCATAGTTTGTATAAATTAACAACACAGACATGAGGGATTCTGTGCCAATCGATCAAAACCCTCACCATCTCAGCAGATGAGATAACGCTAACTTAGCGCTTGCCGTAACGAACCGCTGAATAGAGCGTTCGGGCGCTATACCGAAGATATTTCTTGAATAGACGTTAGACTGGGCCAAAATTATCGACAATTTTTTTTTTTTTTTTTGAGTACAGACTGCAGGCGTCGGATGTCATCCGAGATGTTTCATACGGTATCTGAAATTATAAAGTTGTTCTCTCTCTCTCTCTCTCTAATTATACAGGTACTTATACTAGCTGAAAATGTAAAAGTGTCTGGCAGGGTTTGTACGAATAAAGTAGAGATGACTCGTATATGTTACAGAATTTATTTATTAATTCTTATTCATTTTATTTATACATTGTAAATCAATAACGTCTTTCAACACACTTTTAAACACACGCAAGACAGGAAGAGGCGTCAACTCGGTCGCAAAAATTCATCTTTCTTACTAGACAATTGTAGAACGATGCAGCCATGAAATCATTTTTCACATAATCGTCCGAAAAAATTGCGGCAAATTGATCGATAGAGTAACCAAAGTGCATATAATACAGAAACATAACACAAAACTGACCGCACACGTCCGAAAAGGCACTCTGAAGCTGACGCGTGTTACACCGGTAGCGGGGACAGTTTCTTCGCAGACGACGCACATGCTGTGGGACAAAAGGCGTAATTCCGTAACTGTCGAAGTAAACTCCGTGTCCTGAGGCATCGGTGTAGAATGCGACCCAGTGGCTTCCTGGCTGTGTGTGGTCATCGGTGTTGGCGATAATGGCAGCGGGGTGGGACCACCGCAACGGAATTCTATCAGCCGCGCATACTCCACACGTCCTCGCAGGAATTAAATTCAAAACCCTCCGTAGCTCTAAACTGTTCATCGTTCTCCTCTGGTGCGTGGTCGTCGTCGTCGACACCGCTGTTTCGAACCGTCGTTATTCGGCAATCCACCTCGTCCACAGACCTCGCGAGTAACCAGTTTTTCAAAAGTGTTGCATGATTCAGTGAGCACACGAACGTTCCTTCTCCTCTGTGCAGAGCGTGGTACATACAGCATGCGTCGGACGGTGGTAGCTTCTTGAACGCGGGACACTCGGCATCCTCGAGATTCGTAATCTGACGAGCCGTGACGTTCTGAAGTAACGCGGCCTTTTCCGCACCACGGGTGTAAATCACACGAGCCGAACGCGCAACGTCGCGTAGCTTCCCGTGAAGTTGTCTACACTGAACGTCACCGTCGAACCATCGATACCGTGATGATTCCGCGACAGATGATTGTTCACAGCGCGAAAGTCTGCCAGAAGATCCGTGAACGAGCCGTTTGGTGCAGCAATCCAGTGTCCTACGTGCTCACGATGCAATGCCAGTACGGTAGCCTCCTTGATGATGAAATGGTTCGATGCATCGCGAAACCCCTGTATATCAACCACGTAATCCATCTTTGCGTTAATGCAGTAGGCGCTCGACTGATGAAGACTCAGAGTCGCGCCACTGACCATCACCCCCGCCATCTCCCCATACAATCTTCGATTCTGCAGCGTCAGATTCAACGTATTTTAGTTTTGTTTAATCTTCTATTATTATTCTCTTTGGTCACGTCAAAGTCACCCGCTGAAGTCCACTATAACCTGACGAGTCGAATCAATTTCCAAGATGTTGTCAAACTCCGCATATACGATGCAATTTATCGTTTTCGGAAGAGTAACGTCGAACCGCACTTCGATTCTGACGCTGCCGTGTCTGACCAGATTCCAGTGCGTGTTGCTGTTTGCCGACAAATCCGGTGTCAGGTCAAAGGCTGTGAGACAGTAGTCTTCGCGGCTGATACCATTTCCCTCGTTCAGAAAGTGAATCCCTGTTCCTGAGAACAGAGTGTGGTAGGCATCTACGTAGAGCTTGCCCTTGGTGAAGTCGGGCTGCAGGGGTTTCGAAGGTACTTGCGCCCCGTCCACGTACAAGGAAAGAAAATTTACATTAAAATGTTGAAAGTTGAACGGGTTGTAGGCTTTGTCACCGTTGAAGGCTCTGTTATCGACGAATCCTACGATCATACGTTTCGGCAGCTGTCCGAGAAACACGTTATCCAACGTCCCACCTTGCACACCGCCGTGAATCGTCATTGTTTTTACCTCTACTCTTTTAAGCGGATACTTCGCGGTACCTTTGCCCAGAGCTCCGGCGTGTGCGAGCAATATACCCGGGTTGATTGTGACTCGGCGTATGAGTACCGAGGCCTCTAGTATGTGTATCCCATGTGTGTTGGCCTCTCCATGAGACAGAAGGCATCCCGCGATCTTACGAGACGTAGACGTAACTCGACACCGTTTAGTAGGAATTTCTCCTGATTGAACACGTCGCAGTGAAGATGTCCGATCAAATCCATGCTGCCTTCCGAAGTCAGAAATTTTTCACGCTGTGCAAAACCTTTATTTGCGGGGCCAAGCTCGTCCATTTTTCCGGCGGTGTCCCCGTACCAGAGGGTGGTCGAGAGATGCGACTTTTTGGCTGCCGAATTGTAATTAAGCAACGACTCGATGTACGCCCTGTACGCGTATGCATTATTAGCCGGCGACACAAGTCTCTGATTGAAGAATACATCGGCCTGGCTGAATAAGGAGTGCAGCAGATTGTTTACAGGCGCTACAGGAGTCTTCGTTGTCGTCGCCGTCACGTTCGTAAGCGGTCGCAGACTCACACGTAGACTGAGCATTGTGTGAGATAGATCCATATACTCGTCACTGAGACCAGGCACCATGAACTCTATCGGTGAGTCGTCCGTGGGCGATGACACAGGTTTGTAGTGTACCCACTGGCCGCTCTCAATCGTGGTTTGTGTCGGTGGTGGAGAGAACAAATCCAACTCAGATTTCAGGCACTCGCAAGAGTGTGCGTGTAGGTACGCCATCGTTGATTATACGTGTACGGCGGTGTGTTTAACGAGATCCAAATATGTCCGCAACCGTTCGTTTACCGCAACAGCTTTTCTTTGTTGCGCGTCGTTTCACAGATACACGTTTTCTTGACTTGCGTTTAGTAGCAGCTTTTCTTTTCCCGACACGCGTTTCTTGACCGACCCCGCTCCACGCCCCACCAACAACTGTCGTCCCGACCTACCGCGCGCCGTTTTATATCCGTTCCCTCTCATCAGAGCTCCAAATTTATCGGTAGCTTTGTGGGTGTAGCGGTAGCGGTGTGGGTTACCGACGTAGACGCGGTCTATACCGCCGCCACCCACCTGGTTGTCGTAATGCGCCTGATAGTGTGCCATTTCTCTCTCTCTCTCTTGGTCTCGGACGGTCTTTCGATCTGACTGGCAGTTGTTAACGTCGGTGCTCCTAATTTTATTAATTCCGGAGGTTTTATTTCACCGATTGGCCCCGTGTTTGCGCGAGTATTGTGAGTGAAAGACACTGCTTCCTTGCGACTACGACTTTTTTAGGGCGTTGCGGTGCAACGTGCAGTAGTGCGTGTTTTCCTAACTTTAAGTTTACTGCTAGCGCTGTGTCTTTGAATTCTCGGCCAATTATTCGGAGGCCCTCAGTGTGTGTGTTATATCGGTGTTTCTTGTAAGGTGGAATCTATTATAAGTGTTCGGCAGTTTCGCTGGATCGGACTTTGGACCTAACATCTGTGTGGAATCGTTGTGTGCGTTGGTAATCACCGACTGCTGATTCGAGTGTTTGCGTGCTCTCTTTATTTATCTTGCTAGCCTCTCTGTCCTGCACAGGTGAGAATGGCTAATCAATCTGGCCTCTTGTCAAACCCACCGGTCGGCGCTTCTGGGTGTCAATCGCCACCTTCGTCGCCTAAAATCTGCAAGTCTTGCAAAAAGGAGGTTGTAAGCGCTGTCTATTGCCCGAGTTGTCGCGGTTATTTCCATCCGAGCTGTGCCCGTATGACAAAGACAACTTCGAAAGGTAAAGCGCTTACGCGGTGCAAAGCCTGTGCAACAGCAGTGGCCAGTGCTAGTGCAAGCACATTGTCAAACTTGAGTCCAGCCACCGAGCCGCGTCATCGTGCGGATAGAGCTGTGTCGCCGCAACCTACTCTTGAGATGGTACTTGCAGCGGTGGAGGCTAGTTCACGAGCCCAGTCGCAGCATGCTGCTGATATTGCTAATAAAATTGATGGCTTGCTTGAGCTGCCGGCCAGGGTTGATCAGTTGACATCTACTGTTGAGGCCTTGTCGCGATCTACTGCGGACCTTTCTGTGGAGTATGCAGCTAAGTTTGATGGTTTGACGGAGCAAAATCGCCTGCTCACTACCCGAGTTGAAGTGCTGGAAGACTACCACGTAGCTGACACGTCGGAGATTTCTCGGCTTACTGCTGAAAACTCGAGCCTTAACGATAGGTTAGCAATGCTTGAGCGTAACCAGCTAAGCCGTGATTTAATGATTACTGCGGTGCCTGAATCGGAGAATGAGAGCCTACCCCGACGTATTTCGCTCCCTTATGGCACGTCTTGCTGTTGCTGTATTGCCCGTTGATGTTGTGGAAATAGTTCGTGTCAATGGTGCGGCGAATGTTAACAGGCTGCGGTCGATCTTAGTTCGGCTCCACTCTATGGATCTTCGAAATCGAATACTGGCCGCCAAGAGAGCAAAAGGCTCTGTTTATGCGGATGAACTGGGCATCCCACGTGAGCTTCCTCACTCCCCAATTTTCATTAACGAGCATCTACCGCCCACCCTGTACAAACTGCTTGGTAAGACGAGGGCCTGCACCAAACAGCGGGGGTATCGGTTTGTCTGGGTGAAGAAAGGGATAATTCACGTTAAGCTTGACGAGTCAGCGGACCCCATTTAGATCAACACGGAGGAGGATTTTCACCTTCTTAGTGTGAATGCCTGACGGTCTGGGAGCTCCGAGAACGTGGCTGATGCTGGGTGCGGACCGATGCGAGCTGATACACGAAGTTCATCTCCTGCTCGGTATCTTAACATAGCTAACTTTAATGCGAACTCGCTGCTGGGACATATCGATCTTGTCAGAGAATTCGTTGTAACTGGTGAATATCATATTATTTCAATGTCGGAAACTTGGCTCAATGCGAATATCTCGAGTCAGGCTGTGGCCATCGATGGCTACTGCCTCGTAAGGAATGATAGAGAAGGTAGACAGGGAGGTGGTGTAGGCGTCTATGTTCACAGCTCTCTTAAATGTAAAATTCTTGCTTCCTCCCCCTCCCTGTACTCTAACTCGCCTGAGTTCCTTATTTTAGAACTTAGCTTCATGAACAATAGAATTCTCTTCTCTACAATCTATCGTAGACCGAAGGGCAACCTTCTTGGTGAGTTTCTTGATAAGTTTGCTAATTTCTCCCACAGTTACAGTAGCGTTATCATAACTGGTGACTTAAATTGTAATTTAAGTAGCAATAGTTTCGAAGCCAAGTATCTTCGTGATGTGGTGTTCAGCCAGTCGCTGCACCTCGTTCCTTATGGCGATACGCACCATACGGCTCACTCGGACTCGTGGCTAGACGTTGCCATAATTGATTCCGCTGGTAGGCTTCGCTCGTATGCTAAGTCCTTAACCCCTTTTATTGCAGGTCATGACCTAATTGAGCTTCAGTATAATCTGCTAGTCCTGGAGCAAGTGAGTCGTATGAAGAGGTATCGTTATTTTAAAAATAGTAATGCAGCAGCCTTCGCCGTAGATTCAGATCTGAGCCTTTCATCAATGATGCCGATTAGTTGTGACGACCCTGATGGTCAGGCGGAGGCTCTATGTGAGGCCATTGTGAGTGCACTAGACAGTCATGCCCTGGTAGTTACGCGTGTCTTCGAAAAACCCTCAGCTAGCTGGTTTACAGCGGAAATCAGGCAACGCATTCGGTCTCGGAATAATCTTTATACGGCGGCTAAGCGTGCGGGCTCTCCTGAGTTGATGGTGCAATACCGTATGTTGCAGTCAGCGATTAAAGCTGAAATTAAAACTGCAAAAGATAGTTATTACTTTGAGCGGTTATCCAGGCTCTCTGATTCCGCAAGTACATGGTCCGAGTTAAGGCGTATGGGTCTCATTGCATCCAATAGCGTGTAATCTTCTCCTCTGCATCACTTTGAGGCCCACCAACTCAATGTTTTTTATGTCTCGGTCACGGGTGTCCATCCTCCTTGCTCGCAGGCAGATTTGCAGCGCTTGCTCGATTCCGAATCAACCCGAGTCCAATCCAGTTTCTCGTTTGTTCCTATCCTAGAGCTGCAAGTCCTGGAAATCCTCCAGTCCTATGTTACCAAATCGCGTGGGCAGAGCCCAGTTGGTATCCAGCTATCCCATGTCAATGGTCACTTAGCAATCCTGGCTCCACACCTAACCACTCTTTTCAACTGTTCGCTCCGCACTTGTGTGCTCCCGAAAATCTGGAAGCAAGCGTATATTGTGCTTTTGAATAAATGTGAGCCTCCAGGCTCCGAAGCGCACACCAGGCCCATTGCTAATATACCTCACCTCGCAAAGGCCTTTGAGCGCCTGGTCGCCAATCAGCTCACATGCTACCTTGAACAGAATGCAATTTTTGATCCAGCGCAGTCGGGTTTTCGTAAGTCTCATAGTACTCAGACGGCACTGCTCAAGGTGCTGGATGATGCTAGAAAGGCCATAGATGTTGGGTGTGTCACGGTCCTTGTGCTATTCGATTTTAGCAAGGCATTTGATAGTGTCAACCATCGGCTGCTTTTGGCTAAGTTATTGCATTATGGGCTGTCGGGGGAAGCGGTTAAATGGGTTCATTCGTACTTGACGGGTAGATCGCAGGCTGTGCAAGATCTTACGGGGGCTCATTCCAGCTCTTTGCCAAATCATTCTGGCGTGCCGCAGGGCTCAGTTCTGGGGCCTTTGCTGTTTCTTTTGTTTGTAAATGATATTTCTCGTGTGCTTGTGCACACGAAGCACATGATGTTTGCAGACGATCTGCAAATTAACTTGCATGTTCCGCCTGGTGATATTGCCGCTGCCATTGCGAGAATTAACCGAGATGCGAGTGAGGTATCTAACTGGGCTATACGCAACGGTCTTAAACTGAATGCAGCTAAAACTAAGGCGATTATTCTTGGCAGTTCATCCTATCTCCAGCAACTGCGCCATGGTATCCTCCCCCCTGTCTCTGTCAATGGCCAGATTGTGCCGTATGTTAAGGAGGTCAAAAACCTTGGGGTTTACCTATCTGAAGATCTATCCTGGAATCGTCATGTTGCTCAAATCTCGAGAAGGGTCCATGCTTCCCTCCACAAGCTAAAGTACCATGCTGCAGCTCTCTCGCCGCAAGTGAGAGCTTTACTCGTTAATGCGCTGATTTCCCCCCATCTCGACTACTGCAGCCTTGTTTATAATGATGTGACGGGTTACCTTAATCTAAAGCTTCAGCGTCTTGCAAATTCCGGCATCAGGTTTATTTTTGGCCTGAGGCGTGATGCCCACATCACACCGTACCGATTAAAATTGAAGTGGCTCTCGGTTTCGGATCGGAGACTATTCCTTCTCGGTGCCTTTCTCTACCAAGTCCTGGCCTCATCTTCTCCTCCGTACCTTCGGGAGCTGTTCCGACATCCTGACCCGTGTCTCCGTCATTCCTCCAGGCTCGCCGATTCGGGTGTGTCTCCGATATTTGCGGTCCCAAACCATAGGACGGCCTGCTATCGTCACTCTTTTGCACTTTCGGCCATGTACTTTTGGAATGGTTTGCCTCAGGATGTTCGGGAGTCGTCATCAATCGACGTATTTAAATTAAGGCTTCTCTCGCACTTATCGTCAGCTGAAGCGAGCTTTGATATTGATCAGGTCAGGCCGAGACTTTGATGGTCTGGTGCACTCGCAGGCATGCTGTCTCATCCACATCAAGGTGGCCTATTTTGGTTATTGTGGTTAGCTTTATGGCGGCTGCTGCTGTTTGTCGATCTGTCGTCTTAAGTAAGTAGGTAGCTATAAGGTGTAACTAGATAGTAATTTGCTGTGTTGGTAACTGGCGCGATAACCAGTTTTATCAATTCTTTCAATTCGAGGCTGAACTGAGTAGCGTTGTGCCCTACGCTCTAAATCTAAAACTTCGACTTTCGATTTTTTGTGTCGCCTCTATTATGTCCTTCTTGTTCACAGATGCTTCCTCGATTTTGCGTCCGTATTATCTGACCTACTCAGTCAGCGGCCTTCGTGGTGTGCGCGCAGTGACTATCATTGTGCCGTCCCACCATTTAATTTATCTATTTATTTACCTTATTTATACTTATTTTATTTTTATTTATACCTATTTTTATCTTTATTTTTATTCTTATGTCATGTTCTGCCTTTCTCTATTTCTATTCTATATTCTTGCTATTTCTATTCATTTATATTTTATTTTTATGTCTTGTTCTGCCCTCTTTATTTATATTCCCTATTCTTCTCTATTTCTATTTATTTGTATTCTTATTTTTATGTCATGTTCTTTTCTATTTTTGTTCTATATTCTTTTTCTATTTGTATTTATTTTTACTCTATTCTCATGTCACGTTGTATTGTTTTTCTTCTTCTGTTGTAATTTTTGATTGCCCCATGGCCTATAGGTAGGCTAAGGCTTAATAAATGACATCTATCTATCTATCTATCTCTCTCACTGTATCCTCTTGAAATGCAGCGTAACCGTCAATGTCCCGTGCGTGAATGGCATCGGTCTACCCAGAGAGTCCCTTATATCGATTTCTATTGTACGGAAATTTGTGAGTAGCAAGGGTAGATAATGAGGCGGAGACAGGGATTTACACTCCGAACCACCACCACCGTTGTGAATATTTTTGACCACCGTCTGTACTATCCGAAGCAAAGGCGCGTAGACATCACCCACGATTCGTGGCTCCACAAGATCGCTGTAGATGAACATCTGGGAGGGTATACCGCTAGCTAGCTTCACCGGATGCCTGCCCACCAACGTTTTACGTATGTTGCTCGTCATTTTTGGCAAACCGAGCTGTCGGTACACTATCGGTGAAAAGGACAGATAGTGCCCATCCTTGCAGTCACATTTCCTGGTGATCACCAGACGATCGTCGATACTGTCCGCGCGGCCAAACTCCAAATGCTCGTTGATCACAGCGATGGCGTTCAATGCAGCGATGATTTGCCAAATATCCGTGTAAACGCCCGGTTTGATGGTATATTCTCCCTCGACGAGCCGTTGTTTTCCACCCAGGGTCGGAATATCGTTGAAATTATCAGGCGACGTAGCCGAACGATGCACGTGAAATCTCACAACGTTGTAGGGTTCGTTGA
This sequence comes from Macrophya alboannulata, assembly GCA_949628255.1. NCBI lineage: Eukaryota > Metazoa > Arthropoda > Insecta > Hymenoptera > Tenthredinidae > Macrophya > Macrophya alboannulata. The sequence continues at coordinate 9,564,229 of OX451209.1, forward strand.
TAGTTTGAAACGTTAAAGGGTACTGCACCTCCACCAGAGCAACTTCCCATTCACCGTTGAGCTCTATCTGGCGCGGTAGCTGCGTGCTGTACCGAGCGGTGGTGTTGGCGCAAAAAAAATTCATCGAACTATTGCTAGGTAGCGTGATGTAAAACTGATCCCTCATGACTGTTTGCGTACACTGCTCGCGGATATCCAAGAGTTGAATTTTTCGGGATACCCGCGCCAACTGACGAACAGTTTCTTACTGCGCCCCTTTCCGCGAGTACGTATGATTTTATCTATCACAAAAACGTCATCCTTCATCACGCGTTGCAGCTCCGCTTCGTAAAAAAGGCCGTCAATTTCTTCGCCGTCTAAGTCCTCCAGTTCGTAGACAACGGGTAAACATGGCAGTACGCGTCGAATTTTAAACACTTCCTCGGTCCAGTTGGCCTCGTAACCTTTCTTGAAAGCTCCCTTAGCCTTACTGGTACGCACGCGTTGCCCGACGAGGAACCGTGGAGACCTCGATGATCCCCGCACCCCGCCGCGAGCCTTTTCCATGTTGGCTCGCGCGGCAGCGGCATTCTGCAGCGTCACCCGCGACGGTGCCATTCTGATCGTCGAGTGTGTGGCGTTGTTGTAGGCGAGTACCAGCTGGGGCAGTATATCCGCGTAACGATGAGTATTTTGTGTGTAAAGTAGCGCCACATTCTCTCCTTGAGGGTGCGATTGAAACGCTCGACCACAGCGGCCTTGATGTCGGGGTTACGCGTGACTCTGTAACGTATACCTTTGGTCTCAAATAACTTCTGGAACGGGGCTCCCATGAACTCCTTGCCTTTGTCCGTCTGTAAACAGATCGGGTATCGCTTGTTCGCGGACAGCACGCGCTTGAACGCCCCGACGACGGTAGCCGCAGTTTTGTCGGCTAACGGTCCGACCCAAACGAACTTGCTCAAGACATCTATCACTACCAGCAGATAACCGTAGCCGTCGTTGTAATCCTTGATGGATCTCAGATCCACCAGATCTGCCTCCCACAAGTCGTCTATATTCTGCACGTTGTACCTGGCTCGTGGAAATTTACGTCGTATATACTTGTGCAACGTGTACGCGTCCTGAGCCGCCAACCAGTCTATCACGGTAGCGCGCGGTGTATCCTTTTCACCCCGCACAGCCTGCGTCAGTCTCCGAGCCCCGGCGTAGCTGACCGGGTAAGACGGCGTGTAGTACAGCCGTTCGAGCGTTTTCATCTCAATTTCATTCTGCACCAGCGTCCGTTACCTGTTCGTCCGGCGCGCGGTCTCTTCTTCCTCGTAGGTGTAATAAATATCACATCCTCGTCGTCGTCGTCGTCGTCGTCGTCGTCGTCGTCTGCCTCGTTTGTTCCGCAGGTATCTACGTCGGCGTTGTTGGCTTCCTCGTCGGTGTTTTTATTCGGACGTGATCGAGAACTACCTCGTGCCGGTCGGGACGGTCCGCTCACCACGGATCGTGACGAATCGTTGCGGGTAGGTTTATAAAAAACGGGGTTACCGATGAACTCTTGCGGCGTGTTTACGGCGTGAAGAAAACGCGCGAACTGCTGCCTGCCCACAGCTTGCATGGATTTTCTCTCTCGTACAACGTCGTTTATCAAATCGATTATATTTGTCCCGGGTATCGGCGCACCCTTGATAGATATTGTCCCCTTTCCGTCCCACGAGAGTTCCTGCCCAGCCCTGCTGGACAAGTAGTTCAGTAACAATTCCGCTTTTCTACGATATTTGGACGGCACGCTGGCGGCTATGTCCGCTATAGCTACACCGCTGATTCCTTCGGGTTGTCTCGTCGTTTTCGCTGCCTCCTGCCCCTCCTCCTCCAATTCAAGAACGATGTCGTCATCATTATCACCGTCATCGTCGTTTTCACCGACATTCGCTGCACTATTGCCACCCGTCGTACCGCCGACACCACGAATATCGAATCGCAAGGGTTTTCGCGACTCTCGGGCAAAGAACAGGTAACGGCGCAACGCCTGTCTGTACAGCCTCCATTTTTTACGATCGTTTTTTCCCCTCGTATTCAGAATAGCGTCCATCTCGCGGTCCAAACCACTCACGGGATCCGAGCCGGGTGATTCGCTCGGTTTTCTCGTCTGCCGAAGACGTTCGATCGTCTCCTGCGGTATCAGGACCATTTTCCTCGCATGCTCCATCGTTTGGATGAAACTGTCAACCTTGTCTGTTGAACAGGCTGGATACCAGACTGCCTATGATCGGTGCCAGTAGAAGAGGAAGAAATCCACCTCTTTGAACCAGCAAACGTTTCTTGCTTTGCCAGCTACCGTTGTTACACGCCAGACGACGCAAGACTCGTCGATGTTTGCCCAAACGTTTTTTCTGCTCCGGACTCAGCTTCACGTTACCTCGCAGCGTGTTCAAGGCGCACTCGCATATACTTCTAACAAGGGAGACGTCGGCCGTGCGTAACTGCGCCAGTCTCTGCGGTGCGTCCAATTTACAGATAGCGTGCAAGGCTGCGGCGTTGGAAGACTTGAACCTGCCTGCTGCGCCCCTCCCTCTCTTCGTGACTCGTGCTGCTCCCGACGTCATCACAGATGAAAGATTGCCGCACCGTGTGACCCGGCACCCTTTATATCCTTCCGCGGCACGTATACGTAACTGTGCCGGTCCGTGGGAAATATGTCGGTGCGGAACCGGCAATTTTCCGGCGTCGATTGTTTCAGATCCAGTAGAAGGTAACCGTGCGGGCGTCCGGTGGCGTCGTGATACGCCTCCTGCAGGAATCGCGGATCTTCCGGATAGACCTGACGAGCCAGGTGTTGTATCTGACCGCGATCGCGCGGGTTCTTAAAGAATACTATGTAATTCGCGTTTAGCGAAATGTCGCGTTGACCGCGTCCCTGGTGAAACAGATTTTGCGTGATCAGAAACACGCTCATGTTTTTGTGATGACATCCCTTGGTGAAGAGATCGATGACAACGCCGTTGGAGGACTCGCGCATCAGATCATCTATGACGAGTAATTTGGGCCTCGTGTCGGCGTCGTAGTCGGACGGTTGCGGCAAGCCTTCGCGGTACTCGATACCTCCTGCTGACGACTCGCTGTACAACGGCTGCCACTCCGCGTAATGCCAGACGACGCGCTCGAATTTCGTGTCGCACATGTCCTTCGCGTGACGCAGAAAATTGGTGACAAAGTTTGACTTCCCGCAGCCGGACGGGCCGGCGACGATCGCCGAAAACGGGTGCTTCCACCGTGTGTCCATCCTCTCGACTTAGGCTGCTGTTTGATTTGCGATTCAATATATGCATATAAATTTGTACAAATGTACAGGTTTTCAGTTCACTTCCCTGTCACAATATCATTACCGCGGCGGTGGGGGGCCTGCGGGGCGCGCGCGTTTGAGATAAGCTGCCGGAACGCGCGCGCGCGGAAACGGCCCGCGTCATCAGCTGATACGCGGGTCGCCGACCAGGAGCAGCTCGTACAGGTCGGCAGCGGCGCAAGTGCAACCGGTATCAGCTTACGAGCGGTTGCACCCGGCAGCGTGCGGGATATTAGCTTCACCCCGCACGCCCCGCGGTCTCACATTTCTTGACGCTCACTAACGTAACACTATTAAAGAAACATCTACTGACCTACTCTGATGATGATTCGTCACCGCTTCCCACCAGTATGTGTGTGTGTGTGTGGCGATTTACGAAGAGCGAGGAGTAAGGAAGAGATAGCTCGGCTGAGAATGATCGGATTTATCGTCGTCGTCGTCGTCGTCGTCGTCGTCACACACCATATGCTGTAACATTATCGTGTGTGATCAGACCGAACCTTTGAAACCGAAGGGAAGCGTGTCGTAGCCGTCGCGGTACAAACGCCTCGTTGCCTGTACAGGTCTACAGATCTTGTTCACGGTACGCGTGACCACCTGATGCAGCGGGGTCCGTTGTATGGCGCGTCGCTCTACGCGGATAGGATCGGCCGCCTCGACTACCATGCTTCGTACGAAATTGAAATTTATTCTCATGCGGGTTTGATAATTCAGAGTCACGCCTTTTACCTTGCACACTTCCACGTCTTCGGCGTTCGGCCGATGAACCAAAAACGCATAAAATTTCGGACCTCCGGAAACAAAAGCTTTTATATAACTTCCGGTACCGTATTCGGCCAGTTCATCCGTCAAATCGCCCAAAAAGTTACTGGTCGGTGGCTCGTATTCGCCTCGGTTCTCTTTGTTTCGCACGTAAATGACATAGTCCGTGTCGTAATACAATACCCGGCGCTGCAGCTTCTCGAGATAGCTGTACAGCTTCAGGCGCGCTTGAGCGGTAGTATACGCGGCCAACACAACGTTGGCTATCGGTGAGGGGACAATGCTCTCCTCTGTCGAGCCCCAACGAGCGTAGAGCACGTCTTCCGTCACCGGTAATATATCGTACAATTCGCTTTCCGGGCATGTCAAAAGTTCCAATAACCGTTGACGGCTCTTCACCACCTCGGTACGAGGTAAATTCTCGCGCTGACCGAATTTACCCCAGAAAGAATTCAAACACAGTTTTGAGACTGAGCGAAGACCGGCATTCTTCGCTATCTGCTCCGGTTGTAATCGGATACCCTCGGCGCGCTCGTACTCGTCGAGATATCGCTGTCGCGTTACCTCATCGACACACTCGCTAGGCCACCCACTGGCCTCCTGTTTGATTTTCAGGAACGTATCTATGTAAGACGCGAAAATACCACCCCGTCTTGTGCACGGATCGTACGCGGTAACCTCGTACTGCCAAATTTCCAGCACATCGATAATCTTATAGCCTACAGACACAGCCTTTTTCAGCTCGTCCGACACCCACGTACCGGTAAACCGACGTAGGGTCTCGTCGTCGTCGTGCGGACAGTCGATTTGCAGGGCATCCTCGCAACACGTCCGACACAACGGAAACATCAATTTACCGCGCATACGTACAGGTAGCACGGGGTGGTAAAGATTTCTAGGTGGTAATACTACACACTTTACGAGGCCCTCTACCGCGGCTATATCTGTGTTGGTCGGGCCTGTGAGCGACACGCAGTCCCTGCCAACGTAGACTTTCGGATGTCCGACGGGATAGCTGCAGTACTTGCACACCCACGGATACAGAGAGCACACGTCGAAGTAACGGATTTCTTCATCGTCAGCGGCCTCGTAATGGCGCCTGGTGTTACCCGTCCGACCACCGAAAACCGCGTCTCGAGGATTCAACGCGTCACGCACGCCTGAGCTAACCAGCGGATGCTGTTTGACGTACTCACGCATGTCCGCATCAGCCTCGAGCATTTCGTTGAAATCACACTCCCACATCCCCGTCACCCTGTATCCGAGCTCGAGCAATCGCGTGGTCTTGACCGCAGTCTTTTCGAAACGCTTGTTCAGCGTATCCCCGCTGGATAGCTCTTTATCGCGATTGGTCGTGAAGCATCTCTTGCACCCGTGCCAATAGCATCCGTGAAATTCTAAAACGTGTCTCGCGCCGTCTTCGCCCACTTAATACCCGTCCACGTAACGCCCCGTCTCCGGAATTTTGTATTCGCGACTCCGAGCGGCGTGTACTACCTCGGCACCTAGCTCACGCTCCTTCCAAACGAGCCATTCGATAGCCTCCACTGATTGATTATTGCTAAGCCTGTGTCCTCCGGCAGGTAGCACGCCTATGGTGCCGCGCTGTAGAAAATTTTGCCGAAACACGACGGAACAGGTCGACGCTATCGTTGTACTACGCGTGAACGGGCAAACACCGCCGCAATTCAGGAAAATATCTCTAAACGCCACGCAGGCCCTGCGTAAAATATCAACGTTGCTTCGGCAATACTGTACAAGCTCCTCGCTGAAGTTGAACACGTAACCGCTACTCGTGGTTTCCTCGTGCCACCTGTAAAAACTAGCTCGATCGCCGGCGCTCATGCTGTCAGGGTCGTAAAATTCCACGGGAGGTAAGGGTCCGATGTAAGTTTGATTTCCGGGTGTGTTGAAGAGATGCGGAACTATACCTTTGCGTGGTTCTACAGGTAGGCCGAATGCCTTGGGTAGCGCGGAAAGAGCCATTGGCATGTACGCTAACGAGTCTAAGAAGCGCGTATGTCCCGTCTCCATCAGGATTATCTTGGTACCGTTCATAATTATCTGCGGCGGCTCTCGGGTGTTCTCTACCAGGTAATGCAATATGAACTGAGAGTCGAAACCCCTAGCGTTGTGCGCTATGCAGAAGATTTTTTTGAAACGATGCAGCTCTCTCGTGACAAAATCCACGAGCTGTTTGACGGGGTTATCCTGGAATACAAACTCGCGAACGAGACCGCAACTCGAGCAGGGTGTACGTATGTCCGGCTCGTGTATACAGTGCGTGCATGCTTGCTGGGCCACGCAGAGGTTAGGCACGTGCAGATTGACGTCCGGGCTATCCTCCAGCGTGTCGCACTGCTGCGTTTCGGAATCGTAGAAAACGAATATGTACTCGGCTTTTTCAGCCGCAGGCTCGACCGGTTGTACGTAACACTCGTGGTTAACGGGTTGTACGGACCCGCATGTCTGACAATACGCGTTACCGCGAAAGTGCGCGCGTTTCGAACGATCGACAAATTTACCACATCCGCTGCAGATTCGCAGGGTTTCGCATACATTTCTGTGAGCGTTGAGCGATCCCGCCATACGGTGCCTCCGTAGACAATCCTCGCCAAAAAACCATCGGCCGCAGGCTACGCATCGCGATCGCTCCGCGGACGTGTCGCACCGCGGTACACCGGTGCAGCTGGAACACCTGTGCGAGCATATGTGATCGGAGATATTACGATACGCCAGATTGCACGGTTCGCAGAATCGTCTGTTTGCCGCCGCGGCCGTGAGACTGAGTATCGGCTTGTAGTGGCCACCGCGAGGGTAATACATGATGTTTATTTTGCCGGTAATAAATTCACCCCGCTTCGTTACCAGGGTAGTGCCGTTGTAGACGGGCTCCTCACCGCGACCGAAATTTTTAAAGTCATACACGACGATGACCAGACCTTCGCGCGCAAAATATTCCTGAAATCGTATTATTTCTGGGATACCGCAGCCGTCTATCACCCGTACATCAGCATCTCTGCACAAGGCTAGAGCTGCCTCTCTTTGGATTCTCGAGCGCGCGTGTATGATGTCAGACCATCGCGGCTTAGCTGCGGCGTCCGATGAAACTCTATCCTTACGAGCGTAAGCACGCGCCGCGATCAACGCCCTAGGTAGGCACAGATTATCTCGAGGGATATCCGGAAGCGAGCGTTTGCTAACATCCTCGCTGGTGAGAGCTTTGCTTTTTCTACCGCGACAGAGAGGAACGCTTACGCGATTCACGGTAATCCTAAGCGCGTCGTCGATAGTAAATTCCGCTGCACTCTGGGTCAGGCTGAATACCAGATTCCAGAGATCCTCGTATCGACAGTCACGAACCGGCCGAAACGATAATCCGGCGGAGCCTAGCGAGAACGAGGGAGTGTACAATCCGAAGCCTACGTAATCCGTGCCGTCGTCGGAGGTATCGGCCAGAGCGTAGCTGTGGATATCGCGAAT
>OX451209.1:9571989-9684489 GCA_949628255.1 Macrophya alboannulata
ATATCTACTTATATATATGGTATTTGGCCATTTCGGTGACACAATTTTTTTTTTATCTAAAAAACTGCGGAATGACCTGAATTTTATAATCCTGCAAGCCAAACTTAATTTCGAAGAACCTCGCGGATTTGAGAAACAATTTCATACGAAATGTACACTTTGATGACACTATATATATAAGTTTTTTATGAGCATTTGTACATTTCCGTGACACTGTATATGCAATCTCATATATACAGATTTCATATATACAGTTTTCGTATAATTTTCACGTATACCATTATTTTCGCCCGCAAAATCGTTTTTTCCGAGCATTTGTGAATTTCCGTCACACTGTATAGACAATCTCATATATACAGATTTTGTATATACAATTTCGTATTTATAGATTTCTACATACATCATCATCTTCGCTCACAAACTCTAACTAACTCATGGTCATTTTTCGTCGAAAAACAATTTGGCCATGTCTGTTGGTGGTATAACGACAAGTCATTATCAAGCTGAGTAAGGTTCAGATGCGAATGTGCAAGTCCCGTATAAAACTGGTGTCTGATGAAAATGATGTTGTATGTATGTACATATATATACTACTATGGCTCATATCTGTGGGACAGTTTTAAGGCGCCATAGAACCTGTCAAATACGAGGAATTTTGTCGACGAATTGAGCCGTATTTACGCAACGTAGCAGGCTGAAATAAGTTTTCCTAGCGCAAGTGTGTATTTTTACAGGGCGCTTGCCCCCTATTTCATGTACAAGACGTTCACATATCGTCGAATTCGCGAAAATACAAAACCGCCGCCATAACAGATATTGAACTGCAGCGGAGTACAGCGGTGATGCGATTTCCAGTATTCGTGATTGAACATTTTAATGAGTCATCTACGTTGGAAATGACTGGGCAAGCGCCCTACATTTTACTCAAACTTCAATACGACAATTATTTCCGGTGAATTCGTATCCGCATGTCAGCTATATTTGGCGACAAAAATTCCGTGTTTTGACCGTTATCAAATGATATACGAAATGTTCACTTCGATGACACTATATATTATATATAATTTTTTTTTCTGAGCATTTGTGCACTTCCGTAACACTGTATATACCAATCTCATATATACAGATTTCATTGTATGTTTACAATTTCGTATGTATGGATTTTTGCGTATACCATTGTTTTCGCCCACAAAATCTAACTAACTCATGGTCATTTGTACTTAAGGTCTAATAACCGCATGTGCCCATCGAAAAACAATATGACCATTTCTGTTGGTGGTATAAACACAAGCCATTAGCAACCTGCGTCAGAATCAGATGTAGATGTAAAGGCCACGTATAAAGCTGGTGTCTTATTTATAAAAATCATGTCGAATGGCTCATATCTGTCAAATTCGAGGATGGCTCATATCTGTCAAATAAGAGAAATTCTGAAGACAAATTGAGCCTGATTTACGCAACGTAGACGGCTGAAATAGGTTTTCCCAGTGCAAGGTTGTATTTCTACAGGGTGCTTGCCCCTCATCATTCGTAATAATTCCGCGTCTTGACGTCATCAAAGCAACTTTTGTAGCGCCTTAGTCATCCCGTCGACTGAATCTTCAACTTGACCTCAATCTGAAATATAGTAGAATTTCTGATATTAAATAACAGAATGCAATTATCGTATTCGTGACACGACCCAATGCACTGTAAAAGTAATTATGCGTTTTTGCATTGGGGTTAGCATGTGTTGTTTTGATGTTACGGATATTAGAAGTTTGAAGAGTCTAATTTCTTTCTGTTCGACGCTAGCAGACGATAATTCGTCCCGTTGTAAACAGCGCTAAAACTATACTACCCATTTCGCGGTTGATTGGACACAATCCATTAACCGCATGCTCTATGACTGAATTTGAAAAAGAAGGAACCGGACAAATGTATTTCCGGTTAGCGAGTGAATCGTAGTCATCGTAGTGCGTCTTATTGTGAATTTTGTGCACAAGATCGTAGGAAATCAGTTACGTCAGGAGAGGAAAATAGTAAGTATTTCTTCATATACCTACAATTAAATGAGAAAAGTTTCCCTGCAATTGCTGTGTTTCTGAAAAAAATGTCGTAAACTTAAAAAACTAAAGAACTGCGTAGGCGAGCACGACCTACATATTCGTTCTACAACCTCGTGCGTGACGAAAAATGCTTCCTGTGGTTGATTTTTTCTTCAACACATGTATGAAAAACCAGGGTTTTCGATTATTTTAATCATGATATCGTGCTAGTTAAGTTTCGAGGTTATATGTGGCGTCACAAAGCATGTTATTAAAACGGCGTGCGACTGACAAGATTCTCCGATAAATGCAGCACGATTCCAGTTGTTTTTCACTGTTGCGAGATTTTATTCGCTACTGACGAGAGGTTTCATCCCTGTTGCGCGAGTTTTTTTCCCCTGGTCAAAAACTGCAATGTCTAGCCCCCTTCACAGTCCCAAAGACCCACAGTTTTCAAGCATGTGTTGTAAAAAAATAGATATTTTGATAAACAAAAATTTTTTTCTCATACTTTTGACTCGAAATTGTTTTATAGATTAACATCAATATGTTTTCCCTCCTGCGCACCTCAAATGGCGAACACTTCGTTATCAAACGAGCTGCGTATAAGATGATAAAGGGTAGTAAAAAACGAGGTAGTCTTTATCGCAATGGAAAATGGATAAGACCACTAATAATTTCACATAGCGGTAAGTAGCGCCTTATTGTTCAGCTGGATGATGAACCTTCTGAAATCTAGACCAAAACCGGTTGATCGCTTGTTAAATGACTGAACAGTATCCAATCAAGCAATGTCTCTCCAAAACTTTCGATTACGATAAAATATATATGCAAAATAAATTTCAATCTTCTGCGATCACGGTGTACTTTGCCTGCGCAGTGTTGTTAAATTTTCCTTGCATCTACTTTCTAGCGCCAAAGATCGATAATTCTATTTTCAACACTTCGTGTATAAAGTTAGATTTTGCGCACGCTTGCGTGCACCCAATTCAACCTTACGCGTGTTGTGTTCATAAAGAAAGTTCTTGACTCGTCTGATTCTTACCCTCGCTTCGCTTGGGCAAAAAACTTCACACTTCTCTGAGAATCAACACTTTCGTACTAGTATCGAAAAGTACTATTTCAATACACATTTTTACATAATCTCATTTTAAGGGTTCGTCTCTTGATTAGATCATTGATGTAAAAAACTGGTTTTTGTTAGGATTTTAGTATGGTCTTTCATTTTTATTGTTAGATAATAATAGATTTAACTGTTTGAAATCATTGTCATCATAGAGAATCTCAGACTAAGAATAGAATTTTTTCAGAGTAAATCTGTTATTTGAATATTTGTATATTATAATATTAGCAATCTTCTTGGGCAGTTATTCAACTTTTAATAGCTGATTAATCTGATTGAAAAATTATTCATTTTCAGATAAAGAGATTGACTTACAATCCATCGCTGACACTTTGAATAAAAAAATTCCACTAGTTGCAATCTCACGGCATACATCTGAGCACTTAGAAGATGGTATGTGGATTTAGCACAATTTCTGTTCATCGGTTTCCATACTGCTTTCACGGAGAGAACGACCTCGCTTGTTGTCCGTTTCGGTCAGATCCCGCCTTATGTCACGCCAAAGTTGCCCCTTCTACAAAGCTAAACCGGTCTTGCAGGCGGCCAGACCTGGCTTCAGCCACTATTGCACTGAGTCGCGCACTTGAGTACCCTCACCTCATACTCACTCCACCCAAACCTCGCGAAGCGAGGTTGTTATCTTTGTAAACGCAGTAAAGGTTTTCAGACCTGTTTACGGTATCACTGGTTTTAAATATTTCGCTTTTTCATTCTCAGCAACCAATAATAAAGAAGATGTGTTGGGAAAAAATAACTGTACTAATGTGAAAAATCGTGTTCTTCAAACACTCTCTGATGTGGTAAACAATAATGCTGCGGACATCTCTGTGGAATCACCCTGCTCAGAAGTCTCTACGAGCAATGAAACGTATCAACTAATCGATGATAATAGTCAGTCGTCGGTTACAAACTCTTGCAACAAGACTGAAGATAATGTAATAACCCGGCCTTTACAAGTATTCGATGGTGAGTTATATCATCTGCAATCCATGCTTTTAGGTCTAAGACAGAAAACTACTCATTACAGTTTTACAGTGGAATGTAAATACTGTTACGTCCTGGATTATAGGTTTGTTATTCTGAGATTTCGTAGTTAGACACCTTGAATTTATGTTTCTAAGATCGGTAGAGTTCTGTATTTCTTACTGAGTTTTGAATAACTAGTTCCGATGATTGTCGTTTAGCTCGTATCTATTGAGGTAATGGGTATTTAACAGTCACTACTATGCGTAGTTGAAATAATTATTAAAGAAGTCCGTTTTCAATTAACAATATTTATTTAACAATAATTAATTAAACAATCTGCACAACAATTTTGTATGTTAATCAAACACTTGGATGTTGATTAATTTTGAGTTATAGTTTATAGTTTTATGATAGTTATTTTATAAAGTAAAACTGTTTCACCAAATTATTCAGAGTTGATTATTATAAGATCTATGATTCTATGAGTTCGATCTTTACTTATTGAGATTCTGTGACTGACTGACTGATATTCTGTAAAAAGGACCTCTCCTCGCGGCCACGCGAAGGAGGGGCTCTGGAAAACTCGCGGGAAAGCGAGGTTTTTTCTATTGGTAAAAAACACATAAAACAAAAGCGGGAAAAAATGTGGTTGGATAGAACTGCATTTGCGCGAGACGATTGGGTCAGAGGCCCAAGCGTCGATACGCTAGAGAGGGATGCTAGAAGCGTCTATGTTTTATCCTCTTTTAAACAAAGTGATCTTTGTCTTCCAAAATCTCCGCTTTTGGTCTTAAAATTCTAAGAGTCTTGAAGATTTATGTTTCCTCAATAAACTTAGTTTCTGGATTTTCAAAGTTTACTTTGAGATTTTAAATATCAAATTTATGGTTTCTTGAGTGTTTCCAGATATATTCATTTCGTGAGAAAAGAAGAAATAGTTGTTTATATTAACTTAGATTGTTTATCTAAAAGTATAGGTTTATAACTCAAAGTAAAGTAATATAAAAGAATAAAGGAAAAAATTATAATTGGGATTACATCAAGGGATGTAATAACTAACCTCTGATGATATTTGCATGTCAATGATCATACCTTCAGTATGATGTAGGGTAACTACTATACCGATAGACGGCTCTCAGCCTAGGACGTAACACCTCCCCTGTTAGGATTCGAGCGTCCTCGCTCGACCTAGCGGGTTCTGATTTATCGACATGAAAATACCATCCTTTGAGTGAAATATCTGAAGTATTAACTTCAAGTCTATTTTAATAAAATGTATAAAAGATAATATAAAATTCTTATGTCTAAGATTAGTGTATAGTGTGTTTAAATTCTAACATTTGCAAATGAATTAATGAATAAAGGTAAGTAATATAATGATTAAAATTACACATCATTATTACATTGATATAAGATTATAATGTATTTAGTATAAAATCAAGTATCTAATATATGATAAACATAAGAGTTATGAAAATATAAAATAATGTAAATATGATAAGTATAACATATTTTAAAGTAATAGTATAAGTAATATCTATGAATGAATTATATCTACGAATTATAGCATGTGATTATCTAAGAATTTTCTGTCTAAAATTTTGATATAATGTGTATATCGCGGTTGCACAAGTACCACAATCCTGACATTTTTAAAACATTGATAAATTAAAAAGATTTCTTGAGATTTCGAAATTACCGTAGAAGTGAAGGATTTCCCTCGCCGTATTGGGCGGGGTTAATTCATACCAGAGTCTTACTCTTTCCCAAATGCAAAAAAAAAATTTCTTTTTTTTTTTCGCCTCGTCACTTGGTCATTGATTTTTGAGTTTTCTTTTAATGAGTTCATCGTTATTCTACATGAATTGACGTTGCTGCTTAGATGTATTTGATGATGTTGGATTCTGATCCGATAAAGTTACATGAGTTTCTCGTTGGATTGGTATAGGAGTTTTGATTGGTTCCATTTCAATGCTGATTTGATTCGTTAATTGTTCGTCATTGGTGTGTCCTTGTCTGTCTACGTTTGGTTGCTCATTTGTCTGACTCTGAGATGATGTTTTACTAAGATGTAGTAATAAGTTAGTTACTGAATCCCAAATAGCTCCTATAAGCCATACGCTCCAACCGTAAATTGAATGAAGAGCGTAGCCATGAACTAGAGTATCTATTAAAAATTTAATTCCTTTGACTGTAACCGAAACACCGAGTAAAGTAACGCTAAAAGTTCCTACTGTATTGAAAAAGTTATAAACTTTTCCCCAAGCTTGTTCGAAAGATTTTCTGATCGCGTCCTCATCTATGAAACTATTTACGGAAATTCCTTGATTTATAGCATTTTGACCTGTCGCTCCTCTCGCAAGCGTATGTAATTACTGCTGGTTTTTCGATTGGAAACATAATATTGTCGCGTAGTTTATCGAGATCTTCTAAAGAATGAATACCTCCTGAAGCGAGACTTGAAGGTGTCTCATATTTCCAGGATTTCTTTGTCTGAGCAGAAATTTGTTCAGGAGCAACGGCAGTTGCTAATTGTGGCAAGGCTTGATACCAAGCATTATTAATATTATACATGGGTGCAAGAAAAGAATTGCAATCAATTTGATTTCCTGTTTTAGTAATAATGTGCGTTCGTGGTAACATGAATAAACTATCGTTTCCTCTAAAGATTGAGAGTTCCTGAAAGCATTGATCGGTTTTTCGTGATCTAACTTCAACCGGCACGCATTTTGCTATCCTAACTACTTCTCCTGATATATGAGCTATATAACCGGGTCCTTTCATAAAATGAAAAGCGAAATCCGCGGGTGCTAAAGGTGCTATGGCTAGAGAATTGTGTAAAACCTTGTTCTCTAATTGACATTCTTGTAATATTACGTCGTTATATAATGATATTATTTGATTTCTTAAATGACGTTCTAAATATACGAATTTAGAATTCATGTATGTGAATAAGTCCATATTAGCGACGATTACTCCTGTTTTATGAGTAAAGAAATCTCCATTGTCTCTATCAAGAATAAAAAGTCGTGGATGTTCTGTTTTAACTAGTTTATAACCACAAATTGGAAGAAAGCCTCTGATTGATAGTGCAAAAGTAATTTCGTTTGAAGTAATTGAATAAATTTCTTCTCCATATTTGTGTATTGTGCTATCTCTGATATTTTCTGCTTTACCTTCGTAAAGAACAGTAAAACGGTTGAATTTACATTGGTCTGGTGGAAGTAATACCCAGTACGTATTACCACCTTCGATATCCATGCATGATCCTTGGGCATAAATACATCTTACTCCTGATCGAAGTATCAGTTCGTTTTTATCTAAATTTACCGTTGCAAGATAATCCTGCACCGTAATAAAAATTTGTCCGTAAGCTATTACATTGTCCCATGACCCATAATGATCTGAGAATTGGTCTCCTTTACACTCCATCGTCGTGTATTCTACCTGCTAATTTCAAGGGTCTACTGGTAGTTGCGTTCATAGTGATTTGAGTAAATATGCTGTTATGTGTGCTGTATGATTGAGTGTTATGAATTTGTCTACATTTTTCGTATGAAATTTCGTCTATATATTCGATATCTCCGTTTGATACTGCAGAGATGTGGGAATGCATACCACAATAATAAATTGATCTATGAATTTCTATTTTACATTGAATTACTTTTACATGAGTAAAATCTGCTGTTTGTAATAACTGAACTTTTGTACTTGTAGTTACTGGTTTCGCAATAGGAATATCGCATTCTTTGATTTTGAGTAGTGATAATGTCGTAATATTCATTGATGGTGCGCCGCAATCATAGGCTATCAAGCAGTAGGTCGCTTGAATGCTAAGTAATAGAAGTCCCATGAGGGTTGTCCTGATGTTGCGACTGTCCATTTCCCTGCAAAGATGTATACCAAAGTGATTTAATAAGCTATCTTAGCTCTATCACAATGAATTATCTTTCGTTTATTTTTTGCTATTTCGATTTCTATATCATTTTTATCGGGAAATACTTCTGTAATTTTATATGGTCCCTTGTAATTATCGTCTAATTTTCCTGTTCTTTGATTTTTGACTAGATAAATTTCTTGTCCTATTTTAAATTTTACGGGATTTAACTTTTTATCATAGTAATCTTTGGATTTTTGTTTTGCTTTTTCTAGATTTTCCCGTGCGTTTTTCCTAGTTTCAATTAAACGTAATGTAAGGTTTTTTACATGATCGTCGTAAGTAAGGATTTCGTCTAAGTATGGAAATTCCGAGGGTAAACGAGGTTCTCGTCCGTAAACTAAATAATACGGGCTGTACTTTGTACCTTCATGTATACTAGTGTTGTAGGCAAAAGTTGCATGTGGGAGCCATTCGTCCCAATTTTTCTTATCTGTGTAATGTTTCAAGTAATCTGCGAGTACTTGATGACTTCTTTCTAAATAACCATTTGATTGAGGATGAAATGCTGTGGTTTTGATTTGATTGATTTTAAAAACTTTAGCTAAACGTTTCATCACTCGTCCAATAAAAGCTGCACCTTGATCTGTCAAAATTACTTTCGGACATCCATATTTACATATGAAATGAGTAACTAATGCATCTGCGATGTCATTGGCTGTTGCATTTACTAGAGGTACTGCTAAACAGAATTTCGAAAGATCGTCTTGCATAGTTAAAATGAATTTATATCCTTTATCTGAAACAGTATTTATCGGTCCTACGATATCTAAGGCTAACTTATCAAATACATCGGCTGAAGTATCTGTGATTATCATAGGTTGCCTTGTTTTAACTCGTACTAATTTCTTTTTCTGACAACTTGTACATTTTCTAACAAAATCTTCTACCTGTTTCTTAATATTGTCCCAAAGATATCTTTGTCTAATTCTATTGTAGGTTTTAGTGACACCTTTGTGACCTGCTACTGGTGACTCGTGGTTTTCCCTAATTATCGCTTGTCTTTGTTCTACGGGTGGTATGATAATCTTATCCTTGCAGACTGTAACTTGAATATTCGTACCATTAAAAGTTTTACGAATAATCTTTTTTATTGTCAACCAAGCTGAAACGTGGAGATTGCTTCTACCTTGGGATAATCGTGCTGATTTAATATTAGAGTTGTTCATTATTATTCTTAAATTTACGAAGGCTTTATTGAAACTACTCGTTTTAGGTATCGATTGGTCGTTTTCTCGAGTAACTAGTGCGAACACTTTCTTTTTAGAAGTTCCTGATATTATTACTTGACCTAAGTTGTATCTTTCTAACGGATTTAAGTTCAATAATCCTAATTCTATCAATCGTTTACCTATGTCATCTGATACAGTACCATCTGCAGATACGAAACAAATATAGTTGTCTTTTTTCATTTCTAAGTTATCTCGTGTCTCTATCAAATTATTATTCGATTCTTCTTCTATATGATTTCCAATAGCTACTTCGCTTGTTGAATTTGCGTTACTCTGGGAATTATCTGAATTTTCCGAAGATAGTCTATCTTGAGTAACGGATAATTGTGATGAAATAATTTCATTTTGTGAATGATGTAAATTTATTTCATTTCTTGTATCTATGTTATCTTGAGATTCTATTCTGTTCTGTGGATTATGTGAATTTATTTCGTCTACGTTTGAAATGAGTTGAGGTATAATATTAGGTATTGCTATTTCGTTTTTCTTAGTCGTTGACGGTTTCTCTGCGATTTTGGGTACGTTTCTTTGTTTAATCTTTTCAGTATGTGCATTTGATTCGATGCAACATGGGCAAGTTTTCTCTTTCCGTTGTCTAGTTGTTCTCCGTAACGGTTGAGGAGCGTCCATTTTTTGTATAGTTTTGACCATTGGTTCGGACGTTCCTGTTAATCCTAGTGGTTTATTGTTTTTTCGAAGAGTTTCTGATTTTTTTTGTTGCACATGTGCAGTCGTATCGATTTCTCTGGTCTGTTTTTCGTCGATAGTAGGTAATATTGAAAGTGCGATTTCGCATGAGTCAGTAGAAGCATTATGTACCGTTAAGCTATTATCTATTTCCATGATGCTAATGTTACTTTGATTTATTGGTTCGGATTGAATTAAGGCTTTAGTTGTGATAATATTAGGTATATTATCTTCTTCATCTGAAGACCAATTTTGTACTACGTAAGAGTTACTTATATTCATTGGTTCAATTTCGTTCAAATCCTGTGAATCTGCTATGTCCGAGTGACTTTCGGAAATAATAACTTTAGGAATATTAATATTAGTTTTGTCAATTTTCCTTCTTGTACGCAATAATGGTGAAGGTGTAAATTCAGCTACTTGTTTTGATCTTTTTCATTTAATAACTCGGTAGCTAATTTACGTTGAAAAGTAGTTTGTGTACGAGATGTTTGAATTTTGGGGGTACCAGTAGGCGTTCCCTGAGTAGGCGTTCTTAAGAGTTTTGCCCCTTGTACTTGCGTAGGGGTGTTCGATTCTAAAGCTGTGGGAAAGGATTGTTCATCTACCTGAATAATATTTTGGGTATCTAAAATTTGTTTTTCCGATTCTATATTATGTTCTTCTAAATTTTCAATCGGTTGTTCTGATGTTTCAGGTTTCTCAGAGGAGATCTCGGATTTAGATTTAAAATTTGTTTTGGATTCGATTTCCAATCTACTATTATCTGATTCATCATCTGATGATGATGTCTGAAATTTCGAGGGTACTCGAAACGGGGTATACCGCCTAATATCTGATTTCTTTTTCATAGCGGATTTTGATTTTTTTCTACGAATATACTCTAGAGTTTTATTGATGCGAATATTCGATGGTTGATCAGACCTATCATCGCTCTTGGATTCTCTTGGGATTAAATCGATTGAGCACGCGCGCAATTCTCTCGGAACTGTCGCTTCCACGGGCTCGACCGTGTCAATTTTATCTTTTTTAATTTCTCTTGGAAATCCCTTAAAATCGTCTTTGTCTGAACTCGAGATCTGACAAATTTTAGACTTTTTTGTAGTTAAATTAGTGTTTGAATCGGAAGATGATCTTAGCCTAGCTATACCTGGTTGTCCTAGCAATGACTTCTGACCTTCTATGTTATTTGACGTTCTCCATTTAAATTTAATAGGTAATACGACAGGATTCCGTGATAATGCATCAGCATTGGTATTAGCCTTACCTGCCTTATATTGAATAGTATAATCGAATTCTTTTAAACGTTCTCTCCATCTCATTACTCGCGATGTTGGGTCATTCATAGAATTTACCCATACAAGCGGTCTGTGATCGGTTAGCAGATTAAATTGTCTACCATAGAGATACGGCCTAAAAGTTTTTAATGCAAAAACTGTTGCTACCATTTCTTTTTCAGTCGTTGAGTAATTTTTTTCGTGTTTATTGAGTACACGTGAAGCATACGCGACTGCAGTATCTTTCCCGATTTCGCCTTGTGAAAGAATTGCTCCAACCGCATAGCCTGATGCGTCAGTCGTGACAATAAATTGTTTTGAAAAATCCGGATATTGTAGTATCGGTGCTTCGCAAAGCTTATCGCGCAAAATTTCGAAAGCTACCTGCTGTTGTGAGGTCCATTCGAACTGTGCGTTCTTGCTAGTGAGGTCCGATAAAGGTTTCGCGATTTTTGCAAAATCTTTTATAAATCGACGATAGTATCCGGCGAGTCCTAAAAATTCTTTAACGTTTTTCGGAGTTCTCGGAATTGGAAAGTTCCTAACTGCTTCTATTTTTTGTGGGTCTGGTTTTACTCCATCGGCGGAAATAATGTGTCCTAAATATTTTACTTCTGTTCTAAGAAATTCGCATTTGTCTGTTTGTAATGTTAGATTAGCTTTCCTTAATCTTTCTGCTAATTTTTGAAATTTAGATGCATGTTCTTCGATTGAACGTGAATAAATTACTATATCGTCTGAATAAACAAATAGATCTGATCCTTGTAAACCTCTTAAAACTGTATCCATTAAACGTTGGAATGTTGCGGGTGCATTCTTTAACCCAAATGGCATTCTATTAAATTCTTGGTGACCATGTGGAGTTGTAAAAGCTGTTTTATGTTTATCTTCCTGATGTCTTTTTATTTGATGAAAACCTGATGCTAAATCAAATACTGAAAAATATTTCGCTCCACCGAGTTGGTCAAGAATATCTGTTATTAATGGTAATGGATATGCATCTCCTATTGTTTTTTCATTTAATTTCCGATAATCGATTACTAGACGCCATCTTTTATTACCTTTAGAATCTTCTTTCTTAGGTACGATCCAAACGGGTGAGTTATATGGTGAGGTTGATGATTGTATTGTGTCCATTTTCAAAAGATCGTTAATCTGTTTATCTATCTCTACTTTTTGGTGTGGAGGATGTCTATATTGACGGGTATTTACAGGTACGTTATCCGTAGTCAAAATTCGATGTGTTAAAACGTTCGTAGCTCGCAGTGTTTCTGCTGGGATATGGAACAGGTCAGAGTATTCCTGTACTAAAGAAAATACCGCTTTACGCTCTTCCTCGTTGAGGTGATCTAGTCGTAAAAGGTTTATGACCTCATTAGCGCGGTTTCCTCGCGTCCGAGTACTGCTTACACGCTCTGTGGCATTATCCTTTGTTAAACTATCGTTCTCGTCTTCACTCATATCGAAAGGATATAAAGGAATTACGGGAATATCGACCCTAACGTTTTTATCCGTTGTATTAATAGCATATAAATACGCTTTTCCTTTGTTATTCGTAACTAAGGATTCACCTGCGAAAATACCTTCATGCATGTCTAAACGTGGCACGTAACCCTTTTCTAACGAATTATTTACTCGAATAAACATGAGAGATTTCGTCCTGGCCAGCAGCAAGATACTCTCTTTATCGCAAAAAGGAATGTTGTTATTATTTAGAGTTACATGTTTCGTTTCATAATCAATCTTACCTTCGTTCATATGCATGAATTCTGATCCTATGATACCTGCAAAATTTATCGGAAAATCGTCTGAGATTACGTTGAATTGTCCGTCTGTATCGTTTATTTGTAATCGTACTTGCCCTAAGGTAGTTGGTTTGTCTTTTTCGGAAATACGGTTTAATTCATAAGTTATTGATTTATCTATTGCAGTTAAGTCTTTTAATTCACCGATTTTAATTAAATTTAGCTGTGATCCTGTATCGATTAAAAATTTACTTTCGTTTTGTTTTAGATCTGTTGATTGAATTATTATTGAAGGAGAATTATAAGTTATCAATGCGGCGGCTATTTTACATTCTGCTTAAGAAGTTTATGGTTAAGTTGTGATATGGGCGCTGAGTTTATGATTGCCCCGTCGTTGCGCCTTGTCGAGGGGACGACGATTCGTTTCCCGCAGGCACATTTGGATTAGCATTTGTGTTGTTGTCGGCTTCGCGTTTTGCGTTATTATATTTTCGTTTTCTACAATCTCTAATTATATGACCCTTCTTCTTACAGTAATTGCATTCTAATGATTTGTGTGGATTTGCGTCTGTGTTATTATCAGGTTTCTTATTTTTGTTTTGTAAAACTCGACAATCACTAATTACATGGTTATTCTTTTTACAATAGTTACAAAATTTCACGCCTTGTTGATTTGAGTTTGATGAGTTACTTTTATTATTTTGATTACTTTTGTTTCCTTGATTTGATTTATTTATGTTATTAAATTTATTCGGTTGTTTGTAGTTGGTGTTTTGGTTTGACTGAATCGGAAGGCAATCTTTCGATTTAGTTTCAGGAATGTTGAAGTACTTATTAAAATTTTTCATTTCTAATTGTCTTGTTTCAATTTTCATGGCTTCTTTTACTACGTCAACTAAGGAATCGTATGTTTCTTCTCTTAAAAACATTGAAATTCTGGGGTTAAGCCCTGAACAAAAACATTGAACAGCGGTTTCGTTCGCTGAAAATTTCCTGGCTTCGGTATTCGCGCCTCCAGCAATATCTATTTCTAAAAGCGTTTCTTGTAAATGACGGCCTACTCTCACATTGAAATCAATTACTCTTTTATTTGGTTTTTGTTCAAAATCGTTGAATTCCCTGAGCCATCTGGAGACTTGTTTTTTAGGTCTAAAGTGTAAGTTTAGGAATTCAGTTAGTTCGTCAATCGTCTGTAAGTTAGCGTCGCTGACTCGTATAAGGGGTTCTCCTTTGCATTTGGAAGAAAGTATTCTTACTAGGAAACTTTCTCCGCAATTTGGTATGTATGCCTTTGCATATTCACAATGTTGAATAAATGACTTGATTGGGTAACCATCAGGTGCACCGTTGAATTCGGGAATGGTTTTGAAAAATTCTTTGTAATCACATCCTGAACTACTTGTACTATTCAATCCTAGAGTTGCATTAAAATTACTACTGGATCTTTGTTGAGGATTTGAATTTGACTCATTATTTGAAGTTTGTGAGATATCCATGGGTGTGGCTGTAGTAGCCATTTTAATAAGATTTTATTAACTTACTTAGATGAAGAAAAATATCAATAATTGTAGTTCCTGTGAGTTAGCTGTGTAGTAGTCTTCGTGGGTGAGCGGTAGGACGGGTCTTAGGCTGCTAGAGTTGAATTTGAAGTTCTGCGCTGCGACTTGTCTGACGGCAAAACCAATGATGATCGATGCGGGGATTCGATTCGGTTGACGATAAAGTTCTTGATGTTGATTATTAGATCGATGATGTTTAGTCACATTCGTTTGGTGATTTTTTTCACAGTTTATTTTAATTTCCAATGCGAAAAAAAAATTTCACGCTCGTTGGCAGATGTTTTGATTTAAGAGTTTTGTTTCTTTGATTAAATTTTTGATTATTTCAGACTGATATCCCGACGCTGCCACCAAATTTATTATAGATAGAGCTGTTACGTCCTGGATTATAGGTTTGTTATTCTGAGATTCCGTAGTTAGACACCTTGAATTTATGTTTCTAAGATCGGTAGAGTTCTGTATTTCTTACTGAGTTGTGAATAACTAGTTCCGATGATTGTCGTTTAGCTCGTATCTATTGAGGCAATAGGTATTTAACAGTCACTACTATGCGTAGTTGAAATAATTATTAAAGAAGTTCGTTTTCAATTAACAATATTTATTTAACAATAATTAATTAAACAATCTGCACAACAATTTTGTATGTTAATCAAACACTTGGATGTTGATTAATTTTGAGTTATAGTTTATAGTTTTATGATAGTTATTTTATAAAGTTAAACTGTTTCACCAAATTATTGAGAGTTGATTATTATAAGATCTATGATTCTATGAGTTCGATCTTTACTTATTGAGATTCTGTGACTGACTGACTGATATTCTGTAAAAAGGACCTCTCCTCGCGGCCACGCGAAGGAGGGGCTTTGGAAAACTCGCGGGAAAGCGAGGTTTTTTCTATTGGTAAAAAACACATAAAACAAAAGCGGGAAAAAATGTGGTTGGATAGAACTGCATTTGCGCGAGACGATTGGGTCAGAGGCCCAAGCGTCGATACGCTAAAGAGGGATGCTAGAAGCGTCTATGTTTTATCCTCTTTTAAACAAAGTGATCTTTGTCTTCCAAAATCTCCGCTTTTGGTCTTAAAATTCTAAGAGTCTTGAAGATTTATGTTTCCTCAATAAACTTAGTTTCTGGATTTTCAAAGTTTACTTTGAGATTTTAAATATCAAATTTATGGTTTCTTGAGTGTTTCCAGATATATTCATTTCGTGAGAAAAGAAGAAATAGTTGTTTATATTAACTTAGATTGTTTATCTAAAAGTATAGGTTTATAACTCAAAGTAAAGTAATATAAAAGAATAAAGGAAAAAATTATAATTGGGATTACATCAAGGGATGTAATAACTAACCTCTGATGATATTTGCATGTCAATGATCATACCTTCAGTATGATGTAGGGTAACTACTATACCGATAGACGGCTCTCAGCCTAGGACGTAACAATACATTGACGAATCAAAAGATGGTTCTTAGTTTAACTAGAGTTTTTTCAACAGATTTCTAGGTCATCGCGTGTTCTTAGGGCTGTTCAGGTTTTACTGTCTTGCGTTTTCATTGTCAGCAAACGATGATAAAAGAGATCTGTTTGAAAAGAATGACAATGCCAATGTAAAAAACCGTGTTCTTCAAACACTCTCTGATGTGGTAGACAATAATGCTGTGGACATCTCTGTAGAATCACCCTGCTCAAAAGTCTCTACGAGCAATGGAACGTCTCAACTAACCGATGATACTAATCAGTCATCAGTAATAAACTCTCGCAACAAGACTGAAGATAATGTAATAACCCGACCTTCACAAGTATTCGGTGGTGAGTTATATCATCTGCAATCCATGCTTTTAGGTCCAAGACAGAAAACTACTCATTACGGTTTTACAGCGGAATGTAAATGCATTGAAAAATCAAAAGATGGTTCTTAGTTTAACTAGAGTTTTCTCAACAGATTTCTAGGTTGTCGCGTGTTCTCAGGTCTGTTCAGGCTTTACTTTCTCGCTTTTTCAGTTTCACTAATAGATGATGGGAGAGATCTGCTTGAAGAAAATGACGATACCAATGTAAAAAATCTTATTCCTCGAGCACTTTCAGATGCAATCAACAATAATACTCTGGACAGCTGTATGGAATTAACCAGCTCAGAAGACTTGACGAGCAATGAAACGTCTGAACAAACTCATAATGGTGAATCGTTGATGGCTCAAAATGAAAGTGATGACGATCATGTAGTACCTGAAACCTCGAAAGTATCAAGTGGTAAATTACGTTGGTATAATAATTATTTAATCAATGTGAAAAATCCATATCAGGTCACTGAAATTAGAAAACTATTGGGTATTCTAATTTCTAATAGTATTATTCTCACAACAAAAGTTCATATGTCTTGCTCGACTTGTATAGGATGTTAGGAAATTATATGTCATGGCTTGGTTAAGTGATTTTCCAGCTCGAGATCGCTTGGGACCCATAAAAACTTGTCCCTGCTAAATTCACTCTGAGAAAGTCAATTTTTTCAACTGGCTCTAAAAATCCTGCTTATCGGGAACAACAAAAATTTCCAAAGAACCATGGGTCGCAATGAAACCGTTTTTACCCAAAAGTGACCCTCAAGTTGATAGATATAACGAATCCTTGTCAACTTCTAGGACATTTTTTGTAGAGCAGGTTTGGATTTTGACCGATGGTTCCTTGAATAGTCTTGTTTGGACCAACAAGCAAAATTTTCAGAGCTATTAAAATAATTGATATCTTCGAGATCATTTCGCTGGGGTGTGTTTCAATAAATCTTCATGTAGCTCAAGCTGGACAGTCAATTAGCCAAGCCATGACATGGAATTTTTCAACACCCTGTACAATGACAAAATAAGCTTGATATGCGGATCGTTGATTTCGAAAAAAAAAATTAAAAATTGATTTCCAGATACCGAAAATAATCTAATGCTTCGTTATGAAAATGCAACAAAAAGTGTTTCATGGGGCATGGTACCTATACCGAATCGAAGCAATCTCCAGCATAATTATGCAATTTCAAGTGCAGGTTCGTGATAAAGATAAGTTCCATTTGGTGAATGATGATCAGTGCTTTAACTATTTTTTGTTTGCGATTTCTAGCTACCAATGATCGCACGGATGCTTTGCGAGATCATACTGATTCATACAAAGAGATACCTATTCTTCCAATACTCTCTGACACAATCAATAATCTCATAGACTGTTATATAGAAACTACGAGTTCACAAATACTGTCGAACAGAGAAATTATTCAGAATGTGGATGAAAATGATCAGTCACCTGCAAGAAAGAGCCTTAATAACACGTTTGACAATGTTATCCCTGAATCTCCAGAAGTTTCTACTGGTAAGTTTTATGTCATCGCGTATAGCAATATGATATTTCTCTAATAAGAGCTTATGAAATGATACGGAAACTGTTTTATTTTCACAGCGCAGCGAGTAAGTTTTGAGCCAACTATTATAGCTTCTTTGTAAAATAGTCATGCGGATGTTTTTTTGAGACGGCGATACAACAGTTTGTACAAATTGGCTCAAAGTCTAATATAATTAGGTAACCATGAAAGTTGTATGTGCAAATCACCGACTTGTACCACTAGACATGCAAATTTTTTTTTCATACTCATCAGTAGTACAATATTAATGATATATTTCATAACATATCTGATTTTAACACTTTAGTTTATACCATATCGTTAGCTAAATAGAAAAGTCACGTAACTAACAACGTTTTCACGTTTTGAAAATTTGAGTGATAATCAAATAATTATTTTCTGGAGATACGTCATGCTTTTTCCGAACTTTTTTACTTTTTGGTAGTTACGTGACTTTTCTATATAGCTAACGATATGATTTATAACTCGAAGCCATGCTGATTTTATTGCTTTTCAAGTCTTGTCTCTGAAGCAAATGTTGACCTGCTTGGCTTGTCTCTAGTTTTTATTAACCATCGCTATGTACATACCTATTTAGATTACAATAACTATATCCATTATTAATCAACAATCAGTAAACTGAACTTGCAATATATTGAAGTGATTTGAACATTCTTGATTTCTAGATATTGAAAGTGAAATACCGGGATCTGAAGATGAGAGTAATCGAACTGCAGAGCCTTATGCGAACTTACAGTCACAGATATCAGCCTCCTTTTCCAAAGTACTACCTGGTAGGTTCCTCAATCTGAAATGTTTCCTGAAAAAAGCTCATAGGGTTATCTAAGCTATGAAATATCACTGTCAATACAGATTATTAATGATGAATGAGAAGAACTTATGTGAAATGTCCCACTAAATCAATCATCAATATTGGTCCACAAGAATTATCAAAGTCGTAGTGTAGAATTATTCGAAATTGTATCATCATCAATTCAGAGAATCAAAAATTTATTTTCAGTGCCTGCAGATGAAATACCTTGGTCAAATCTTCGAGTTGAAATCAATTCAGAAGATGAATCTCAGTATAGTGGTTCTGATATCAGTGAATTGGATGCGCTAGATGAAGTAGCCGATCAATCATCCACAATCAATGATGCTCCGCCAGAAGTTATTAGCAAGCTGGATCTTTCATCAGATTTTGGAAGCTCTTTCCTAAATCATTCACGTGACCAGCTTGGTAAAATTAATTTCGACAGTGATCACAACGTATCAATTCCTTCATTACTTTCCTCCGACACCTCACGTAAGTCATTGACGATGTCTTCATTAATTATTCAACTTTCAAGCTTACAAGAAGAGTATCAGGCTTCCGGGTTACAGATTCAGATCAAACTACTAAAGCTTCCCAGTCGCACTAAAAAATTACACCCATGATCTATTTCATTTAATGGCCTCTCTTTCTCCTGGCGAGACCCAACTAATAGTATTATCGACTGATAGATGAACATTCGACGGAGGCGATAATACTTGGATCTTCTTCATCTCATTGAGTTTTCTTTACTAGAATGTGGTATTACATGAATTAAATGTGAGTCAGCATACTGAAAAACATATAATACATGAGTAACGAAATCTCAAAATACATTATTGGTTGGTATGTGCTGGTAAATTATTTAAATTCTTGGGAAACGAAAAAAATAAAGCTAATTAGAGTACTCAATCGAGCCTGGATATGGAATCTTACTAGCAAATCAACGCGCAACCAGCTTCTAAGCCTTCGACGAGCCTGGAAATGATCCTCCGTTACAGTGAAATAGCCTTTGGCGCTCACATTGTTGGCTTTGAAAAGATCCCTATGTCAACTACAGATCTTCAAAGTGGCAGAGCTTACTTCAAATTAGGTAACAAGGTAATAAGAAAGTGAAATTTGAAGAATGATTTTTGACCTCAGGATATGTTCATTTTATTTTAGCTTTTTGTATCTCAATATTCGAAAAATATATTCAGAAAAAAATCTGAAAATCTTCACATTTCAGTACCTTTATACTTTCGTTACTAAATTTTAAACAAATCCTGTTAGTCAAAAGATCTCCAGTCAACATAGGGATCCCTTCTGAGGCAAAGGCATAGGCTGCAAAACACAATTCCACTGTAGCGAAAGAACATTTCCAGGCTCATCGAAGTCGAAAAAGCTGCCGAAGCAAACTTCAACTAGTATGAGGATCATGATTGAAGAGTAAGATTCTATCCCCCAAAAGCACCTCGGGTGCAAAAACCTTGCGCCAAGCACATTAAAACGTAATAGCTATCAGCAAAAATATATTAAAAAATAATCGGAGAAGAAACATTTCATCTACAAAAGAAGTAAAATCAATGGACGTTGCCAAGTACAATATCAAATTTGATAACAATTAATTTACAAATGTGACCTAGTATTAGTTTTTGGCTGACATTTACATCTTAATATACATCACATGCGTAACACAGAATGTCATGCAACATACGTACTGATAACAAAAGATCAATTAAAATTAAAATTGAGAAAAAAAAAACCGAAAAAAAATTTGGAGTACGTGGTACTTGGCGGGCTGATGTTCAATCATTATAAGAATATTTAAATAGTTCAATATATATTTTATTGTAATTTCTACAAAAATGCCCGCCAAGTACCACTACCTCCAAATTTTTTTTCGGTTTTTTTTTTCTCAATTTTAATTTTAATTGATCTTTTGTTATCAGTACGTATGTTGCATGACATTCTGTGTTACGCATGTGATGTATATTAAGATGTAAATGTCAGCCAAAAACTAATACTAGGTCACATTTGTAAATTAATTGTTATCAAATTTGATATTGTACTTGCCCAGATAACAATCGTGCTATGCACGTTACCCGCACGGCATGAGTCTCAGGCCATGCGTGCGAGAACGCACCGTTTTTGCCAGCACTATGTGATGGGCACATGGGAGCGTGCTTTATGAGTCGCATTTTGCCATCACATGTACTGTCACATAATGCCGGAACAATGCGACGCATATCCTGTCGACATCGTGAGGATGATTGTCAAATTTGCGCTTTACGCAATAACCACCAGGTGGCGACCAGACTGAATTTCTCTCGCTACAAGAGTGCCTCCACGATTTGGTATCCTCGAGCCATGAGCCACTTCATCATATTTTACTATTCCATGACGCCTAAAATTCACTGCACCGTGGATGGATGAGTAGATTATGATTTGATAATTCGCTGAATAGAAGTTCTTCAAACATATATTGGTTTCCATTTATTCCAGAAAAATTATTTGGTAGGCTCAAATCACATTCAGGACTTGCTAGCGATATGCGCCGCATTTGAATCTCACGCACGACATGCGAGCAATATGCATCTCCATTGATGACGCAAATGCTTGTTCAGGTGAGAGCACACGGTGCGGGTAAATCCGCACTCATGCGGGTGTATACGCCATCACTGTGCAGGCATTTTGTTATCTAGGTGGCAACGTCCATTGATTTTAATTCTTTTGTAGATAAAATGTTTCTTCTCCGATTATTTTTTAATATATTTTTGCTGATAGCTATTACGTTTTAATGTGCTTGGCGCAAGGTTTTTGCACCCGAGGTGCTTTTGGGGGATTTCATAACTTTTTGTACCCGTCAATATTTTCTCAACCGTTTCTGTTAAATGGTATTTTTCACGAGCACGATTCATTTCTATAAATGTAATTATTATGAGTTGTATTGATAGTATTTTCCTGATGAGGTTGTATTTTCACTGATGACTATGCATTTCGTAGTTGTACCTAACTAAAAAAATCGTCAATGCATCACTACCTTAATAGACTTGTTTATAATGCAATCGTTGTGGTGCTATCCTACAACTAACGTATTATTTGTTATAATATGACATAATATATGACCCTGCATGCAACCGTCCTCCTTTTTCATCCGGGCTTGGAACCGGCAATGGCGGAGTTACTTACACGCAGGGTCATATGTGTATGTATGTATTAATAATAGTGATTGCGGCGTTTATCCTTTGAACGCTATTTACCACAATTCTCAGATAATTTTTAAACTGTGCTCAAGTCTGATGTAAAAAGAATACGTATGCATCTTTGGCATTTCGGGGCCAGTTCTTACTTATAATGGTATCATCGTCAACGTGCACCCACGCCGAAGTGCCATCTCGCAGCATGCTGGTGTAATGCCCCTCTTCAGTACTCGGGCCATGGTGAAATATTGCACTATGAACTTTGTAAGTCTTCGTGCAAATCAAAATTTTGTCCGTAGGTACACTTTTGATATTATAATTATTAATCTTCGTCATTTCGTTATTTTGCATGTTGGTTAATAGAAGCTGAATAATAATACAGGCATTTACTGATGATACATCAGTATTAATTAGCATATTGTTCAATCTACAATTGCAGCACGACCCATCTATAGATTTCCAGCATGAAAGATTCTGCTTAATTATCTCTGACAAGGTATGTGTTTTCTTACTAGGTGTGGGCAACGCCAGTAACAATATGTTACTGAATTCGATATAGGTGTTATTATAACCACAATCTTTGCAACACACGCGTGTGGTTAACTGATGTTCAATCTCCTTCTTGAGAGCATCGCATTTTGAAACTAGACTGTTCAAGAATTCTGGCGCATCTTGCTGAACATTCAGATTGAATTGTTCACCTGCCAGTCTTCTTGCGGATAAAACATTCACTGGAATTTCGATGTTCGCGTAGCGATCAATTAACACTCTCATAACATCTGTATGTTTTTAATGCAAAAGACAGTTTCTAATTAAAGTACAGTGAAACATGCATTGAATTGACGCGTTGGCGTAGCATGAAACATTATCAGTGTTCTGAAGGCCTTTTATTCGCCACAAATTATCTGAGATTTTTTCCTCAATTGGTACCTGACATATAGATACATTTTTCTGTAGCGACCATCTACAGTCTAGCACTTTTCTTTTTCTTAACCGCATGACCGTCATCATCATAAGGTCCGGCCGATACTTTTTTCTCAACCGGTTGTACTCTATGATGGCAGATTCATCCGCTAATACAGAATGGGGATCGTAATTGATTAAATGGAGCCCTTCTAATGACGTTACTCGTGACAGGGCAACATACACTTGTCCGCAAGTAAATATAGAATTGCCCGCATCTATGACGGCGTTATTCAAACTGAGGCCCTGGCTTTTATGTATTGTTATTCCATAACTAAGACAAATTGGAAATTGTTTTCGGATGACAAAGGCTCCGTCCATCGGCTCAAACTTAACCCCGACACGTTCTATAACATGTTCGACTCCCGTCGCTAAGACTATTTTTAATGATTCTACATCATTAGTATCAATAGTATTAGATATTGACGTTATTTTACCAATCGTACCATTGACAAGACCTAAAGTCACATCGATATTTCGTCTGATCATTATCTTTGCACCAATTTTTACAGTGATTATTTTCGCAAGACCGGCAGTTCGAGAACTGTCCTCGTCACCTTTATTCAAGATCGTCTGTACCTTTTTCTTTAAAAACGGTGGAGAATCTACAGTGTCATGTGCTAACAGATGTATTTCTTCAGATTTAATTTCGCTCAACATCGCTTCATTAAGAACATCACACATGTGACAAGTTGGGAGTAGACAAACTGCGTCGCTCGGTAGGTTATTTATATAATCACATAGTTCACGTATCCTATCACTGAATTGTATCGGTGTAAAATGGATTTTCCGCGATACTAACATTTTTGTGTCTTCATCAGTGACAACCCCAAGCCGTATTCTTGAGAGTATCTCACGGTACGATTGATCGTCTTTTTGTCGCATGTTGATTGTCAGTTCATCGTAACTGAATAAATTGCACCACAGGTCAATGCTTCCCATTGAGCCTATGAGCTTGCAGGTCTCTGTATTAGATAGTTTTGTGTACGCTGGTCTTTCGTGGACAGGCGGCAGTTGTAACAAATCACCGAAAAGTAGTATATGTTTTTCTCCAAACCAGCCATCTTCGCAATCAGACGTATTGAAAATTTCTACTAATCGAAGATGTATATACATGAAAGTTACATTGGATATCATGGAAACCTCGTCGATAACAATCAGTGCAACATTTTTTAGTTGATCCCGTATAGTTTTCAAAACCGCATCTGACAGCTGTTTGTACTTAGAAGTGCTGCCATGTTCAACAGGCAATTGAAACAGTCTGTGAACAGTGAGACCATCAACATTAAATGCTGCTATTCCGGTTGGTGCGGCTACAGCGGTATCCAAGCCAGCGTGCTGCTTAATCCAACACCTGATTGTTTTGATCACAAAACTCTTACCAGTTCCACCTTCTCCACTAACGTAAAGTCGTAAAATATCGTTCGAAATTATATTTCCCGTAACTTTATCAAATATTCTTTTCTGATCTGCGTTTAATTCTGCCATCATTTGCGAAACATCGACTGCCTCCACTTTTTCAGCCCCTTGCTGGAATTCCTTCATCGCTCCTTCAGCTTCGATAGGCTCACAACCTAATGGTATCGTTTCCGAAGTATCGCTACTCTGTGATTGATCTGCTTTTGTCGCATGTTTCTCGATTAACTCTTTGATATGGTCTATACCTTTTTGAACCTCGGTTATGCGCTCATGATACTCTAGCGCCTGCTCAAGCTCCGATTGTAGCGACTGGAATGATTCTGTGTAGGTAGCACATCCGTTTTTAAGCTCATCAACATCTCTCCACGGTTTGAAGAGTAAAAGCAGTGCGTAAAAATATCTTTCAGGTTGATTCTGAACGTTATTCTTATAATGATTGATGAGACACCCGCGTTTCCGCTTTTTCAAGAACATTGCTTTACCTATTTGATAATATTCAACTCCTTGCGCTTTAGGCTCAGCTTTCGTTACTTCGTACCATTTCGCAAAATCGTATAGGTTTATGGATTCTAATTCTTCTGGACGAGCGGGATAATGTGTATCGACTAGCGAATCACAAAATATGTCCGTCGAATCTGCATCCAAAGCTTCTACTTCCTTGCGAGTTTTAACTTTTCTACTTCTGATCATGTTCACATCGATCCACTTGATGGTTGTTTGTGGGTCTGTGCCATACAATGCAATTCCTAACAGAGTGTCGGCCGCCTCTAGAGCGCCACATTCTCTGTGATTTAACATGCGTAATGCGAAATTCCATAATCGACTACACAGGGATTTTGTAGAATTGATATCTTCGAAAGTTGTATCTACATTGCTTTTCTCCGGTTTTGACACGTACTTTGTGCAATACCAATTCAGCAGAGTCGATTTTTCACCGATGAACTGTATATCCATATTGCCTTCCCAAGCAGTGAGAATTGCCGGGTTATAATCGTTGATATTTGCCTCCTGTTCAGTACGTGGAAGATCGTACAGCCTGCTTTTAGACTTTAGTTTTCGACGACCAGCAATTGAAATAGCTACATCTCTCATTAATAAGTGATCCGTAACAGGGCGTGAAAATCCGAAACGACACACTTTGGTCGAAGTGAATTTTTTAGTTTTCTTGGTCCGTAAACAGTAAGAATTATGTTTGTGCCGCTGATGTGTATTAACACGACGATACAAATTTGGTGAAACATCCTTCGATGGCATCTTACAAGTGACATATTTGAGAATAAAGCTTGCTACCTCTTCATTAGCAGATTGTCCAATAATCGGAGCATCTTTTATCCAGATTAATAAATGAAAGTGTTGAGTGCCTCTGCCTTGGTACTCGCGCCTCCAAAAATAATGCGTTACCTCTCCAATGGGGTTATCTTTCGAACATATGAAATCAAGCATGGCTCTAAACTTGTTTTCTACAAACCTGGATGTAGACACTGGGTCAGCACTGATCAATTGACTGACAGACATCTTAGCTGTTGAAGGTCCTCCTACCTCTCTAAGGTATTCGGTAAGGTCGGACCATAACCATTCGCTTGGACTTATGGTAAGAAACCACGTCGCCGGCCCGTAATTATGTATCATGCAAGACACATCATTCCTTGGTCTGCTCCAATATTGTTGTGTGTTGCGAAGCCTTGAAAATATAGCATTCAAATTTCCTTCTAATTCGTTTTTCGACATTTTCTCTAAGTAACTGGAAGCAGTTTCCCGCTCACGAGGATTGGTTATATTCAATTTATGATAAATTCCACTACTTAATTAGTAGATATAATATGGGGATTCTGGAACAGCCGCCAGAGGCGCTGCAGTCGTGGGTTACCGACAGTCGGTAACTTGCCGATTGTTGAGTGGGTAAGTTACCATCCGATTTTCTGTATTACCGGTCTCGCCGATCTGCCGCCAGAGGCGCTGCGGTGGTGTTACCATCCGATTTTCTGCATTACCGATCTCAGACTGCCGATTTTCTGCAATACCGATCTCAGAATTCCGATTTTCTGCACTACCGATCTGAGAGCGGATATGTTATCTGTCGATTTTGCGTCATGCGGGGGCGCCACTGCCGATTCGCGGGCAGGTATGTTACCATCCGATTGCCGATTATCCGATTTTTCGACCTTACCGATCAGTGAGCAGGTATGTTATCATCAGCTTGCCGATCAGCCGATTTTCCGACCTTACCGATCCGCGAGCTGGTCTGAACTTATCCGATTTTCTGCAACCTTACCGATCTACGGCCTTAGAAACCACGCCTCAAAATTGAGCCAAACCCCTCCAAAAAAAAAAACGCAGCTATAAATGTCGCTCATAATGAATGTGAACTATGCGGCGAAACGCTTTTTGTACAACCACTGAATCTTTTGTGCAACCAGCATGGTGCGCGGTCAGCCCCAATGAATAGAATAATAAATACTATCTAGATCTTAAGATTTCCGCAATACCTTAAGGTGATGGATGTGGGATGGTTCAAATCTTGCGTGGGACGATCTTCACCCCATTTTCCATCATGCATCCACCTGATGCCAAACTTGTCGGAACGCGCATCAAAGTCAAGCCGAACTTGTCGGTACATGCCTCAAAGTCAGGCCAAACTCATCGAAAAACGAAACTATAAATGTTGTTCACAATGACAGTGGAATATGCCTTGAACCCCTTTTTCTTTTTTTTTTTGTCCAACCGCTAAATCTTTCGCGCACCCAGCATGGTGCGCGGTCAGCTCCAATGAATAGGACAATGAATATCATTCGGAGTGTTAGAATTTTTCACAATCTTAGTCTATACTTGGAGTCATACACACGCCCGTTAACATGGAGCTAATCTTGGATCTGCAAGGTTTCGGACGTTTCGGGGAAAAATTTGTTGTCAAAGAGCTAGCTGCAATAAGCATTCACAGACATGAAGAATATAAGCAATGTATCACGCGCATCCTTTTCAAAGCACCATGCTCTTGGGTGATTCTCTCGAGCGAGTATAAGAATCTCAATTCGTGGCTAACACGGTTCCACCATGGAATACCCTGGAATGTTGGGGAAACGGCGTATAGGGATGTGGTGAAAATCGTGAAAGAAGTTGTGCATGATGCAACTTCCATTTATGTGAAGGGATTGGAGAAGAAACGCTGGGTGGAAAAAATCTTCACTGAAGATGATGCAATACCTGCGATAGTTGATCTAGACGAGCTGGGATGTCCAAACTTTCGAATACTACGATTGGAATCAAAAATATTTCACTGGCATGGCGACTGTCATGGGGATGTGCCTGGAGGGTACCATTGCGCATTCGAGAACGTTCAGCGGTTAAAAAACTGGTATTTGGGGGATTATAAAAAATCGCCTATATTTCTCGAGGATCGTAGTGGGGATGATGGTTTAAAAGCGCAGAGCTCGCGGGGCGCTGCACTCGTGCGTCTCGACTCTTCAGCGTTGATACAACCCCCACATATAGTTGAACACGTAGCAGTTGCAAAACTCGTTTGATAAAGGTAAGAATATTGTCACACGTCAATAATATTCAATTCTATTATAAAAACTAATTTCAAATTATTCATTCATGTGCAGATGGACTTCAGCAAAATCAACAACACCAGCCGTCTGCAGAATGATATGCTGACGAAAAAGATGTCTGATTTGGAGATTAAACAGAAATATGACATCACTGAACTGAAGCTAGTGAAGACGAAATTCGGCCCCAGAGTCTTGGCTACAATCGATGACGAATACGTCATCTTCCTACCAGCGAGAATCGGCAAGATCTTGGAGGAGGAGCCTGCTCAACTCGCCGATTTAAACAAAGAGGCAGCTGGAAAACGTCTTCAGATCCTCTACCTTGGCGGTCAATTTAATAAATTTGAATTTTGTAGTAAAATTTGAACATACATACAAAAAATCACTTATGTAATGGGATGGGTTGGGTTGAATAAATAAATAAATACTTATGACACGTGTATATATATATATAAATTGTGAATACATTTATTCATTGATCCTTTTGGTTTATAATAAGCTTATTCTAGTTCTCAAGCATGCAGAATTCTTAAAATGTGGTTAATTTTTTTACGGTCCCACTGATGGGGTTATATTCAACAATGCGATCGTGTATGATCATACAGTATGCTGACGTGTTTGCTGGAAATGCAACACTAGTTTCAAATTCTAACCGAATATCCACCGGTCCACTCTTTAACGATTCATTCTGCTTGGAACAATCTATAGCAATAAGCGGAGCCTGTTTCAAAAAATTACTCTTTGACAAAAGCGGCTCGGGTTCTTTATCATAGTATGAAAATTGAAAGTTAGTATACATATCATAAAGAATGGCATATTGATTATTGGTAATATCGAGATTCAAATTCCCATAAGGATAGCACTGTGAGTTTAGGAAAAGTTTAACATCTCTGATGTTGCAGTGATCAAATTCGCTAGCATTTTTCTTCGAATCGTTTCGTCGTGCTGTTTGGAATCCTAGTATAACTTGTCTTGGCTTCTCTAGCTGTGTCGACGTCTTGACAACCCATACGTGCCTCGTTGTTGCAGGCAGCATTGGATACTCGTACATTTCCCACGAGCGGAAGCTCATAGATATAGCAGGATCTGCGGCTATATAATTGAGGATCTTGATTTTTGCAGGATCCGAGAGTCTGATGTATGGTAACAGCCACACAATTTTCTGGAGCGAAACTTTGATCTCATCCGCAGCAGTTTGACGTATAGCATTCAAATCATTGTTCGATCGAGTCAAAATCAACTCATGCTTTGCGTTGACGATAATCCGATTATAATCCTCAGCAAATCCAAGCAGAAAATTCATTGGTATAACAACGTCAAAGTATCCCTGGGTGTTAGTCAGCTTGTTATTGCCAACCAGCCAGCCGTTGTTTTCCAGAAGATGTTGCTGTCCGGGTGTGAATGATAAATATCCCTTCATAACGCTCATGATGCCCGGATTCTTATTTTGATCAATCTCTTGACCATTCAACTCGTAACGCATCTCGCTAAACATATGACACACAGCCATATTGACCAATTCCGTGGTTGCACCAACGTCGGTGCCATCTGCTTTTGTAATCCTGCCGTAGATATGGAGTGAACTTTTGCTTGGTAATACACACGAGTCTTGATTCTGCACAGTGATGCGAATCTCGTCATTATTCTTGAATGTAGACGATCCATATGGATGATGTGCATGCACTTCACAGTGAGCAATCGACTCATCGAATGTCACAGGTGTTTGGATTTTTATCATTTTCGAGATGGGCATATGCAGATATAACAACGAATTCTTATTTTCCACCGCGAAGTCGAAGTCCTAGGCTCTGGAGAAACTGAGCGTTCTGATGTGTCACTCGAATCAGAGATGCTCGATGACTGATGATGCTTGGACATATTGTCGGACTTTTATAGCTACCACCAGACTTTCTTATGCGCTCAAACACTATACCCATATTATCTTAAAGATTTCACATGCAATCGTATAGTCACGGTTTCGCCTCGGAAATTGACCAAGTCTCCGCTCTGATCAACTATTCTCAATTGTATATCGTGTATTGACCGCACGGTGATTGGATGGTAAATGACGTTTGTTGGCACTTCCACAATCTTATATCCAGGCGGGACGGTTGGGAAAAATTGATGAATCGTGTGTACTTGATGTTCGTTTATGTATGCACCCGTGGTAATATTACACTCAACACGCAAGGCGTTGACTTTGAGTATGCGAACAGGTAACTCAGACTTATGGACAATACCGCCCGGGAGAATATTTGATTTGAATCCAAGCAGTCGGCCTATGGAATTTTCTGATTCAAAGTTTACCGCATGATTACACGCGATTTCACTATGCAGCTCATTATTGTTAGCTTTTAGATTGACTGTAATATCCTTGGGTAGTGACTTTTTCAAATAACTTGCAATATCGTCGATTTCATAGCTACCTGTGGGTATTGTAATTATTGTGTCGGGTGTTTGAATACCATTCACGGATCTCTGCGGATGTGATATGTGAAACTTATTAAATCCTTCATCAATATTAGGAATTGAGTTGAATGTCAAGAGCTCTATGAGCCCGAGAACATATTCCTTTGTTGCTGATAACTCGATAGGCGGAAAATATTGAGTCCCCAATATAGATGATTCTCCGGAGAGTGTCAACGTGAACGATTGAGCCATGACTAATATCATATCCTCGATATGCACCTGTTTTATAGCTGTCCACTGAGAAACTTGAGGCACAAGTGACCACAAATTACTGTGTTATATTCTTGATATCTCTTATGGTTGTATTTTACGCTGCCAACACCGAGATATTTCATAAGATCTCCAGGTGGTTGTAAATCACCAAAACTATCGAAATACACCGCATCGTTGCCGTTTTTGACATATGCAACCCAATGCGTCCCCGGACCGTTTTTATCATCAAGATTGATAATTGCAGATTCACGCGTCCTAGGTCCCGAATTGGGTAAATCATTCCGCATAAAAACTCCCCGAAAATGTGGAATTTTCATAGCTCTGGCATAGTTGAGCAAGTCGATATCGGTGAGAGCTCGGTGTGGCAGCTTTATTAGTTTTTTGCCTGTTTCAAATACAGTCCCATACCTTTTCTATAGGGTTTCAGGTATAATCCCTTTCCCAACGCAATTGCCTCCATGGATGCATTGTGGCGTTTAGCCTCTGTTAATTGATGCTTGTTAGCACTAACCTCATTTACGGCTTTTGCTATACCTGCCGCACCACCCGCTAAGGCACCTGTAGCGCTGAGAGCCGCGAAAATGGGGATAAGGAATGGCAGGAAACCGCCGATTTTATTAGGGACGGGTAAAATACGAGGCACGTTGACTTTCCCTTTGGACAATGCCATACGTGCACCTTCTAACGCCGACAGAATGGCTCTAGGACCCGGCCTCATAGATTTCTTCGCAGCCCGAATAATAGATTTCAATGTTTTTTTCTTGGTCTTGACAGATATTTGCGGGTTGCTCCTCCGCATACCCATACCCAGTTTAGATTTTGCTTTCATTGTGTTGGTGATTGCCCAGGCGATAGCTTTTTCGGTTACACTTGAGTCTTTAGCCAAAACACGATTCCACGCTCTCTCGGCCAGCACTTTGTCGGCCTTATTACGCTCCGCAATATTACTATGATTCTTTGAGTATGCAATATCGTGTTCCTTGCATGCGGCATCTAGAGGATTAACACCTCGATCACCACGAGTTAACCTCTGCGTTAATTTTGTACCAGGCCCACAGTATTGATAACCAGGAACATGTAATTCAACCGGAAGATTGTTTATGATTTTATTTATTAATCCACAACCACTCCTTTGCCTACGTGTGTATCCAACCATAGTTAAGCATGAACTAACGTGAATTCTATAAAAGCATGTATTTTATACACGAATATATCAGTTCCCAGTGTGATGTTTACCAAGCATCATGAAATTCCACAATCAAACAACAAAACTACCCATCGTCAATTTCGATAAATTGGTCGAGCGGCGAAAGAAGAAGAATGGAAAACGACATGGGCCTCTACTACCAAATAGTGTGAGGGCTGTTTTCTGTGGTCCTTCTAATTGCGGTAAAACTAATGCTCTTCTCACGCTGCTTACCCATGCTAATGGTCTACGATTTGGAAATGTGTACGTCTATTCGAAATCCCTCAATCAACCCAAATATGAGTTCTTGAAGAGGTTACTGGAACCGGTCGAGGGGATGGGCTATTTTCCATTCGATGAACACAAGGAGGTTGTAGAGCCGAAAGATGCACAACCCAACTCGATTATGATTTTCGATGACGTAGCATGCGAGAAGCAAGATAATATCAGAGCCTATTTCTGTATGGGTCGACACAGAGATGTCGATAGTTTTTATCTATGTCAAACGTATGCTCGGATTCCAAAACATCTGGTTCGTGATAATGCAAACTTGTTGGTCCTTTTCCGTCAAGATGAAATGAATTTGAAACACATCTACGCTGATCATGTGAATACGGACATGACCTATCAACAATTTAAAGATTTGTGCTTGGCTTGTTGGAATGACGGCAGATACAGTTTTGTAACCATCGACAAAGACAGCGAGATCAATGAGGGACGATATAGGAGAGGTTTTGACTGCTTTATAAGTCTAAATCATCAATAAATGACATACAGTCACACAGCATCGATCAAGCTAGCAACATGGAGAGCGCCAAGATACGTAAGAAGAATGATGTGCTGCAGGAATTAGCGAGAGCTAGCGATATTATTCGACGTAAACACAAAATGATCAAAATGGAGAAAGACACCAGTGAGCAGGCTATTGGCGAAATGTTTAAACCTTTGGTAACACCACTGCATGAATTGGTGAATTCATCGAAGCAGCAGCAGCGATTAATAAAACAAGAAGTAAAGATGGAGCAGGGTTCGATGAAGCCTGAGAAAACTGAAGATTTTGTGAAAACTGAGAATTATGATTATGATGTTGACAATGATGATTATGATGCGTATCAAAGTGCGAATGAGGATACCCTTGTAGCTAACACAGCTATTGAAGACAATAATGGTGCATCAGCTACCGCTATGGATGCATCAAATGATATCAACCAGGAAGATGATGATGAAGTTCCACCCGCCTCTACAAGCACGCCGAATCCGAAAAAAGGGGTCAAGACAGCGCATTATTTAAACATGTTTGCCTCCACCAAACAGCGTAAGAACTTGGATGAGAAATATGGTGTTCGAAAGTTGGTGCGCGGAATGAAGATCGGCAATTCGGATATCGAATTTAGCGATGATCTGATATATGTAGGCGATAAAAGCTATGAGAACACACCGGGATTGCTTGAATTGTTATTCAAAAAGTCACCCGATCCCGCGATTGTGAATAAAAGTGACAGACAAAATTATATCAAAATTGTGAAAAAAACGAATGCATACCGAAAATATTACAACCCCGAAAGAAGCCCCCACGAAGATAGGGAAAAAAGCGCCAAATATAGAGATTACATTGCTCCATACATGAGCCCACCGACGAAAAAGGACGAGGAAAGATTCGGTAAAGGTTTACCCACTCATAAGATTGCACAAGGACGAAGAATGGATTATGTATACTGGAATGATCCTAATGAACTTGTTGATCGTCTTCGGTTATTAACGGCATCTCAAGCCGCGGGTAATACCAGTCATACCAACGAAATATCCTCCATTATTGAAGAACTGCGCGAGGCAAGGATTATTTATTAGCAACAAATCATCTTTAAACCACCATTCACCCAGTGACCGTTGAGCAATGAGCATAGACATATTCGGGCGGCTGCTGGCGAGCAAAAAAAAATTCAAACGCTTGGGTAGTTGGGGACCGCCAGGTATAGGATACAAAACTACCACCGATGGTCAGTACGATATAGAAAACAAACGATTGTGTAATATCGCAGATCCTCAGGATGCGAACGATGCCATTTCTCTAAAACGTGTTACGGATATTACACAGCAGTCATTAGCGGTTTTTGAGTATGCTATGATAAAGGCATTTGCACAATCTACGTTGCAAGCAGTTCATGCTTTCGAATCCAAACTCAATGCGCGCATAGATCAAGAACATACCAACCATTTCGAGGAGGGTCAACATATTTGGTCTCTTGCGACGAAAAAAATTGATGCTCTTACGGAAGATAATGAAGATCTAAATATGCGATTGGCTGGGGTGGAAAGTGTTCTTGAAAGATTCAGCCACAACGGGATGCTCCGAGGAATTCGCTTTAATTCAGACTGAATTATTCTGCAATGAGCATAGATATATTCGGTCGTCAGTTGACTGACGGAAAAATTAAAAGTGTGGGTATTCGGGGTCCTCCTGGTGTCGGATTCAAGACTACCACAGATAAACAGTATGACATAGGCAACAAACGATTGTGTAATATCGCAGATCCGCAGCAGCCAAACGACGCTGCGTCTCTGAAAAGTCTTGAGACTATTACGCGCAACTCGTTTAATGCTCTTGAGAATGCGATCAAAACCGAATTTGAGCGCTCCATGAAATTGGCACTCGATGCTCTGGAATCTAGACTTGTTGCACGCCTAGATCAAGAACATAGCTGCAATTTTGATGAAACAGGTCAGCATCTTTGGTCTCTAACGAAAGTAAAGATTGAGGCTCTGAAGGAGGGAAACGAAGCTCTGGAGAATCGATTGACGGTGATCGCAAAAAACGTTCAAACGCTTAGCCAACACGACTATATCCGTGGAATTCCCTTAATCAAACATGGAGCAGACGATAGCCGACGAGCTCCATAGACCCGCTAGACGCAGATACTCCAGGCGTTATGTTGATATACGCGGCTTGGATGAGACTTGGCAAGCTGATCTTGTCGATATGTCTGCATACTCACGATTCAACAATGGACATAAATTTTTACTCACAATTATCGATATATTTTCCAAGTTTGCGTGGGGTGTGCCCCTCAAGACTAAGAATGCCGATGATGTGACGACCGCAATGAAATTCGTGTTGACTCAAGGACGTATTCCGAAGCATCTACATGTGGACCGGGGTACTGAGTTTTATAACAGCAAATTCAAAGCTCTCATGGATCAGTATGGTATTAACATGTACTCGACATTCAGCAACCTGAAGGCATCGATATGCGAACGCTTCAATCGGACGTTGAAAAATAAGATGTGGGTGCAGTTCACTCGCCGCGGGAATCATAAGTGGATTGATATTTTATCCGATACAATTAAATCCTACAACGACACCAAGCATCGAACAATACGAATGAGGCCGAACGACGTCACTGTGGCCAATGAAAAGCAACTATATCGAGATGTGTATAAACCTCGACAGATCAAGAGAAGTCAACGAAAGCGAAAGTTTAAAGTAGGCGATAAAGTTCGAATTAGTATATATAAGCATGTTTTCGAAAAGGGCTATACACCAAATTGGACAACGGAAATATTCACCGTGACTGAGGTGATGAATACGAACCCACCGACATACAAACTTAC
Source organism: Macrophya alboannulata (assembly GCA_949628255.1). Lineage (NCBI taxonomy): Eukaryota > Metazoa > Arthropoda > Insecta > Hymenoptera > Tenthredinidae > Macrophya > Macrophya alboannulata. The sequence goes on from OX451209.1 coordinate 9,607,323, forward strand.
CGACTACCTGAACAATCCCATCTCCGGGGGTTTTTATGAGGAGGAACTCGGTAAGGTGAAATATCCTGATGGTTATCTTGTGGAGAAGGTCCTGCGGAAACGTGGTGATGAGCTATATGTCAAATGGTTGGGAATGGACAATATACACAATAGTTGGATAAATAAATCAAACATGTAATCATTTTTTAATAAAAGAATTTATTATGTATCAAGCATTGTTTTTTCCATTCACCCAATCCTACCGATAGTTTTACAAAATCTTCAGAGAAAAAAATTCTCAAACGTGTGGAAAAAGTTTTCTCACATTTGAAAAAAGTTTTCTCACATTTGGAAAAAGTTTTCTCACATTTGGAAAAAGTTTTCTCACATTTGGTAAAATTTTCTCACATTTGCATGTAAAGTAAATTGAGGATTATTTTATTTATTTATTTTTTTTATTTTTTTTTTTCTTTTACAGAAAACCTTAAAACAATCAGAATTTTTTACAAGATTGCATCATCCTGGAAACCCCAGGGTAGAGTGTCGGTTTCACCAGGTATCAGCTGTCTTTTGTCATCACCCCAGCTTAAGGCTAACTTATTCTGTACAATAGTGCTAACTATATGCCGACTACTTTTTATCATGCACTGTTTCTCAACTAAATTCTTATGATCAATAAGACATCGTTTGTAATCATCGAACGTGATAGATTTCAAGGTCGACCCTTTTACACCCTTTGCACGCTTTTTATCGGTATTCCCGCGAGTTCTGAATGTATATAATTTCGCCCGCAGACCGATAAATTCAGTCATAATTTTCCCATTATTCTCATCCTTCATCAGACCAAGACGTTTTTTATTCATCTGGGGAATACCGTAGACATTGTCTAGTGGGTAGTCTGATGTATCGAACATTGTCGCAACATCACGTTTGATGATTTCGTAGATGTTTGGTACGGTAAAGTGATATATCAGGCTATCTGTATCGGTATACATTAATTTTGCTTCACCACTTGAAAAATTCTTCTTTACATAATCATAGTGAAAGTTGTACAAAAATATTTTCGAAAGATCGAGAATTGCAGCACCAATGTATATTGGCTTGTTGAAATATACCTTGGTGCGATTTAGCTCAATAATCACCATGTCTCGATCGAATACGGTACAGCTATGAAAAGTTGGTCTTGCAATGAGAGCGCGCGCACCACCCCTACCGCCCCATTTTGTGATTAGTTTTACAGTCCTATGATTACGCACATTCTCCATAGTCTTGCCGAATACCGCGTTATTCATAAGCTTGTAGAAATTTTTCTCAAACTCGTTTTTCGACTGCTTCCGCATATTTGTATTGAGATCGATATATGGCTTCAACCACGGTGATTGTGCGAACCTGAGAATTCTGTGCACTTTCACCACCTTTAAACCCAATTTTACGCATTGTTTCAAATTTCGATAGTGTAGAACATATTTTCTTTTGGGTAGAAGCGTCATTGCCAGTTTTCTAATTTTGCTACCCGGTGGTATGAAATGTTCGGGGCAGAGGGGTAAATCTGCATGTTGCTTATGTAACATGGTTGGATAATCCAAGTCCACCTCGAGAATGTAGCCGATCGGTGAGTCATCAGGATGGGACATTACATCGGTGTTATTATCAAGTTCCCACTCGAATGAGCCGCTCGGTAAATTCTCACTCATAGCCGCGCCGTAAAGATTATTCACGTCGAAATACATTAAATATGATTCCGCTTTGCTTGAATCGAAATCTTCGCCCATGAATCTATTGTTTGCTCTAGCTTGTCGATTGGAGCATTGAGCCACACCGCCACGAATGCTTTTCTCAATGAATAGAATCATTTCAGGATCATCTAAAAGTTGCAGATTAATTTTCGTATGCTTTAGCATCGCATCGAAAGCAAGCCCCGGCGCTGTATAATAATGCAATGGATCCAAGTTGTACGTTTTGACACAGCTATCACGGAAATTTTGAAATATATCGGCTAATAAAAGTACATCTGTTTTTAGGTATAAATCGGAATATTCACCCAGAGTTTTCAGGTCGAACTTGGCCCAAACATTCTTAGCATGCTCATAATCGGCATTGTTAATACCCGAGGCGCTCAACTTTGAATAGAAATCTTGTTTGCTGGGTAATTTCGCTTCATTGAGTTTTTCCCAAGAATCAATATATTCGTATGGAAAGACGCCTTTACGAATCATCAAGCTAAATTTATCCTGATCTTTGTAAAATTTTCGCGTGATTTGCTTATCCGAGTCGTCGACGTACGATGCTAGCTTCTCTATACCACTAGCCATGAATCTGAGCGAATCTATGAATCTCAAACTAATTATGGTACCATCCACTTTCTTCGTGAACGATATGTATTTTTCCTTATTGATAGGTAGTAGGGTAATATCGCCTGGAAAAGTTGTGGCTAGAGATTTTATGATAAAATGAGAATCATAGCCTGATAAATTGTGAAAAACCACCGGAATCGTGTGCGACTCTTGAAAATTAAGATTGCAGCGATTGTGTGCGGCCCCGCGATATTTTCCCGTAAAATGACAATGATCGCGACATTTTTTCTCCTCAGGTAGAAACGGCTTCTCGCATATGTAACAATTTTTCGCTCGCATGTGACGATCGCGCTGCACTTGATTCAACGCTTCCATCGGTATTATATTCTTTACACGCGACTCTACTTTCACGGATAATTCGCGAAGCTCTGTGATCAGCCATTCAATGCAATCGGATCCGCGATGACTCTTAAATTCTGACAATGTGTCATCGTAGGCGCAGTGCATATAATACGCTGCACTATGTGGGATATGCTCTTGAGCTTCTTTCACCCCCGGCTGCATCATACATTCAAGATCGGCATATACGACAAACGACACGGTACCCTGATTTTGAAAATTGGAAAATTCCAAGATTTTCTCCGTGGGAAACTCCATGCGGACTTTATTCATTCGCAGACAATCTTGCCGATGATTTTCATAGGCATTTTGTATGCTAAAGTGGCACAGACATCTATCACATAAAAATTGTGCACATTTATGGCCTGACAATTGTTTGTCAACTAAACGCGAAAGATTCTTAATCCAAGCAAAGTGAAATCGGGGTTCAAAATTATTTAAATCATTATCATTCGGTTCGCTCTTACTTTCAATCATTAGCAGGTGGATTGCATCGCTCTCAGTTACATTTTTACTTAAATAAAGAGGGGTGATAACGCTATTTTCAGACTCTTTCTTTCTCTGAAAAGTTTCCGATTCGATTCCGTATACATTAATGCTCAAATTGTTTAACTTTTCAAATTTTTCCACACAACGCAGGGTGGTGGGAAACTTTATACCTGTACAGTTGAAGTTGGAAATGTATCGTTTATAGCTCTGCGTCCTGCTCACACCGATGTTGACGGGATGTAGGGCGGCAGTGACGGACCACAAGAAGCATCGGTTGTCATCATTCTGCACGTTGACCACGGCTTTCTTCAGTTGAATGTCCCGAGGCAGCACGACGAACGTTGAGAGTCCGCCGCAAAGAGGCTCGTATCGGTTGATACAGACCACGGCGTTGATTATCTCAATCATACTCCAGCCAGAGTCACGTTGCTCAAAATCCTCCACCTTAACCAGCAGAGGATTCGTTACGTTATCGATGAACCAGGTTTCCAGCCCCGTCGATGGAAGAATCGTGGCGTTGCGCGTATTGAAGGTCTTTACCTCCAGACTAACCTCGTCGCCTTTGACGTTCTCAAATTTACATGAAATGCTCACGTTCACCTTAATACTTCCTTCATCGCGTAGAGTATCTTTCAAGCGTTCCATCGTAACAGCCTCAGCATCGCTCAAAAATCTTGCCAAATCCTTGTGTTGGAGATTTGTCACAGCTCCGGTGCGTATACGGCAGTTGAAGGCACTCTCCATATCATCCCATCGAACACGATTATGGATGTCATCGCCAATATTACCCCCAACAATACCCCCGCATTGTCGTTCAAATTTCACCAAGTATGATTGCAGCATGGAAATTGTATGTTGAATCTGTTGTTTTTCGGCAACGCTCAGGTGTGGACGTTTGAGAATATCGCACAAAAATCCGATATTTTGAAGACCGATATCGCACCAACGGGAAATAATATCTTTGCTGATCGGTCCAGGGCTCAGTGTGCGTAGCAAGGCGTAAGCATTTTCCATCATCTCAAGAAGTTCCGCATACATTTTACCGTCCATGACTTTTTTTTCTTCACCCTTCTAATGTTGCAGTTTCGTATACACTAGATCGTTGTGGAATGCAAACTGATCATTGGCTCAATATACACCCCCACTGCGGGTCAGTTTCTTGAAATCCTCCCCCTACCCCACAATTTTTTCTCAGTCGAATATCCAACCCATTGGCTGTTACGCTAACAGCATGGTGTCAAAATCTTTCTTCAAAAGAAAAGACCCTCACGCTATTGGCCGAACCTTTTACGACACGGTGGGTGTGAGAAATTTCATTGGTCGACCACTATGCATCGGGTGTAAGCTTTCGAGTTTCCACAGGTATAAAATGAGGAATCGACCCGTTTTTACTCATCACTTGTGCTCTCTAGTGAACATCGAGCTATAAGACGAAGAACCGTAAATATAAAATATAAATTAAATTTACAAAAAAAAAATAGAAGCAAAAAAAAAAAATGGCAAACGGATATAGATTAAACTTGATCGGATACTTCAGAGCGATGATGGTGAGTATCCATATTGGTGTTTATCGATAAGTGATCGAGTTATCTGAAAGTGATTCTGTGGTTAGATGTTATAATAATTTTAATCATTTTCCATTATAGCTTCACTACATGAGGATTGAGCGGGAGGCTGGTGAGCCGAATCTTGACCAAATTCGCCGCGAAGCGGCATTCTTCGAAGCTGCCTCAGAGTTGGAATGCGGCAGCGACGAAGACTTTGACCTCTTCGGCATCAGATGGATGCAGGATGGACGCTGGGGCGAAGATCACCCGGTGCAAGATTGGGGCCATCCTGCGTGGCAGATGCCGGGAGGATTATTGTCAATATATAATCTTTAGGTTATTAGTTTACGTTTTAGTTTTTAAGATTAGTTAAGTTTAATAATAAGTTTAATTTTTGTATATTTACCAGAATATATACATATAATATCGAATTTGATTTAGAATTTGCATCTACTTATTTCATCCCCATGATTTGAGAAGTTTTTCATGAAATTTATATTCTCATTATTATTATTATTATTATTACACAATTATTAATATTATTAGAATCAAAATGCTAAAAATCCACCTCCGCTTTGACGATACGAGAAAGTCTTTTGCCGTGACCAGGATTCGAACCTGGGTTACTACGGCCACAACATAGGGTCCTAACCACTAGACGATCACCGCTGACAGAGGAATTGTTTATAACAAATGATGATTATGTACCAGGGTAACTGATATATTCATGTATAAAATGAATGCTTTTATAGAATTCACGTTGATTCATGCTTAACTATGGCTGGCAGAAAATCGGATAAGTTCAGACCAGCTCGCAGTTCGGTATGGTCGAGAAATCGGCTGATCGGCAAGCTGATGATAACATACCTGCTCACTGATCGGTAAGGTCGAAAAATCGGATAATCGGCAATCGGATGGTAACATACCTGCCCGCGAATCGGCAGTGGCGCCCCCGCATGACGCAAAATCGACAGATAACATATCCGCTCTCAGATCGGTAGTGCAGAAAATCGGAATTCTGAGATCGGTATTGCAGAAAATCGGCAGTCTGAGATCGGTAATGCAGAAAATCGGATGGTAACACCACCGCAGCGCCTCTGGCGGCAGATCGGCGAGACCGGTAATACAGAAAATCGGATGGTAACTTACCCACTCAACAATCGGCAAGTTACCGACTGTCGGTAACCCACGACTGCAGCGCCTCTGGCGGCTGTTCCAGAATCCCCATATTATATCTACTTTAATTGACGATTGTTAGCGTCGTCCAATAAGTAAAAAATGTATTGCGGATCCAGCCTGAATTGCTGATGCTTCGACATTAGTTTCGACTTGATAAATTCGAAGTGTGTCAGCCTATCTTCCTGCTGTCCGTTGTAACCATATGGGTACAAATGCGGAAAGCACTGCAAATCTAGACTTTTCAGACGATTATCTAACGGCACGTCGTGGATTTTGAGCATTTGATAAAGGTCAGTCGCTGTCTCATTTGGCCTCTTCTCATACATCGGATGCACTGTGAATTGTTCATACAACGCGTCAGATTCTGAAACCTGAGTCAATAATGCTTTATGCTCCTTCTCGTCGATTTTTACCGGAATGTCAGATTCCGGTACAATATCAATTTCAGTTTCAGTGGTGATTTCCGCATCTTTTATTTGAAATTCAACTTCTTGAATGTCACGTAAAAGAATATCCGCAGAAGTTGGTAGCTCGATTTCCGAGTACAGAGGATTATTTTCCTTAAGCCATATTAATGCATTCCATATTTTCTTTATATCAACCAAATTTTCCCAGACTAATTTAGATTTAGTGGGAATACCACGAACTACAATATACAGCTCATGATTTACGTTTATCGGGTCTGTTGGTGGACAAATTTTTTTCAACGTTTCGTCCATCGGTAACGGTAAATGAAACGTCCTTCCTTTTACTTTTCGTACCATCTCTCTGTGAGGTAGATTTTTTTTAGCAACGGTGCCCATTCTTTGTACGACTTGAAATGCCTTAGCTCTCTGAATTAAAATGCGCTCGTAATCGTTTAAGGATGATATTACTTCCGGCACTGGATCAGTATTAAGTTTATTTAAAATACATTTGGGTGGCATAATGTTTTTACGGAGCTTAGGTAGACAATAGTTGCAAACATAATCAATATCTTCGGATCGAGTATGTGCCATCAAATCTATCCAGAGTTGCCCTATTATTGGATTTCTGATTTTTTCAATGTTTGTCACATCTCTTTTGAAGCAAAGTTTTTCGCACGATACGCACGCATAACGTGGATTATCCGCGGAACGTTTCGTCAAAGCTTCGAAAGCGCTCGAATACTGGCGTATAATGTTTTCCTCGTTCAAATCAATTTGATTTACAATATCAACAGCGATAGCATTTGCTTTTTGCTGAGCTATGCCTGAGACTTCTTCTAGTTTTTCGAGATCGCCATTGACTAAGGCTTTATCAATAGCAGTGATCTTCGTATAACCATTCCATATTTCGTATACAAGTCTCCGTATGTACCGCGTCGATGGAAAATGTGCCGACAAAATTTGAACAGCTAAGAAAATTGATTTGCAAGTATAAGGATCACCCATGTAACAAATTTGTGAATGACCTTGTTTCACGTCTGTGTGTTTGACAGTACAAGCCAACCGACTGATGAATGTATTGATATTCTTCAGCGTACACATAGATATAATTTCAAGAAAATTAACATATGCGTTCACCAACATAACATTATTTGTTTTACACATTTCGCCGCAAACCCAATTTTTGTATTTTCCCTTTCCACTTGTTTTTACCTGATTACCTATTGGCAAAATGATAACAGCTTGCCCCACCGAATTCGTGACGATTGGTTCATGAAATTGCACATTGTCATACGTTCCTTCGGCAAAGTAGGCTTCAGTAGAAGCGGTGTGTTTTGAATCACCACACAGCGCGGTAAGTCGATCTTCCGTACTGTAATCGGGACATTCAGCAGTCTTTGTTAAGTAGACTTCCGCCTTTTTCTTAATAGTTTCAAGAGTTTGCCTAGTTCTGCTAATCTTAGAATTTCGGTCATGAATACACCATTTTATGATCGATTCCGCTTTAATTCTTCTTTTTGTTTCTGACGGTTCTCTAATTTTTTTAACAATTTTGACGATGTATTTTTCTTTCGATTGTAACGACGCTACAGTGTTCGCATTTTAAATGCGTCGGTATTTCGCACTAATTTTGTTAGCAACATCAGCTTTCAAATCACGACGATGCGCATTAATGGATCGCCGACGCGCTAACTCAGTCTCCTGCACAGTACTATATCGTTTATTCAAATAATTTGAACGCTTTCTTGCTCGATCCTTTTCAACATTGGAACTGTAATTTTGTTGTTTCCGAATTGTTAATTCTTGCTGACTGGCAGATTTGACGCTTTCATTTTCGCGTATTTGTTGAACTGGCTCTTTTGTTATTTTTTTTTTGTCAAATGCAACATTCGCGTGATGCTGTTCATGATGCATTTTTCTTACGGTTCGTTGCGCTACACGTATCTGCGAAGCAGTACTTCTTCTTCGAGCAACATCTTGTATCATACCATTTAATGGAAAAGGTTCCATTACATTACTTTCAAAGATTTTCAGTAGATGTGTTCGCATCTTAGATACGTCGTATTTGACGTTTTGCGGCTTGTATCCGTCAATAACCGAAATTGCGAAAGCGATTGCAAATACCCCACAGTCAGATCCATTAATTTGCTGTTGAACCGTTGGGAATCTTATTGGTTTTTTGTCAAACTGATGAAATGGGAAGAGGTTTTTTAAATAGACTTCGTGGTATTTGTGAAGTCGTTTTGAGTTGAGGGAGTCATATATGAATATTGATTTGGTATTATAGTAACTGCATACCCAGTGTTTCTCACCTGCCGTAACACCGCTATGCAGTATTTGTACGTGATTTTTGTTTTCAGAAACGGGTTTAATAGTACCTGGCATTTGTACTCGCCACGATTCCTGAGGTCGATATTCTGAGCAACTTTTTACAAGATATATAAATTGATCCATATGAATATCAGATAACCATCTACCAGATGTAAGGATATTCTTCGATTTTTCGTCTAAAATCGGTCTAGCATCACGACGCTCACACCTTTTCTGTTCTATCACAGGCGGCTCTGTTATGTTTTCCGATATTATAGCTTGAGTTTGTGATAAACGCTTAGCTACTTGATGACTTTTCTGGTTGGCCTTAACGTATTGATTTCCAGTGCCAACTAAAAACTCTGTGTCCGAAACTTCCGCCAGCAATTTATTATTACTATTTTCTTTACAATGTTCTTTACAAGAATCAATTACCATACGTTCTACTGATTCAATTTTGACATTGTTATTTTCGAATCTATGCGCTTTTCGACACGAAGACAGGAAGCTGTACTTAGACGCTTTTACATCGGTTACCTGATTCATAACTTTCGGCTGTGAAAGGTTTGCAATGCTTTCGACAGATATCGGTTCTAGGTCTAATTGTGGTGCAAGTTCAATTACTGCAACCTTTTTTTTTTTTTTTAAACTTCGTTGTAAATAGTGTGGGTTATTGAAATTCTCGCAGTCAACTTGACGTCTGTCCGAAGCGAATTTCTTTTCAACACGTGAACTTTGCATTGTAGTAATGCACGGGAAGTTTTCTATGACATTATTTTCAAACATTCTGAATAGATGTCCACGCAGGCGAGAAACGTCATACGTAATCTTATCTGGTTTGTATCCATTTATGATCGAAATAGCAAATGCAATGGCAAAGACGCCACAGTCATACCCGTTTTGTTGGCGTTGAACAATTGGAAACCTTACGGGATTCGTGTCAAACTGGTAAAATGGGAACAGTTTCTGCAAATATGTTTTATGGTGTTTGTGAAGCACCTTCGAATTCAACGAATCATAAATGAATATTGATTTGCCATCGAAATAACTGCACACCCAATGCTTCTCGATGTCATACTCTCCGCTGTGCAGTATTTGAATGTGTTTGACATTCGGCAACGCGGGTTCTATTGTGTCTGGCAACTGCACTCGCCATGATTCCTGTGGAGCATATTTTGAGTAGCGTTGAACGAGCAACGCAAAATGATCTATATGATCATCATACAACCATTCTCCAGATCTAATCATATTCATCCACCTATCTGCCAAAATAGGTATCTGTTGATATTGCATGACTAAACGAAATGCTGACACACGTCTTCTATCTCAATTTTACGGCGCACAGCTGCCTTCAGATTCTACGGGTCGGCGCTAAGCTGCCTTTCGCAATACGGTTACAAGAAGCCGTTTGCAATATAGCGCACAGCAGCTATGTTTCGAAACAAAGTCGAAAAATTTTTTGAGATAGAAGACAAATTTACCTAACCTATCTAACCTAATAATAAATAACTTAATTATACCTAATGATTTTACGAATACCTACTTACTTAACGACCGAAATAAAACCTACTCAATTATATCCGTTACGTGTAATTTATTCTGCAAAAGTGTATGTATTTGTCAAAGAATAATAAAACACGAAACTCTGCTGGGTAATTACAAATCTGTCACGCTAATCATGAATATATTGAACAACAGATGACATATGTTCTTGTGGTTCAACAATCAGCCAGTTTATAGCGCTGTTTTTTCGTTTCTCTTTCACTCTCTGGACAAAATTTATCCTGCCTGTTTCATCGTCTAATCTGATTGGCTATGATTTTACTAAAAGCATACAAAGTCGTCTTATTGTGGAATAACCTTCCCTAACGATATAAAGTGAGACATCACCGCCAGGATCGCTCCGATCGTGAAGCGTCATCGCGAACCTAGCGGTGAACGAACTGAAGCTAGACAGAGTATGGTTAGTCATGAAGCAATTTATAGAGATAGATAAAGCGAGAAAAGTATAGCCTGTTACGTTAAGGGGAAACCCCGCATGACAATAACCATACCAAACCAAGCAAAGTACACTTGTCTGTATAACATTTTGATTTTGATAAATGACTCGATACCACTATATACAATAACACAACCCTCACTCGTAAGTATATTAACATGCAGCAATATACACTAATAATCACATGTGTAACTGAGGATCGTGAGTTAATTACCTTTATTTATTCGAATACTCATTTTTTTGATGACAGAAGGTGCCTAGCATAAAATTGTTGTATATATGGAGCATGGCAGCATTGCAGTGTTGATATTCCTGCATTTTTGACAAAGTTCTATTGCTGTTATTAATACCTATTCTGTATTGTAAAAACGAGCAGGCATATATAATCATTATTTAGGATGAGATGAGATATTTGTAACTAAATTCCAAATATATTTAATAATATGAATTAAAGGACCATGCCTCGTGAGATGTCTTTTGCACTAAGAGCTATCAATGCATGTAATGTGGCTGGTCATAATTATTATGAGGATGATACTTGTTCATTTGACTTAAAATCTGATGTAAATGAAATATGTAAAATATCAATTATTCTGGCAACAGGTGATAACAGTGCGTGAGAAATGACGCTGAGTTTAAATAAAATAATTTTTTTTTTTTTTGATATAATTTTTTTTTTTTTAATTTTAATATATTATATTTTATTTTTAAATATGTAATGACGATATAGGTAATTAAAAACATAAACGAGATTAAATATATAGTTTAAAAATGTTTAATAGGTAATTAAAAACATAAACGATAATCAATATAGGTACATATAGTTTAATTAAAAATGTTTAAAAAAAAGTTATAGTGGGCCGCCACCGCCGCGGCCACCCCCCCTGCCTCTGCCCCTGCGTGGCCCCCCACGTGACGGGCTGGCCATGGCGTACAATAAGGCCACCAGGCTCTGGTGTTGGCGCCGTTGCCTTTGGCGCCAACGTTGTCCCGCCCGTTGATGCCTTCCACGATCTGAAATGTTGAAGGTGAAGTTATTGCAATAAATATTCTTCAAATAAAGTAGATTGATCGTATCAGACAGATATAAAAACATGTACAAATATAAAAGGATACAATACAAATAAATAAGTTTCATATGTAGATGATTTAATTACTTGAGTATCAAGTTTGGGCCCCCAGTATAAGGAAGAATATAAGTAATCATTTTTTATAATACCATTTACAGGTGCAACATGTTGGGCCCCCTGCTCAACCTCCGGTGCCTCATCCACTTCCTCTCTTTCCATAGGTACTTCAACTACTGGGTATATTGAGAATACGTGATTAGTTAGATGAATAACCGAATTAAAATGTCTTTCCATTCAAATACGCAATCGATGGTCAAATTACAGCAAATAATGGTGATATGATCTATGTAATACTATAAAATAGGGTTACCCATTTTGACCAACTATTTTTAGATTGTGAGTCTCGTATGAAAATTTATCAGTTTTTCACATTTGAGAAGCCCTCCTCAAATTCCAGATCAATTAAAAATTTTTTACAAATCTCTCACGAATTTTTTAAATTCCCAAACCGGTTTAAAATAATTTTTTTTTTCTCGTTACGGCAATTTTTTCCACATTATAAATACATCACATTCTTAAAATTTCAGCTCAAAATATGAATTTTTCAAGGTCGCTCAAGAATTTTATAGGTTTATAGGTATAATAGTACTACTCAAAAACATTCAAAATTCTTGAGTGATCTTTGAAAATTTATATTTTGCCCTGAAATTTTCAGGATTTGATACGAAAATAATACGATTTTTAATCCTTTTTTGAATTTGAAAAATTCGTGAGCGCCTCCTCAAATTTTTGCAATTGATCTATAATTTTTTGAGGGATCCTCAAATGCATAAAACTAATAAGTTAAACTCATTAATAAATTACGTATAAAAGAATTATTTAACTATACCCTGTTGCTGTGGCTGCGGCACGTGCTGGGCTTCTGGCACAACCAGCCCTTGCCCTAGTATTGCCTCTGAAAATGCACGCACATATTTGTAATGCTAAACTCCAATTGTACGACGGAAACGTTGTACTAGGGTGGCGACATACCTTGAAAACCGGGAATAGTCATTGAATTTTGTCAGTCTGTAAAAATCAGGTAAAAGTCCGGGAGTAATTCCGGTCTATTTTTAAACTGCGTGTTTTTTTTATTTGTTTTTCAATTGAGCTATTTTCTAAATTCGGTAGTAAACGCATCTTCATTGAATCTTCGTAAATAATCGCGTAAAAAACATGATAATAGATTTTCGCCCCCCCCCCCAGCCGTTATCACTCCGCTTAACTTCATTTCGATTCTTACGAAAGAGTACAGGTAATATCGAACTTTTACCTGTGAAAAGTCAGGTAAAATTCATCATGTAATTTTATTTCAGTTGAATTGTCGCCACCCTTGTGACGTCGGGACGGTCGTTCGTGGACAAATCTAGAGACTAGCAAATAAACTTGTCTTTCCGAACGATCCTAGACGTACACTCAGTAGTTTAGTGGGTTACCAATATCGATTAAGTACTAAAGTACAATGGAAGGTATCAATCTAGTGGTTTTTGGAGAGAATATTCTCGTCGTCGTCGTCTATCTTTCTGGATCTCGTCTAACTCTGTTGGCTCTCGTCTAACAATCGCTCGTATTATTGGAATCACTTGAAATATTTGAATTCATGGAATCGCACTTAAATTGTTTGAATTAAGTAAATTGAATCACGCTTGAATTGTTTGAATTAATTGAATTGAATCGTGTTTGAATTGTTTGAATTGATTGAATTGAATCACGCTTGAATTGATTGAATCGTTCGACTAAAATTGAATTGGTTGAGTCGAATTAAATTGATTGAATTAAATTGAATTGCTTGAATAAAATTGAAGTGTTGGAATTTCGTCGTTACCTTCGTATTAATATCGGAAATGAACTCTTGGAAAGGATTGAAGATAGAGAAAGGATTATTAACTTGATAATTAATCGTAATCTTCTTACCTTGCTTGCTGTTGTCGAGTGTGGCTCTGCTAACGGCGGCTGATGCTGGTTGCAGATGTAGTATATTTAAAATAAGTAAAATAAGACTTTAATATAGTTCTTTGATAAGTTTCACAGTATTTATTCAAATTCACAATGTATTGTATTCAACCTCTCACTTTTCACCAATAAGAAATTTATGTTAAAAATTGAAATTGAGTTGAAATAGAAGAAATCGTTAATTGAATTTAGTAGAAATGAAAGAAGTGAAAATATAATGAGTAATGAAATCGTCTAAGTCCGTCGTGGTACAAGTGAAGTTAAAAATTATTCTAAGTTTTTAAAATCAAGAAAAAGGGGTCTAAGTTTTAATATCGTCGAAGTGTAGATTAATTGCAATGGCGAGTGGTTTTCCGATGGTAACGAAGTGAGGACGAGATTCAGCTTGGCGAGGCTTAAATAGGATGACCAGGGGTGCAAGGGGTCCCAAAACGGAGCAGGGAAGTAGGGGTAGTCTTCTCCGCTTATGATCGGCAGGGGTCCCGAAGGTGTGGCATGGTAGTAGGTGCTCTAGGGCCCTCCTTCTTTTGTGCCTGTAGTGGTATGTCCGTGCGTTTCCTGGGACTGCACCCGTCCTCTCCTCCCGTAGCTACCCTTTTTGTCCTTGGCTGTCCAGCACGTTGGCACGTGCAGTGTCGAAATAGGTTCTCGGAATTTGACATTTGGTTACCGTTTTTCTTTATTACCCATTTGACTTTTTGGGTAAAATATGTTTGTTATTGTCATAAAAAATCTGGTTCGGATTTGCTCGGTATTTCATGCCTGCGTTTCTCGGGTATTGTTCGTTATTCCTGTCATTGTTGTAAAACTGTTTTTACAACTCTTTTATGATTTTTACTTCTAAGGGTTTGATTTTAAAGGTTCCAAGTGAGAGTTTGAACATAGGTATACAGGTATAGATGTGGTTACATGAGTTATATTATTTTACTTAATTTAGTTATTTTAATTATATGTCAAATAATGGATTAGACGGAGAGCCTTTGTTCAGCCGGCAAGATGGCTGATCGCGAGTTGTTATATATGGACCGCATTTTGAGAGTTGACACTCGCGAGAGTGTTTATTTTATGAGGCGATTTCTAAGTATCGCCTAGCTTCGTTGGTTTTATCGACTGTTGAGTGATTGTTTTTCGTTAGTAGTCTTATGAACTATCGTTGGTTTACGGTCATTGCTCGATCAGTGGGTATCGTGATATTCAACACCTTAATAATTCGAATGTTTAAATATTTGAAATATGCAATCCCATATTAATTATTTATAAGGTGTTCAATCTCACGGTTGCAGTTTGTTGAAAATATAGTTGCTAAAATTTGAATATATATATTGATTATAGTATTGATGATAGATTCTGAGTACATATTTTATAAGAATAATTAATAATTCATTATAATGTCATAATGTAGAAATTGGTTGAATAGTATAAAAGGAATTTATATGAGGGATTAATATTTGAAGATTTATAAAGATAGTTAATAACATGAATATTCAAAGGTTGACCGTAATATAGAGTACTTGTGATTAATAATATCTTTAACATATAAAATTTTATGGGGGATAGCTTGAGATATGAATATGATACGTGTAGGTTAAGTATAATATCTTTCATAATGGATTATATGTATATCTTATATCTAGAATAGCTTAGAAGCTAGAACATGGTGTTAATATGGTACTAGTTTGGTGTGTGCGTGTACATATTGAGGTAGTACATATCAATATAGTGTAATTAGTTATTTTAATGGTTATAATCTAGTAAGGGAATGAACTCATTATTAGTGTGCATTGTAATGTAATTTCTGGGTTTTTACGTATCGTAAAATAAGGTCGGGGCATAGCCTAAGTGTGCAGGCGAGTAGAGTGTATGTATGCGTGTGTGTGTGTTTCTTAGAAGGCTATCTTCTGTGTGAGTTTGAATAGGTGTACATCGGGTGTTTTAAAGCTGAATCCAAAGCTGTATTATAACATATAATATTTATGACTTAATTATTGTTAAAGACAATAATTAGTGTAGTTATTTTGTATAAATGTAGTAATTGATGTGCTAACTTTGTAGTTGGTAATTCTGGAAGAAAGGTAATAATGAGTACATGATATAGTGGATAATATAATGGTAATAAATTTTTAATGTTAGTTTATAATGATTAATATCTCAAGAGTGAGTAATATGGTATGATTCTTGGTATGTAATACTTGTATGGTAAGATGGATCATATTAGTTCTTAAGATAATATCTATTCAGGATAAGAGAATTTCGTTGGGTAATGTCGGTAAGATCTGAGTTCTCTGATGTTGGTAAGATAGGAATCTTTTAATTGGGCAACTCCTAGTGAGTTGGAGGTTGGACAAAAATGCTCAGAGTGTACATCATAACGAAGTTCTCATATTCTATGGAGTTAGTTAGATCTAGTAATATTATATAGTTATAAGCAAAATAGGGAATATACGTCCGGTCGGACGTTACACCCTGTTTACGTTATGCTTCTTTTTCATTACTTACGAATGTTTTGTGGCGCAATTGCCGCCGGTTTGTTCACATGATGCGCATCCATCATTCGCGCGATATCTACCTCGTATTCAGATAGCTACGAATAAAATCATTAATTGAGTATATGTGAGACCCTAATTAGTCTTTCGATTACATAATTACATCAATATTACTCTAAATTTGTATTAAAAATAAGTATAATGTACAATAAAAACTCACACTATCTGGTGAAGCTCTATCGAAATCATCCATTTGTAAATTGGAGTGAAAAAGTTATTATAGATCCTCTTCCTCCCGCATAAAAAAAAAAAAATTATTAATCCGGAAATGTATCTAGGTCAATCGCTTTTAATTTTCAAAATGGGCCCGCTCACATAACTATACGTAAGGTGGCGCCATCGGTAAAACACCAATGCACGATACAAAAAAGGCTAGTGTTTTTTATTTACCTAATCATGGGGCGTACCCTATTCACATTGTAAATAAAAAACACTATACTCGAAGTACCGTGCATTTGTGTTTACCCGATGGCGCCACCTAACGTATATTAATGTTAGCGGGATCAATTCGAAAATTAAGAGCGATTGACCTAAATACATTTCCGGAATGATGATAATTTTTTTATTTTAATTCGGGAGGACGTGGATCTATTCTAACTTTCTTACTTGTATTCATAAACGGACGTGTTCGATAGATCTTCGCCCGATACTGCGATTTTTTGTTGTACATTATCCTTACTTCTAATACAAATTTAAAGTAATATTGATGTAATTATGTAATCTATAGACTAATTAGAGTCTCACCTCTACTCAATTAATGATTTTATTGCTAGCTATCTGAATACGAAGCGTAAATCTCTCGCCTAATGGATGCCCATCACGCATACGAGCCGGCCATTGGCCCTCCAAACACTGACCCCTTTCAACAGAATCTAAATGAAGCTAAATATGCGTTTACTAACGAATTTCGAAAATAGCTCAATTAAAAACCAATAAAAAACACGCGTTTTTAATATAAACCGGCATTATTCCCTGACTTTTCCCTGATTTTTCCAGACTGACAAAATTATAATAACTCAGCTTGAAAAAATTAAAAAGTAAATAAAAAACACTCTTTTCCCATATAGACTGGCGTTATTCTCTGACTTCTTCGGACTGACAATATTGCATGACTATTCCCGATTTTCCAAGTCTGTTGCCATCCTAGTACAAACTTTACGTGCATTTTCACAGGCGATACAAGTGCGAGGGGTGGTTGCGCCACAAGTATCACAGATGCCACAGCAACAGGGTCCTATTATAAAGAAGAGTAAGGCTGGTGTGCTATATATAGTTACACAATTCATTTATACGTACTTTCTTCATTTGGTTTTTAATCTGCATTTTTGCTGTTACAATATTACATAAATCATATCAGTACTTCATTATTTCGTTTTTTAATCAGTATTTTCGCTTCGATAGTATTACATGGATCTTATCACCATTATTTGATGTAATTTTACCATCGAATGCGTGTTTTGTTTATCAACATTAACATATTAAAGAATTTGACAGTTTAATATAAATGATCTGAATGTGAAGACATTTTAATTCGATTATTCATCTAACTAATAACGTCTTCTCAATATACCCAGTAGTTGAAGTACCTATGGAACTACCACAGGCACTATGTGAGGCACTGGATGTTGTGCCAGGGGGACAGGAGGTTACGCATATCAATGGTATTATAAGAAATGATTACTTATATTCTTCCTTCTACTGGGTGCCCAAACTTGTAACTCAAGTTATCAAATCATCTGCATAGGTATTCGCACCAACTGCGACATGCTGAAACTTCTGTCTTTGTATTGTATCCTTTTATATTTATATATGTTTTTCTATGTGTTCGATATGATTTATATATGTGTTCTATGTGTTCGATATGATCAATCTACTTTATTTGAAGAATATTTATTGCATAATAACTTCACCTTCAACATTTCAGAACGTGCGAGGCATGAACGTGCCGGTCAACGTTTGCGCCAAAGGCAACAACGCCAACATTTAAGCCTGATGGCGCTTTTGTATGCCATGGCCAGCCCTTCCCTTTGGGGGGCACACAGGGACAGGGGCAGGGGCAGAGGCAGGGGTTGTGCAGCGGCCCTCTGTAACTTTTTTTTTTTTTACCTATTAACAAATTTTCTCAATAACAAAATATATTATAACTTTTAATAAACAATAAATATATATTAAATATATATATACCTATATATATATATATATATATATATATATATATATATATATATATATATATATATATATATATATATATATATATCGATATATCGAAAAAAAAAATTATGTTGTTTAAACCCATCGTCATTTCTAATGCACGCTTATCACCTGTTACAAGAATAATTGATTGATATTTCACATATTTCATTTACAAGAATTTTAAATCAAATGAACAAGTATCTTCCTCGAATAATTGATTGATATTTTACATATTTCATTTACAAGAATTTTAAATCAAATGAACAAGTATCTTCCTCATCTAACTATCAGTATGACCAGCCCCATTAAAGGCTTGGAATGCATCTCTCAGAGTGGAAGACGTCTTACGCGGCATGATGCTTTACATTGTTCATTAAATTTCATTTTCAAGTTCATTTAAATTTTAGTCACAAATACCTCATTGAATCTTTGTCCACGGTGTCATCTGCCTACTAATTTTTACAATACATTTGCAATCATGTATTTGTCCAGAATATGTCAGTAATATTTGCAATCATGTATCTGTAAAGAATATGTCAGTAATTCATATACATGATATTCGAACCATCTAACAATTTTTCATCCTCTACAACTAATCATACAAATCTATAAAGTAGCAGGTAACATACAATTTCTAAAACTTGCTGTGAACTGCATCTTCCCAATACATCTGTAGTTTATATCCTCGATAACTAATAGAAGGCATATTTTTCCTCAGTTTCAATTTTTATCCTCTTTTGCTAAATACTTTTTCTCGACATATAATTCTCATAACCTTAAAGGCTCGATCTCGTGAAATAAACGATAGATATGATTATTAGATGGCATATTTTTCCTCAGTTTCAATTTTTATCCTCTTTCCTTTCGCTAAATACTTTTTCTCGACATATAATTCTCATAACCTTGAAGGCTCGATCTCGTTAAAGGCTCGATCTCGTTAAAGGCTCGATCTCGTGAAATAAACGATAGATATGATTATTCCATCGAGCTCCGGTAATAATTGTAATGTAATGTAGAGAACAACTATCGCCTTCCAATCCAATTTTTCCAAATGATTAGTTAAATTAATTAATCCTCGTCACAAATCATATGTTCCGCCATGCGCGATTAATATATTGCCTCTCGTGGGCCATAGAGAGCGTTATTGTGTCATAGACCGACGAACCCGCTTTGTTTTTATTTAATTTTTTTTATGTGTAAATTTCGTCTCTTAAAGGTACTCTCTATGTTGTTATGTAGCCGGGCAAATGTGCAAATCTGGCGTGAGCCGGAGAAATTCTGATGGTGAAACTGACCCTCTCGATTTTATAAATAATCATATCTCAGCTATCCGTACACCGATTGCATCGATATTAGGCTCAAATAAAATCTCTTTCGCATCTTATTCCTGCATTAAATCGGCGAGCCCTGGGATATAGCCCATATACGCTTAATGAAATAATATGGTTACCCCCACTCCTGCGCTGAACTCCCGTTCCGGTAAACGAGAGTGGTAGAGTCATGAGATGAATTTTTTTTTTTTAATTTTTTTTAATGTACTTGGCGCGAGACTCTACCGAGTCTCTTGATTCAGGCTGTATTCAGGGCTCCGATTTGCTTTGTTATCATTCTCACATAATCTTAATAATTTACTAGCGTGTACCTAACAAATAATGTATCTGGAGCTGTCTGTACCTGTGTGATACACGTTCTTCAGTGCGCTGACTCACATTGAGGTCATGTCATACCATATTCTAGTAAAGAAAACTTCATTAGATGGAGAAGACCCAAGTATTGTGGCACCCGTCGAATGTTCATTGACTGGTTGAAAATACTAATAGTTGAGGCTAGCTAAGAAAACAAGGGCCCATTAGAGAGATTGATTTATTTATTAAGCGCCCTGGAACAAGTCACCTTCAAGCGTTGGCTTTTGGAAGTACAGTATAGCAAAGATTTGTTAAGGCGTTGTTTACAGTTTAGTATTTGTATCGTAATCGTCATAGTGTATAATGATAATGATAACGATAGCGATAACGATAATAATAATAATAGTAAAAATAATAATAATAATAATAATAATAATAATAATAATAATAATAATCTCGGGGGAGTTTTCCGGTCTCCTACCGAGGGCGTCCATAGGTGGCGGATCATGGAATGCTCGCTCTCGGGGTGGTAACACCCCGAGGGAGGGTAGGGGTGAAATAAAACAGCCCCCGCCGACCAAAACCGGAACAAAAATAAACATGAAGAAAGGTGTTAGTCAAAATGTACTACCCCAGGTGGTAAGCGACCTCGGTCGTGAATCCACCCCTGGTTCCGATCCGGTGAAAGCCCGGGTGGCCAGTGGCTGCGGTATGGATTCTGGGGACCGCACACTACACCTAGACGCTAGGAGGCTGCAACTGCACGAGCAGCACTTGAAACTTAGGTCGAACAGCGTCAGCAGCGTCATCAGCAATGTTAGCGCTGTGAGCGCCGTAAGCGCGTTTAGCAACGCAACAGCGAAGGACACCGAGACCAATGAAAAAACCTGGCAACAGTGTTTAGAATTGAAGAACGAAGAAGACGACCTGATGAACAACATGGAGGAAGAAGTCAAGCGAATGATGGACACATTCAGGGTACAACCGAATGTGAATAAAACCATCAAGGAAGGATTGCCGAAGGTGCAGGCCTGGCTAGCGACAATCAAGTCGCTCCGGACCAGGAGTGCCAGAAGTATAGAGCATTACCGAGAATGCCTTGTGTGGGCAACGGAGGCAAAAGAAGAAAGGGAAAAAATAAAAAAATAAGGTTAGGATACAGTTCATGAAGGACGCAATTAGAGCAGACGCCCGGGGCGAAAAGAGGGACAGGAGTCCGCAGAAGAGCCCAGGAAAGAAGGAAAAGAAAGCGAAGCTTGCACAGACTCGACTGAAACAGGGTGCCACAGCGGCCGAGATAGTAGCGCCCATCTCGAAAGCTAACCCGGAGACGTCCAGAAAGAAGTCAGAAGAGAAGAAGGAGGTGAAAGAAAATAGAAAAAAGAAAAGAGAAGAACCGAAAAAGATACTTGTAAAGGTGGAGCAGGGGCAGACGTACGCAAGCGTTCTGGGGAAAATCCGTAAGGAATCTAAACCAGACGCATGCAGTGCGACTGTCCTGGGAGCTGTACCCACAAGAAAAGGAGACATCCTCATCAGACTTGACAAGAAGTCGGATGAAAAGGCTTACTCCGCCGCTCTCAGGAAGATAGTCATCGGAATGGGAACGGTTGCAGAAAGCCAGAAGAGGAAGACAACAGTCGAGATTAGGGACCTCGACTCTTTGACGGAAGAGCCCGAGGTCACCGAATCTCTCGCCAGAGTACTGGGAGGGCCCAACGAAGACAGAAAAGTGTTTCTCCTGGAACCGAACAGGAGAAGTCAGCGCACGGCTGTTGTCACCATTGAAGAAAAGGAGGCTGCGAAACTGGAGCAGATGAGACGCATTTGCATCGGATTCGTGAGCTGCAGAGTGTGGAGAAGAGTGCAGGTCACGCGCTGCTACAAATGTCTGGGCTTCGGACATTATAGCGTCGACTGCCAGGCCGAAGATAGGACGAAGGCGTGCTTCAAGTGCGGCAAGGAAGGGCACAAGAAGAAGGACTGCACGGAGAAAGTCCGATGCTTTCTCTGCGAGAGTAACAGGGACCACGTGGCTGGCACTGGTGCCTGTGGCGCGTTCCGGTGGGCCCTGAAAGAAAAGAAAGAGGGAAGAAGATGACGCTAACAAAAAGAAACTGAAGAAGAAACTAACGAGCAGAACAGACTGAAATAGAGCTTACGCACGCACGAGAGCGTAAACAGAAGAAAAGAGGACAGACGGCATCCAGAGGATGATAAAGGCGGCGCTACCCTGAAGTAATGCGAAAGCGGTTCCGGGGTGGTCTCCATGCCGCGGAAAAAGGAGGTTAGGGTTTTAGTCGGTAGGCCACGTTGGAGAGTCCGACACACGGGGAGACATCTCCCTACGGTACATAAAGTATTTCCCCCCTCCTCGCAAAAAAAAAAAAAAAAAATAATAATAATAATAATAATAATAATAATGATAATGATAATGATAATGATAATGATAATGATAATGATAATGATAATGATAATGATAATGATAATGATAATGATAATGATAATGATAATGATAATGATAATGATAATGATAATGATAATGATAATGATAATGATAATGATAATGATAATGATAATGATAATGATAATGATAATGATAATGATAATGATAATGATAATGATAATGATAATGATAATGATAATGATAATGATAATGATAATGATAATGATAATGATAATGATAATGATAATGATAATGATAATGATAATGATAATGATAATGATAATGATAATGATAATGATAATGATAATGATAATGATAATGATAATGATAATGATAATAATAATAATAATAATAATAATAATAATAATAATAATAATAATAATAATAGAGAAAGAGAAAAATTTATTGACCCTGGAGCATGGCTCCCTAAGGGCCATGGGCAATACACTATAGAAAATACATAAATGAATAGAATGGAACATCACAGGATTCATCTTTTGGTGCAAGTAAATAGCTATAGTAGTTTGATCTGAATCTGTGACCCGGTAGCCTGATACTGTCCTTGTTAGTGTCTTTTGTCATGATACAATTATCCATTAGAATCTTGGTATAAATGTGGAAGGCTCTCATTGTCCGTTTCCAAACATCACTATTAGTTCTCACATTTGAAATGTTTATTGATAATGAAGTTAACGCAATAAAGGAAAAATGAATCAGGTATTTTTGAATTAGGTCGAAATAAATTATTAATCCTCTGAGTGCAAATAAAGTGCCACATCACTTGATGTGACTCATTTGGAATTAGAGAATTTTCGGATGAATATTTTGTGTCTTGCAATTAAAGCCCAGATATTTCTCTTACCGCACAAATCGCGTGACTAATGCCAGAGGGGCGTATCCGCAAAAAATTTTTTTTTCGGGAATTTTAATGGATATACGCGTTTCTATCAATTTCAAGGCGATTCCAATATAGAAAACAAAAAAACAAAAAAAAAATGGCGCTTACGTCCTTATGGCATTAGTCATGCGAAATAGTTAGAAAGTGACTCACATTTTAGTGTGCAAACACAATGTGATGTGCAACAGTAATTTTTGTATTGTTTTTCTTTAATAGATCATGATTAAATTTCAGTCCAAACTCGCAGTATTGAAAATACTGATGAAAGTTTTGTTCCACTTTCGGAATGCAGCGTTACAAATTCAGAAAAAGAATCTAGTGATGAAGATTCATCCAGACAATCGTCTAAAAATTCATCCATTACGGCCCCAGAGTCAAGCTATTGTATTTCCAATGCTGGTGCTCCAGACGATGAGTTAATGTACGTTGTGAGTTCAGATGCTCGCAAAACTAAGAAAAATTTCTGTTTGTATTGCAAAACAATGCAATCTGTAATTAGTCGACATTTGGAAGCTATTCATAAGAACGAGCGTGCTGTGCAAGCATTTAGTTCACTACCTAAAGGTAAGATCTTGTAATGCGCATGATTATTCATTCATTCTGTGAAATTTATCTTATCATTACTCTCGTCAATTTCTTCTGAATCAGGTAACTTTGAGAGAAAAAAACTGATTGAAAAGATAAGGTTGGAGGGAAATCACTTTTACAACACGTCGACGGGTTATAATGATGGTGAATTGCTTGTCACTCGGCAACCGAATAAAAAGATGAATAGAAAGGCAAGAGATTTTAGGCCATGTCATCGATGCAAAGGATGGTTCGTCAGTATTCATCGACACAGGAGAAAATGTCTTGGCGGAAGTAGTGCCCGACACAGGACAAACACCGTTTTATCGAAGAGAACAGCGGCTCGTTTTCATGAAAATGCAAGTGCTCAGTTGCAGATGATAATCGCAGTCATGAGAAATGATCATACCAGTCGCTTAATAAGATACGACGATTTAATCGTTGCATTTGCTAATAAATTATGTGCTAAATATACCAAACAACAGCAGCATGACATGATTCGCGCTCGTCTGAGACTTCTTGGCAGAGTACTTGGCACAATAAAGGAAATAAATCCCGCTGTTTCGGATTTTTCTTCGATATTCAATCCAAAATACTATAATGATTTCACCAAAGCAATTAGAATTCAAGCTGGTTTCGATGAAAAATCAAATAAGTGCAAAGCACCATCGGTAGCTACAACTTGTGGTACTTATATCACGAAGGTCGGAAGAACGTTTATCACGGAATGTATTAAACAAGAAGAATACGAAAAAATAAAACAAGTCAAGTACTTTCTGAAAGTACACGAAGCCGACTATCCCATTGTTATCAACAGTTTGGCTTATGAGACCCAAACCCGCCAAAAGAGACAAAAAAAAGTGTTTCTTCCAACAATGGACGATATTAAAAGATTTCGGGATTATCTAGAAAGACGTTTATTTTCTGCCAAGCAGGTGTTGCTAACCAAGTACGACCCCGAAAATTGGCACCAGTTTTGTCAGACTACGCTGATATTAGTATTGCTTTTCAATCGCCAACGTCCAGGAGAGTTGCAAAGAGTTTTTATCAGTGATTATACTAATGCCACCCAATTTTCTGAAACAAACTCACAATTATATCAATCATTAACCACGGATCAACAAAAATTAGTCGACAAATACATAAGATTCGAAATTACAGGGAAACTGGATCGTAATGTTCCCGTGATTTTATCTCTTGAAATGCAGGAAGCAATTACACTGATTTTACAATACCGGACTGCGGCCGGGATTCATGAAAAAAATCCGTTTATATTTGGACTACCCGGATACGATAGCGGCCGCTACAATCATTTAAAAGCATGTGTCCTGATGAGGAAATTTGCCACCGACTGTGGTGCCGAACACCCGGAAAGATTGAGAGCGACATTACTCCGTAAGCACATAGCTACAACAGTAGCCTCACTGCAAATAGATGAAACAAGAATCTATGACATTTCAAATTTCATGGGTCATTCTGAACGTATACATCGTGTTAATTATACTCAACCCACTATATCACGAGACCTTTGTGAGGTTTCACAACTATTAGAAATTGGCATGGGAGTAAATCAGAGCAACGAAACAGAAAGGCAGATGAATGATGAATCTTTAACATCACAAAATATACCTGGTGCGATAAGAAACATTCTGGCTCAAACTTTCATTGAATATAGTTTTTGATCGAAATTCAATAATGTATACCCTGTACAATTCAAAATTGTGTTTTTCCTTAGCAATTCAAACGAACTGTCCAAGGATCACTGATTTGAAAAATATAGAGGACTGTGAAGCCCATGATACCGTCGTGTCTGGATGTGACTCTGATAATAATTCTCACATCAAATCAAAGTCCAATTTGTCCGATCATTCGACAGAAGACCCTACTTCATTGCTTGAGCAGGCTTCATCAAAAATATTAACCAAAAAAAGAAGTGTCAAAGGTCGTGAATAAAAAAGATAGACTTTCAAAGTGTATACTTGGATCAGGTAACGTAAGTAAGTATATATGTCGAGGTTCTCACTAATACTGACCTGTCTGAAAACACGACTCCTATAAAAATTTTTGATTCCACAGTAACAACTTTGGTGGAAGATGCCGTAATCCATTTGGACTGTTTCCAAGTACTACTTTTATTAGACATGTGTGTTCGGCTAATTTCGATAGAAAATTAAAGTCATTTGTGCTAACAAAAAAATATGGACTTGAAAAATGATTGTCTATAACCATCTAGAAGATCTCCTACATACGAATCGATTGTAGAATCAAAGATCATCCCAAAAACGTCAGCGGTTTAGACAGGTAGATCCTATATACAAAGCCTTACATACATTTATTTGGACATGTTAACTGACAATGGTTTCTTATATACCTATAGAAGAAAAAGCAGCACACTTATGACATACAATACTATACATGGGGTAGTCCATGCCGTTTCGACCAACCCACGTCCCCGACCCCCTCGGATTTTGAAATAAATTTTTTATATGATTTGCCGGTCTTCAAAATGCAACGTCAATTTTTTTCAGATTTTCATTATTTTTGGTTATTTTTTTAAAAATTACCAAAGTCAACAAAAAAACGCCACGTTTTGAAAATCTGAAAAAATTCAATAAAATTCTGCGAAATAAAATAATTTTTTCCATATTAATTTTATAGTGGTGTTCTCGAAGGGACACCCGGGGCAGGACTAAGCCAAGGAAAAAAGTCCAAGTCGGACCGTCTTATTTTTTCCAGACGTCAATTTTCGTGCCCAAAATAGTACCGCATAGTTGAAAATAAATTCCTTTTTTTCTTACGTTCATTTAGAAAATTTTTTTTTTTTTAAAGTGAAAAAAAATAGAAAAACAAAAAAAAAAAAAATTAATTTCATTTTCGACTATGCGGTATTATTTTAGGCACAAAAATTGACGACTGAAAAAAAAAAGACAGCATCCAACTTGGACTTTTTCCCTTGGCTTAGTCCCGTCCCGGGTGTCCCTTCGAGAACACCACTATAAAATTAATATGGAAAAAATTATCTTATTTCGTAGAATTTTATTGAACTTTTTCAGATTTTAAAAAAATGGCGTTTTTTTTTTGACTTTGGAAATTTAAAAAAAAATAACCAAAAATAATAAAAATCTGAAAAAAATTGACGTTGCATTTTGAAGACCGGCAAGTCGTATAAAAAATTTATTCCAAAATCGGAGGGGGTCGGGGTCATGGGTTGGTTGAAACGGCATGGACTACCCCATATACTATACTATAATATGATGACCCTGTCTTAGAACCCGGTTTAGATAGTTTCCCTAAACAACGAAATAAGAAACTCAAGACATTGAGGAATAAAAACGATGGGATGCGTCATCGCATCACTCCAGCAGTTGATTCAAACAGTGACTACTCTGGCAATGATTACTCATCAGAATTCGAACTCGAAGCTTCTGATGAAATTTATCACTCAAAGCTCGGGGAGAGTAAAAATAAAAAAGGTGGGTCTAGTTTAATCGAAGAAAAATCATGAGTATATATATTTTTTACTATACTTTTGTTCACAACCAAAATTTCACAGCTCGTTGTGATACAAGACTCCAGAAAAAACGCTGGAGCAAAAAAGAAGTTGAAATCGTGATGACATCGTTCCAGAAGAATATTCATACAATGGCCCTGCCGTCTGCTAGTGAGATACGGCAAGCACTTAAATGTAATCCCGAACTGAAACGATCAGAAGCTCAAGTTCGGACGTGGATTCATAATCAATATGCCTCGAGAAAAAAAAAACAGTAACTAGCAATGTTGGATGAAGTTGCAGGATAGCTACATAGTTATCAGCAAAATAAGGAAACATAGCCATTAGCGGCAAAAAGATAGATAAACAGGGCTCAATGATTTCAATAACTCAGCAACCGTTTTTTTTTTTTTTTTTTTTTTTTATTTAAACGCACTTATCTTTGATTGAATATTATCTATTACAGTGTTCTAATGAGCTGTATTCTCGTTTGTGATATTCCAATACGACTTGATTCGTCCTAGAAACTTCACGTACCTTTTAATATTAATACGTGGTGGACTTTGCCACAAGTTTATTTAGTTGTGATATGAGAGATGCGTAGCGAATCTGTGAATTATCTACTGTATCATTGCTGTCATAGTATTACAACCTGATCATTCGCATGATTCCACAAACCTAGCTACCTGCTTACAAAGGTGCTTACCTAATTTATATTTAATATCATATAATATAGTATTTCAATAAGCTGTATTCTGGCTTGTGATGTTCCTATGCGACTCAATTTGTCGTGGAAACAACTTACCTTTTGTTATTTGTAATACGTCGTGGACTTTGCCACAAGTTTTTCTAGTTATGATATGAGAAACTTGTAGCAAACCTACAGTTGTGAATTATGTACTTTATCGTTGCTGTCATACTATTACAGCCTGATCATTCGCGTGATTCTATAAACCTAGCTACTTGCTTACAGAGGTACTTACCTAATTTATATTCAATATCGTATAATATAGTGTTTCAATGAGCTGTATTCTGGCTTGTGATATTCCAATGCGACTCAATTTGTCGCGGAAACTTAACTTACCTTTTGTTATTTGTAATACGTCGTGGACTGTGCCACAAGTTTTTCTAGTTATGACATAAAAAACTTGTAGCAAATCTACAGTTGTCAATTATCTACTGTATCATTGCTGTCGTAGTATTACAGCCTGATAATTCGCATGATTCCACAAACGTAGCCACCTGCTTACAAAGGTGCTTACCTAATTCATATTCAATATCATATAATATAGTGTTTCAATGAGCTGTGTTTTGGCTTGTGATATTCCAATGCGACTTGATTTGTCGTGGAAACTTAACTTACCTTCTGTTATTCATAATATGTGGGGTAACTTAGAGTACTAAAATTTCATGAAATACCAATCTTGGTTTTTTAAATCACCAAAAAATGCTAATAAAAAAATTACTTTCATAAATTTATTACTTCCAGTAGTATGTATATTCGTCAAAAACTCAGTCTTCTGCAATGAAAGTGTATGTATCAGAAACTAGTCACAGTAATTACTTGGAATATTATTGCGAAGGTTTCCCTGTGCATATACCTTCATTGCAGAAGGCTGAAATTTGTCTTGAATATGTGCAATACTAAAAGGAAGAAATTTTTCAAAGCGAATTTTTGATTAGCCTTTTTTGGTAATCTAAAAACCCAAAAATCTGTCATTTAGAGAATCTTAGCAGTGTGCCTCTTGAGTATTGTCTTGCTATCGTAGTATCAAGTTTGGAGAAGTTTTTATGATCGTCGAAGTTTAAAGTAGATGAATACTTTTATGATAATATAAATGTAAAGAAAGTTGACGTCATGTCGGGATGAAAGAGGATAAAAGAGGAGAGTAAAATTTTGATAAATTTTGATATTTTATTATTCTTTTAATACACGTAGAGAGATAAATACGATTGCAGCTAATACAGTCAATATTATAGTCTGACAATGAGTTATTATAGTCAAAATACTATATTATGAAGAAAAAAAAACAAATACTAAATACACAATATTTTATTATACATATCGAATATATGAGAATACATGTGATATAAATCTATGAATACGTTTGATATAAATCTCTAATTATAAGATATATTCTGCTGTGAATAATAAAACAATATAATTTGTGCAACAATTGTGCTTCTACCTATATGAAATTCGTACTCCCATCATGTATGCATTTGGGATTTCATTGAGTGAAAGTTCTAAATAGTGGCACTATTTCAAACACGTCATTATTGTCAGTTGTATCTATTTTTGTGTTAATGGCTTGTTCTTACTGGTATTGTATCATACGAAGTAGTATATCAATTGGTTTGGTGATGAAACTGCAGTAAGTGATTTTTATTTCGATCCACCTGATGAAATTCTAAAAATTGGTGTATACAGTAATTTCGTTAATGAATTGGAAATGAACTTGGGATTATGATATACTTACCCTTTGATTACAAGACTCCTCTCCATGAACAGAATGTTGATTAGCAGCGAACGTTTCTTCCAATGGCTAGGGGAGTTAGTCGGTACCTTTAGGACAGGCAAAGTTCGGAAAATTATTGTACAGATTACACTTATTTCGTTATTGAATTGGAAATGATCTTAGGATTGTGAAATACTGACCTTTTGATTGCAAGACTCTTTTCAAGAACAGAATGTTAATTAGCAGTGGACTTCTTTAGAATGACCAGGAGAGTTAGTCGGTACCTTGAGGGAAGGAAAAATTCGGAAAATTATTGTAAAATTTACACTTATTTCGTTATAAAATTGCAAATGAACTTAGGATTGTAAAATACTTACCCTTTGATTACAAGACTCCTCTTCAAGAATAAAATATTGATTAGCAGTGAACGTTCCTTCGAATGGCTAGGAGAGTTAGTCGGTACCTTGAGGGGAGGAAAAATTCGGAAAATTATCGTACAAATTACACTTATTTCGTTATTAAATTGGAAATGATCTTAGGATTGTGAAATACTTACCCTTTGATTGCAAGACTCCCCTTCAGGAACAGAATGTTGATTAACAGTGGACGTTCCTCCGAATGGCTAGGAGAGTTAGTCGGTACCTTAATTCGGAAAATTATTGTAATGTTCGTGAATGGGGTCCCAGTGGCTCACTATTTTCGTAGACAATAACTGAAACGAGTTTCCACTCTCGCAAATTTCACGTGCCTATTCCTAACCAAGCAGTAGCCAACAAGTTTGGACTCTTGTAGAATTCCTACGCAGATCCGATAGCCAAATGAAGGAGAAAAAAAAAGTGGAGAATCAAGGATTCCGGCGGGCGGCCTGCCGCAGCTGTCATCCGATAAGCTCGAAATAAAAAAAAAAACCTAGCTTTCTCATGGACTTCTCTTTTTGTGTTTTGTTAAAGGTTAGTGCATAATGAACTCCGGGTAACTGATTTGCTAACTTGTTGATGTCATGTAAGACTGAACTAGATACTTCTGATCACTAGATACACCTTTGTTAAATGGTTCTGTTTTGATTAGGATTACTCTAGCTAAGATTATCCTTGTGATAGTAGACTTAAGAATAACTTTTGTTAACAGATTGAATATAAATAAAAATTTGGTTTCGTCTGAAGAGGGCCCTTATCAGGGCTGAAACGTCACGCTAAGATATTTGAGTGATACATTACTGACCTACTTCCAAAATTTATTTCTACAATAACAATTTTGAGGTCAAGAATCATCTATACAAAAAAAAAAAAAAACGTTAACGTAATTCATAGTTTATCAATATCTCGATAGATTTTAACTTCCCCGTTGGGCTAACCTATAGAAGTAATAACATTCATGCGGTTATAAATTTTAGGGTCAAGGATTTAGCTGGAAAATCTTATCATCAAAACATTCGTGGCTCTGCAAACTTCTAGATTATCAAGGTTATCGGCAGGTTGTAGACTTGTTTCTCCAGACCTGTCGGCTCGGCTACTATTTCGTCGGGCATAGGCATGTTGTAATCGGGATCCTGAGATCGTTTTCACAACTAACAATTTATTCAGGATTCGATTTTCGAATTAGGAATTGATATTCAGTCGTACAAAATAGTGAAGTTTAATGTATTTGAAGACACAAAATATATATAATATAAAGAATATAGTTCATACACAATATAGAATATAACGGGCTACCAATCTATGACGCGCTCTTCAATCGGCCTTGATGTTCTAACGCCGGGCGCGTTGTCCTACCTGCCTTTCAATGACCGTTTAGGAGGTCAGTGTTGCGTCCGTGCATTATTATGTATTCCGCCACACGGAAGATCTGTTGCTCCGCTATATCGCGTTATCGCATTCCTGGATATTCTGTGTCACAACATCTCGCTATTCGAAGAGTGGTCACTATCAGCGGCGCTGATCCAAAGCTCGCTCATTATAATTTCGCAAACGTCCTCAGATTTTTACCCCACTCTCAACGGTCTGCAATTGAAAACGTAGCTAGAGGAATCGATGTGTATTCGCTGTATCTACGTTCCGTCTAAAGTGTTTCATAGCGATTTCTCCATCATTAAGCTGATCGAGAAAATCGTCTGATTCCTGCTATTTTCATCGGTGAAAGTAAAAAATCATACGCAGCAACGTTATTATTAATTGAAAAATCCATTAGCTGGTATTTATACGGCGGTTGTTAAACAATAATCAATCGTCATGAATATATGTATATATTTATTAGGGTGACCCATATTGACTATTTTTTGATTCTGAGTCTCGTATCAAAATTTGTTAGCTTTCTGCATTTGAGGATCCGTCCCCGAATTCTAGATCGATTTAAAAAAATTTAGGGGTCGCTCACAGATTTTTAAATTTCCCAGATTTTACAATTTTTAATTGATCTGGAATTTGGGGAGGGCTTCTCAAATGTGAAAAACTGACAAATTTCCATATAAGACTCAAAATCAAAAAATCGTCGGTCAAAATGGGTCACCCTAATATGTATACATATTTTGAGGCGAAAATATTTCCGCGACGTCACGGAAATGTACAAATTATCATCAAAAGTGTCACCGAAATGATTCCACGAATGTTTGTATATAATTTGTATATAAGGAGCGCTGATCCAGAGCTCGCTCATTTTTGTCATTTCGCGAACAACCTTCGGGGCTGAAATCGAAAAGGAAGCTGGGGGGATCGATGTTAATCCACTGTATCCATTTTCCAGCCATAATGTTTCATAGTGATTTATATAATGACTTAGCAGGTCGTAGAAATCGTCTGATTTCTGTTGTATTCATCAGTGAAAGTCAAAAATTGTACGCAACAATATTTATTCGCATTTGAAAAATTCATACTGTATATTCGGAAGGTGGTCATCAAATCGCGTGACTAATGGCATAAGGGCGTAAGCGCCATTTTTTGTTTGTTTTTTTTCTATTGGAATCGCCTTGAAATTCCCGAAAAAAATTTTTGGCGGATACGCCACTCTGGTTTTAGCCCCGGGAAATATTATTCAGCGGTCATAAATATACCTGTATAGTACGTATTCCGAAGCGAAAACATTTCGGTGACGTCACGGAAATGTCAAATTAATCGTCAAAAGGGTCACCGAAGTAAATCTACGAAGGATTGGGCATTTCGGTGACGTTTTCTCGTTTCGTCAAAACTAAAGCAAAGCCACTTATTATCATAGTTGTTTCTACACAAATTTCGTCTACAGCCTCCTCATAACGAAAAATAATTACATCTTTCATGGTGTTAGCAGAACCCATCTGTCTGCTTTAACTTACATGTAGTGTCTTAACCGATTGGGATCTATGACCAGTCTCTTCGTTCACAACAATCGACAGGCATTGAAAACTGTATAGCGTATGTTAAATTCCTCCCTATAGGTAGACGCAGGTTACTTATACTCAGATATTGAACTGTGACTTTGGATGTTAGTGATTTTTCAAGTTATTTCAAGGTCGAAACATTTTGGGGACTTCAGGGAAACTTTCTATTCATGTTCAGAGAATAGTCACCGAAATGAATCCTCGAACGTTTGTTTGGACATTTTAATGACAATACTTGATTCGCTTCGATTCATATAAGAGAATTCGATTTATCATCACGATCATTCAGAATAAGATCTCTGATTCAATTTCTGGTATCAGAATCATCGAGCTATCAAGTTATTAGTGAATATTCTGTAAAAGTGGAAAATTGAACACTGTCACTGAAGTGTATAAATGTAATGTATGAATGAATATGTATAACGTGCATTTTGATGACTGTCATCGAAGTGTACAAATGAACTGGAAAACATTTTGATGACGTCACGGAAAGGTCGTGAAGTCACGGAAATGTACAAATTATAATCAAAAGTGTCACCAAAATGGCTAAATAACCTACATATATATATTGTTACAAAATTAGCTCGCTAAGCTTATGACAGTTAAATAAAATAGCTTTCAAGCTTGAACAGTAAAATAATGTGGGTCCTGAGTTGAAATAAAGATTCAAGTCAAAGTCAGGGAAAATTGCGTATATTGGAAAATGCGGAGTGATCAGTTTAAAGTCTGAAACAGGACTGTTTTTACAATAATATCGGTTGACGCAGCAACCGATAGTTCAGTTCTTTTATCTCATTTATTTGTAATTATTTATCTTCTATGATTGCTAGATCATGCGTAATATATAGGTGATTTCCTAGTAAAGAAGGAGGAGGGAAATCGTCCTTTGTAACACTACCCCCCCTCTAGAAAAAGAGTCGTCCCGACTCGTCAAAATCAGGAATGGAAAAGAAATTAAAAATCAAAAGCCTAGCAATCATATAAGGTGTGTGTCTGCTCTTTTTGGGAAAGTCGGAGCTGTGGCTCAAAAGTTCAAAACTGTCCCAAAACTATCCGACATTTGTCTTCACTCTCAAGGTAAACCACAGAAAACCTTGAGAAGATAGTCAAGCGTTATTTTATATCAAAGTGTACCAAGTTAGTATAAAAAGTGTTCTTCAATCTTCAATCTTGGAGAAAAGGATCAGGGGGGTTATTCACTAACTCTGGGACCGCGCGGTTCAGCTACTTACCGCGCGGTTGTGACGTCACGTCGACAGTGGTAGCTAACCGAGCTATTCAGTAACTTTTTTGTCGGTTGCTACCGCGCGGAATCGGACCGTTCCTCGGTTCAATCTACCGCGCGGGAAAAGGTCTCGGTGTCGGTCTATCCACGGAGATTCTCACGGTAAGTAGACATGTTTCCATAATATCTAAGTAAATTATTCAATTATTATGCTTCTCAGCAATAATTTAGTGACAAAAAATTCGGTTCTTAGCCCTGCAATAACACGTTTAAGGTTCCGTTAGATTTCCAAACCAATTTATTAATTTTTTAATATCCGTAGTAATACATTCGAACACTGAGGTTATGATGCTGCGAGATTTTCACGAGAAATAGAAAATCATTTTGTTACGCTGCGTGATAGCTGAGGTATAATCATTGTACTGTTTGCAATGAAAATTCGTCATTTTTCGTTTTATGCAGTTTTCCAAGATGGAGAACTACCAAATTTTCATGGGTATTAGACGTCAAAGACAACGGGAAAGAGAAAGGGAGAGGGGAATGGCCGTAAATCGGGTTCGCCTGCGTCAACTTCGCGACACAAGTGATCCGTTTCAACTAACGGATGAAATCTTTAGGGGTGTGTACAGGTTAAACCGAGAGCTGGCACGTAATTTGATAGAGCAATTGCGTCCACTCATCCCTGTGACTCATCGCTCAACGGCAGTCGCATTGGAGATCAAAGTGAATATAGCTTCCCTTTATCTTACATCATGTTCATTATCACGATATACTTGTAACGATACATAACAACGCTAAAATTTACAGGTACTATGCAGTCTTCACTTCTTTGGGCAAGGAAGCTACCAAAAGTCAACTGGTAGTGACAGCAACCTTGGACTGAGCCAAGCAAGCGTCAGCCGAGCCATCGAAGAAGTAACCGATGCGATGAACCAGAACGAGCCATTGGTTAGATGGATCAACTTTCCGGATAACCGAATGGCGAGGAATGCGTTAATCCAGAGGTAAATTATTAATACATGTTATTATTTTTATTTTTTTTTGATATGTGTAGAGTGTTAAGGAATAGTAAAATCAGTGATGTAAGAAATCAAAATGAACAATATAATATCAATAAACAACATCTACATAACATAAACCAATAATATATATAAACTACATACACAAATAAAATTGTAGATAGATAGGCGGTGGACGAAGGCCTAGTCATTGCGCTGCCAGTATTGTATCAGCCTGGAAATAATATAAAATCATTATAAAGTTTGTTACACAAACATAAATTGATAATTGTCTACAGGAACTTCATTGCTACGCGCATGCCAGGGGTATTGGGGTTCGTCGATGGCACTCACGTTGCTATCGGGGCACCAATAGAACACGAAGAGCTATACGTCAATCGGAAGAACTTTCATTCCATTAACGTGCAAGTCGTGTGCGATTCGGAGCTCAGAATCTTGAATATCCTCGCGAGGTTTCCAGGAAGCACGCATGATTCTTTCATCTGGAGGAACTCGGCGGTCAAGGAGCTGATGGAGGACATCTGGGCGAACAACGAGCGCTGTTGGTTACTGGGTGACTCGGGATATCCACACCAGCCATGGCTTCAGACGCCGATTCTGGATGCAGTGGCAGGAACCCCAGAAGCCAGATTCACTGAGTTCCACATGAGGGCTCGCAGTGCGGTGGAGCGGTGCATCGGGGTCTTGAAAGGACGCTTCCGATGTCTCCTGCGTCACAGGGTGCTGGAGTACACCCCCAGAAAGGCTGGACGTATCGCAAATGCGTGTGCCATGTTGCACAACATGTGCATCGCAGCGCATTTGCCTCTACCAGAACTGCCTGTTGTAGTCCTGGGAGAGGAGGTTCAGGTGAATCTCGATGCTGATAGGCCACGTGACATCCCTGTGGATCGGGACGTCCTAAGAGAGGCCCGCGTCATTCGCCAAAACATCATTCGCCGCCTGCCGTGATTGCAGCGCTTTTTCGCCCAGTGCAGCCATGACTCAGTCAACAGGAGCTCGACAGGTTGGTAAACAACATTACATATGTATCCTAATCTCAAATTGTATATAAATTAATCAAAAGTTTTGTTAGTTTTTTCAGGAAAGTGTACAGAGGATTAGGGCTCCTGGGTAATACCTCTTTAAAAAAAACGCGCCAAGCTGAGTACCTCATAAGGTGGTGAGGAAAACCCAGCAGCAATATATTTGTATAATGTGGCTACTAACGTTTCCATAGCAGCTTGGATGCACTCGGTGGCTCCTTCAGCTGCCGTGGCCATCCGCTCCAGTGCCACAGCTTGGCGCTCTGCTGCTGCTACAATCCGCTCTTCGTTGTCTAAAGAAGCTTGAATGAATAATACTTTCACATCTGTCATCAATTTCAATGTATGTATTCCTAAATAATGCATAACTATATACCCGGTAGTCGTGGGTGCCGAAAATCTATAGTTTATATGAATTCAAGGAATTTTTTTCAAATTTTCTAATTGGCGTAAAATTATATTCTCACGTAAGATCACTGAAAATAATTGAATTTCGATGGTTAAACAAAGTCATGGAATTTGAAACCCAGATTTCTTTGCAGCTGCCCTCTATAAATGAATTTCAATCATTAGGATTCCACTTATCGAAGTAAATCAATTACCAGCAACAGGAGCCCGCCGTTTTCGTGAGCGCCCTGACCCTGAGGCTGTCGGTGGAGCTGGCGCTGCTGCTGGAGCTGGAGCTGGCGCTGCTGGTGGAGCTGGAGCCGGAGCTGGCACTGGCACTGCCGCTACTGCTCGAGCTGGCTCTGGCACTGTCGCTACTGCTCGAACTGGCTGTCGAGTCATTCGTGCGTACACTGGCTCATTCATGGGCAGGGGGTGAGCCACCGGTGACGGGGGGGACGCGGCAGGCCAATTATCCATTTCCGCCACTGGAAGTGTATATGTTTCCCATTGTTCGTCCGCTGCAGCTGTCACAACGGGAGGCAATATTTCCAGTGGCAAGGATCTGCCAGGTGGCTGTCGAGGTGGCTGTCGAGGTGGCTGTCGAGGTGGCTGACGTCCCTGGGACACGAAGTGCCTGGCCAGTTCAATGTCACGCTAGAAAGTTTCGAATCGCGAGGGTGTAAACAGGGTTCAAGAATGATATATGACATGACGTAGTAACTAGTGTGTACTTTTGATTCGAGGGGATCAGCGACCTCTAAGTCCCCCGTTACAGCCACGGTCCCCACGAGTGCAAGGAGATCTAGCTCCAATTGCGTGAGGACCAGCTTAGTCGGTGGCCCACCTCCTGTCCCATTGGCATAGCGATAGATTTTCGCCGCCTTCGCTCGAACATCGATCCGCCAGTCCTGCCACGACTGAGATTAGATCGAATTAGTTATAAAATTGTACATAGTTATTACATCGTACTTCGTATTTTCATTTGGCTTGTTTTTTTGTGTTCTATGTATTCAGTGTTGGTTTTTATTGTATAATTTTTTCGGCTCTCATCTATATTCAATGTTTTTTCTATTTATTTTGTATTGTTTTGAGGTTTTTTATTTTGCTTGTATGTTTATTAATTATTTCGTATAGTAGTCGTTTTTTAATAACCTTTATCCATTTGTCGACGGTTTTTGTGGCACCAAGAGCAAATGCATTCAACTCATTTGCGAGCTTGTGCCACATCTGCGCCTTTAGCTGGGCTCCTTGGGGTCCTGAAAATCGACCCGAAGCCAGCTCGAGGTTGTCGAACATAAACCTGAGCATATGTTCTCGCTGCGCACTCGTCATTCTTTGACCTTTGGTTGACTGTAGATGAGGGTAAAATCTTAAGTTATTTTACGACCTATGTGTTGGTAAACATTTATATTTTTTGAAAGCATGACATAAAACTATAACATATTATGTATAATATTTCATGTAAACACACTTGTAGAAAACAATAAATTAAATTATCGACCACGAGTATTCTGTATTTAATATTGGATGATGTTGAATAATGCAGATGTGTAATTATCTAGAATATACCAGAAT
This sequence comes from Macrophya alboannulata, assembly GCA_949628255.1. Lineage (NCBI taxonomy): Eukaryota > Metazoa > Arthropoda > Insecta > Hymenoptera > Tenthredinidae > Macrophya > Macrophya alboannulata. Next base: position 9,645,795 of record OX451209.1, read on the forward strand.
ATCAGGACGCGTTAAATAGATATTCAGGTAAACATGATACTCGCAATAACGATACGCGCACGTTTTAATAGCTACTTGAAGATAAATTTACAAGACAATCAAAAATATATAGCTTAACATAATCGTACTTACTTTTTGTTGCTCCATTTTTAAAATTTTGCAGCATTTTTCGGGTCCCTTTAAACCCACGCGGGAAATGCGATCGGATTCTCTTCTCTCATTGGTCGAAAAAAGTAACTAGCTAGTTTTGACATCAAGTCTGACGTCATAAATGACATCGTACCCGAAATATTCGGGCATCATCGGGCCGAGCGGTACAATAGCCCGAACCGCGCGGTACCCTTGCCGAGTGAGTTACCGAATAGCAAAATAGCGGATTGGAGTTTCCGTGCGGTATCAGGATCTGAGGACTGGTAAACAAGGCAGGAGTGGGCCAGAAGGAACAGGAACACAGGAAATCCAAGTGTTCGACCTAGTCGGGAAGACAAATATGAGTTCCACGAAGTACCAAGGTGTTTTAATAGGAAATATGTCGACAGGAAAAATTGAATTAAAATAATAATTAATGGAAATAAAAAGGAACGATCTTATCGGTTGGGGACGAGAATTCAAATACAGGAGTCTGGAAACGGATCTGTACTTGGAAATTCTGATGAATCTCGTAACATCACAGAGAGAATTAGTCTTTTCTCTGAAAGACTGGCTCTGAAAAACTCGAAAATCTTGGGAGAAAAGGTTATGGTTATACACACAAAAACATCCGGATCTCTGTAAATAAAAGAAAAAGTGAAGGGTGCCGTGAGAGAGAGTAATCGAACGAAGAAAATACCGCGAAATTCGGTTTCAATTAGTCGAGGTCTAATAGCTATGTTCAGTCAATATCGAATATCGTTCATAGCGGCATTGACGGAAGGTCTTCTAGCCTAAAATCGATATTGTCTAAGATCTATTTAGAAAGCGAGTTTTCATAACCTCCAGGAAATGAGTAAACAAATCTTCAGGCGAAAGAGCGGCATCGAGGATTAAAACAGGAGCAGGGAGGATTGAAAAACTTTTATGAACTAACCAATCTTCGTGAACTTGGTGAAGAATTTGAAGATATTCTAAAGAAATCGTACTTTCTTCACACCTATCACGAGCAAGAACGCGAGAATGAGATGTCTCTGGAGCTAGCCTCAAATAAATTATTAAATCTGTTTCAAAGTGAGAAGAATTCTGTGTAAATCTACGGTTATTTTTCAACAGAAGGTGAGCCTCAAGCTCCTTGAAATCTCCCTGTCGTAAACGAGCTTCGACAAAACAATTACAACTGTAAATTGACCTTTCCATGACCTTATTTGGTAATAGGGTCTGAACGAGATGTCTGTCGTACATCGTCATCAATGCGTGATGTTGAAACAGATAAGCGTATTGAGCTGGATCTTTATACATTTTTTCAAGCAAATTCAAACCAGCGACGTCTCGGTATGCTTTTAAAGGTTCTAATAAAGTTAACGTGTCTGAGTATTCTAAAAACCTTTTGGTAAACGTGGTTTTACCACTCCCGATATTACCTTCCACCAGGACAGTCAGGGGTCTAGAATCTGAACGTCGGATTTCAAAAGGAAGATCCCCGGACCAGCTAGAAAAGAGAGGATACACAAAATTGACAACATCTCGTCGAACCTTAATTTCTTCATGGTTCAGGAACTATTTCATAAGGAGCAAGACGATCTAAATGGACTACTTTCGGTTTGGATCGTGAAGAACGTTGGATCCGGTAGACTACATCATTGATTTTCTTAACGATTTCATAAGGACCTTCCCAATTAGATTGTAACTTAGGACTACGTCCCTTTTCTCTACGAGGTTGGAACAACCAGACTAAATTGCCTGGTTCAAAATGAAGATCCCTGGCTCTAATATCATATCTCGCCTTAACGCGATCTGAAACTAAATGAATTCTATTGCGAGCCAAATTATGGATTTCTTCTAATTTCTCCTGTATATAGGCTCCGTATGACACATGGGAAAGTTCAGAAGAAGGAATAGGTCCCTTAGCTAAATCAGAAGGGAGTCGAAGGTCTCGTCCCATTAGCATAGAAGCTGGAGTACATCCTGTCGTCTCATGCGTCGCTGATCTATAGGATAAAAGGAATAGAGGTATCCATTCGTCCCAATTCTTTTGATCTCTATCGATATAAGAGGCTAGGTATTTTAAAAGTGTACGATTTAAACGTTCGACCATACCGTCTGACTGAGGATGCAAAGGAGTCGTCCGAGTCTTTCTAACTCCTAAAACCTTTCAATATTTCAGCCAAGAGCATAGCTTCAAAATTACGACCTTGATCTGTGTGTAGTTCCAGAGGGGAACCATAACGACAAACGAACTCTTTTACAAATGCCTTAGCTACAGTCTCTGCTTCTTGGTTAGGAATGGGAATAACTTCAGGCCATTTAGTGAAATAATCTGCGAGTACTAGAGCGTAGCGATTTTCGGATCGGGAAAGGGGAAGAGGACCGAGTATATCCATGGCTACTCTTTCAAAGGGAGCGCCGACATTATAAACTTGAAGAGAACTCGTTCCTCTGTCTCGCGGACCTTTCTTCGCTACGCCAATTCTCTACGTCATACCGACAACGTGACCAAAAATATTTCTCTCGAATCCTGTTGAGAGTCTTATTGGAGGCGAAATGCCCTCCAGATGGGGAATTATGATGTTCTCGGAGGACGTCTACAATCTTATGCTTAGGTACCAACAACTGCCATTTTATTTCTTTCGCATCCGAGGATTCCCACGTCCGATATAACAAATCTTCGAATAAATGTGTAGAGTCCCATTGGGCCCAATAAATCTTCAAATGTTGGTCCAACGCTGATACTTCTTGCCATTCAGGCTTCATTCCAGCTTCTTTCCAGGTTTTGAGTTGAGAAAGGATCGAATCTTCTTGTTGTGCCTGTTTCCATTCATCCTTATCTCCTTCAAAAGAAATCTGTCGAATTTTAACCGAAGGAATTCTTTGTTTTTCAAGCCGCGTACACTGCTTACAAACAGTTGATTCGTTACAAGGTCTTCTTGAAAGGGCATCGGCGTTTCCATGAAGAAGTCCAGCGCGGTGTTGTATTTCGAAATCAAATTGACCTAAAGTTTCTAACCACCTAGCTACTTGACCTTCCGGAGATTTAAAAGAAAGCAACCATCTCAAGGAAGCGTGATCCGTTCGGACTAAAAACTTCCTTCCGTACAAATAATGATGGAAATGAGAAATAGTTTTCACTACAGCAAGGAGTTCTCTTCGAGTCACGCAATAATTCCTTTCGGTTTTACTCAAAACCCTACTGAAATAACTAATTACGCGTTCTTGTCCATTCTGAACCTGGGACAAAACTCCTCCTATTCCTGTAAGTGAAGCGTCGGTATCTAAAACGAAGGAAAGACCTACTTCAGGGTAAGCCAGAATAGGCGAAGATGTCAAGCAAGATTTTAAATTGACGAAAGCTTCTTCGCAGTCTGGAGTCCATGAAAATGTAGTCTTGATTCCTGTTAGGTGGTGAAGAGGTCTGGCGACGGTAGCGAATCCTTGTACAAACTTTCTGTAGTACGTACAGAGACCTATAAAACTCTGAACCTGTTCTTTATCTGTAGGACGTGGCCAATTCAAAACCTTTTCTATTTTTGCAGGGTCTGTCTTGATTCCTGAAGCTGATACAACGTGTCCCAGAAAGCTAACTTCTTTCTGAAATAGGTGGCATTTCTTTGGACTCATCTGAAGTCCAGCTTGTTGTAACCGTAGAAATACTTGACGGAGGTTGTGACAGTGTTCGTTAAAAGTTTTTCCAAAGACGATGATGTCATCTAAGTAAACTAAACAGTTTTTTCCCGTCAATCCTTGAAGAACTGACTCCATGGCTCGTTCAAAAGTGGCTGGGGCATTACATAAACCAAAGGGCATAACCTTAAATTGCCATAATCCTCCTAGTCCAGTGACGAAAGCAGTCTTCTCCTTGTCTGCTGGATCCATCTCAATTTGCCAGTATCCACTTTGAAGATCAATGGTACTGAACCATCGAGCACCAGCTATTAGATCTAGAGTTTCGTCAATCTTCGGAAGAGGATAAGAATCTTTCTTAGTTAAATCATTTAGTTTTCTGTAATCAATGCAGAAGCGTTTCTTGCCATCCTTCTTATTTACGATGACGATTGGAGAGGCCCATGGACTGGAAGAAGGTTCTATGACATTATTCTTCAACATGTCTTCTACTAACTTGGAGACTTCTTCTCTACCGTTAAGTGGTAATCTTCGTGCGGCTTGTTTAAAAGGCAAATTTTCTCTCGTGTTAATCTTGTGTTTAACCAAAGTGCATCGACCAAGAGTATCTCCGTCTTTAGCAAAAGAGTTTTTAAAATCAGACATCAAAGAGGAAAAATCTTCGACGTGGGCTTCTTTTAGTTTTACTGATGAACGGTCGATTAAATCTTCAAATAATGTAGGGGTTTTGTTTTCTAAAGAAATAAATATCTCGCGAATTCGAGGTGGGGAAGGTTCAATTGAAACTGGGGGAATCCTCGATCTACATGTGAGAAGAGGGACTTCCCTTTGACCAAAAGAAAGAGAGCTAGTAGCCGGAGAAATAGTGCATTCGTGTGTTGAGAGAAAATCTAACCCTAGAATTCCATCATCCTCGATATCTGCGGCATACACTTGATGAGGAGCAGAAATGAACTGAGCTACGTTAATCTGAACGGGAACCTTATTAGAAATAGGTACTCTCTCTCCGGTAGCTGTTCGTAAGGAAATAGACGGATTTGAATGATTAAAAGAGCCTAAGAGATCCGAACGCACTATAGTTACTTCCGCCCCTGTGTCTATTACCCAGAGACAGTCAATCCCGTTGACTGTTCCCCAAGCATACAGACCAGTTTGGCGAAAAGCTCGTCTCACAAAATAAAGGTTATTCTTAGGGCTACCGATATAGCTCTTCTCAGACGATTTCAGCCCTTCCAAACCACCTGAATCTAGTTTTTTGATGTTGAAGGTTGATTCTGATTATTTTGATTTGATTTCCTCCAAGAGTTCGGACGTTTATCAACATTTTTCTCAGAAGGAGTCGATCTGTCATTTATTAATTTATAACAGAATTGAACAAGATGCCCTTTTTGGCCACAATATAAACATTTCAGAGGGGAATTATTAGGTCTGGAAGAGCCAGCCTCTCTGGAAGAGCGTTCATTCTCATTTCTTCCTTGCTCGCGACCGTGTTGCTGCCAGGGAGAAGTTTTTGAACGAGAGTTAGTATTAACTTGACTGCTAAGGGGGGCGATTCTTTCGACCTCCACCTGTCTAACTCGACCCTCTCTCAAATACTGTTTGTCTATCGCTTCTATTTCGAGACCCTTGATAACAGCTTCTCTCAGGGACGAAGGTCCTGCCAAACTGAGAGCGTGTTTTAATTCGCCCTCTCTAACTGCATTAATAAAATAAGAGCAAGCTAGACGATCTCTGGTGAGATCGTCGCAACCAGGTAAAGCTTCTCTGGACATCCTCTCGATATCATGTCCCAGTGTGGCGAGACTTTCGTCTTTGATCTGACGCCTGCTTCCTAATCGGGTTAAATGAAGCTTTTGTAAGTGTTCACTACCGAACCTAATCCTGATAGCTGAACTGAGTTTATCATAATCTTCCAGTTCATGGTTAGCGAGAGAAGTTAGAACTGATAATGCTGAACCTTTGAGGTTAGCTACTAGATTCCCGGCCTTGGTGGATGTATTCCACCCATTTAGTTTGGCAACGATCAAAAATTGGCACTCATACTCGGCCCAAGAAGTAGTACCGTCGTATGTTGGGACCCGAATTACGTTGGAAGACTTAGAGATAGGCTCAGTCCGGCTTTCTACTACAATTTGTTGAACCGGCCTATCAATTAGTTCGCGACTACTCTCGGCGCCAATTTCTTCACGCACGATACTTCCGATTAATTCGCGAAAATTACTTAAATCATTAGTACTCCGCGTGTGTGGGGAACTCGGAACCCCATCTCTCGATTGATGATCCCCACACATTTGGTTAGGCCTTATCTGGGGCTGTTCGTCCCGAGTTGGCATTTCAACTCGGTCGAGTTGCAGAAAGGATCGAGCGGGCGGTACTATTGTATCCGCCTCGGTCGTCCTAGGCCTAATTAGAGTAGGGGGAGTTCTTCCCCCTTGAATAGACACAGACCTTGGTTCCTGAGGAACTTGTTCTAGACGGTCTCGGACCAAGGACAGTCTTCGAGGAGTAGGAATCGGGGAAATGTGAGCTTCGGGAACTCGGGGAATTAAAGTTTCCAGGCTCCTCTGGAACGCTAAAAGGTGTGCGTCGCGATCTTCCTTCTGAGCTACCCGTTGGGCTTCCAGGATCAGATGGAGCTGACGGTCGGAATGCTGTCTGTCTTCTCGTTGGGCTTGAAGCAAGGCCTCTCGATCTTCACGCTGAGCTTCGCGGTCCTCCCTCTGCGTCCGCAGTTGCTGCTCGGCCTGTTGCTGTTGGGCGAGCATCAAAACTCGGAGCACTGTCTCCATCTGGGCCATCGGATCGGGTTGAGGCGGTTGGATGGAGGGAAGCTGGGATTCAGCTGGTCGGACCGGAGCGGAAGTGGAGGATTCATCTGTAGAAGAAGTCTGGGCGGCACTACGCGTGTTGCGGCTCATTTTCCAATAGAGTAATTCCACGTCAGACCGGACACCTTTCAGACACGATGTTCTTAAAACTCGATATAATTTTTTCTACAGATTCTACGAGTCAAATGAACATATCAAACAATTTTTCGAATTTTTTTATCTTTAATAGTTTCAGAGTTGCAGGGGGTTGAATTTTGTCAAAAAAAAGGCAAAAAACGGAAACACGCTGTCTTTCAAACGCTCATATCTTCGGTTCTATCCATCCTACAGACTTGATCCTATGCTCGTTTTGAAGCTCTTGAAACATACTTTCATGATATATTTTTGAAATTTTTGTATTGCAAAAATGACTATTTGTTATGAACAATTGTATTTTCAAATGCGATTTTCAAAGTGAGAACACGCTTTTAAAATTTTGAAAAAAATACGAGCGTGTTCCTTGGACAATTTACTAAAAGATAGGTGAGTTTCGTGATGGGAATCGAATGAACGGTATTTTTAACAGCGACTGATTGAGAAGAACCCGTCGCGCGCTGGCGCCGCGCGACGCGGTTGGAACGTCTCTTACGTAGAATGGACTTCAGGAAACAGATCACGAAACGTTGCACATTGTTTTGGGATTGCCTTACGATGACGAAGGCTGTATTATAATATTGTAAGAAACAAATGAAAGTTTGGGATTATTTTTTGTTCGTGGTCGTTAAAATATTTGAACAAACAATAAACCCACTGCTGTTGAGTAGTGCAGTAAGGAGTAGGCGACTTGCAAATAAACAGAATGGAAGTCAAAGTGGGTGTTATTCAATTTACTTACACAATACATTACGATTATGATATTGTATATTCTAAAAATAAGTATAATATAAAAATGAAATTATCTATTGTATGGTAAATTATTTGGATGCTAATGCAGTTACATACGGTTCAGCTTTGGAAAATCTTTTGGCTAATAATTTTTTATTTGAAATCGGCTCTATACAATGAAAGTTGAGTGTACCACGTACTAATTTTGCTTTTACAAAGCGAGATTTTAATGCATCAGATTCTTTTTTGTAATCTTCGTTGGTAGAGAATTCTACATGAATATTTTTGATGTTTTTATTATTTTTAGCCCAAGTGAAGAATTTTTCAGCTGTATTGATAGGTTCTTGCAATGGTTGAAGACTACTTTGGGTAGCTAATCTTTTTAGAGCCCCTGCAACGCCATCACAAGGCCGTTTCCCGTGTGAAGTAGCGAAAAAGTGCCACACCGCACTAACTCCAAAGTCGTCTTCGTGAAGACACAAGTTCGAAAAATTCCTTTTGTTTTTGTATTGCGCACTGGCTCCATCGGAGAAATAAATTATTTTGTTCACTTCTCGTAATTCTCGTTTAAGAAAGTTAATGAAATGTCTTTGAAACAGATGAACGGCAATGGTATCATGCTTTAGGCATTCCGAAATCGCAACGTAATTCTTGTGTTTGATTGTTTCATCTTCATTATAGTACACTACGAAAGGGTGTAACGTAACTTGGTCGTTGTTCCAATGGATGCCCTGGATCGCGTCTTGAATTACGAATGCATAGTTTTCGGCAAAATCACATACCACTAAACATTCCCCTAGTTGTAATTGCTCTTTCAGTTCCGAAAAATACGCAGACTGTTGCTGAGCAATAAATGCATGCGTAATCAGTGCTTCCAATTTAATTATAAGTTTTTCTAAAAACTCTTCCACGGGGGCTTGAATCGATTCCAGATTTGTGCGATCAACTGATATCCACTGCCTGTACGTCACAATATCGATGAATTCTGATTCGAACAACTGTTGCAGCTGGTCCACTAAATTTTCTGTTCCCGGGCAATTTCCACATTCCTTTAAATGACATTCGGTCGTCGATGGGCTGCACATCATTCTCGCTGAACAATCTTTATAATTATTGATAGGTTGCGGTGTGTCGGCTGTTAGTTGCGCTATCCTCGAACCGTCTAACATTAATTTCACATTTTCATGAATTGTACAGACACAAACTGAGTGGGTTCCGCTGGCTCCAGGTAGTACACAGTGTTTTGGTCGTAATTCACAAAATTTGGAAGAGCCGACGCTCAGATCTGGATACTTTTCTTGGAACATCCGGTAAGTTTCTTTTAAGTTGGTTAAAATCAACCGTTTCTGTTTTTGGATTTTTTCATTATTTTCTCTGACAGAAATATAATTCTTTTTCCCTGCCATCACGCGGCTCATATAATCGGAAGTGTAGAAATTGACTACACAATTTTCTATAGCTTCGTCTAACTTTTTCCCAGTTCTAGGATTCGGGCTTGATAAAATTCCGTGCGTTGCCGCTGTCTTCTTGGCTACCGAAATCATGTGGTTAGAAGCACCAAAGTTTTGACGAATTTTTGCGAATGACCAAGAGTGAAAAATGGTCAAAATTTGAAATTCCTTGCTCCGGTCATCAGTGGTACGATAAGCTGTTATTAATGTCTCTGTTATATCAACTTGTTTTGTTTCATCCTCCAATTCACTTTCCCCTTCGATATTAAATACTTTCGAAGCTATGGTTTCCGTCAACTTTCGGAATTTTCGCTCAGGATATTTTTTGTGAGACAATTTTCGTGTATCGATAGGTGATGCGCCGAATCCAAGTAGACCCTGATTTAATTGTTCAATGTCGACAGTTCTCTTGGTTAGCGTTGAATCCTTGCCACACTTCAACAAACGTGATCCTGCACTTGAACTAGCTTGTGAATCATCAGTATTTAATGAACTGTCACTAGTCTCGCTGATAATTTCTGGCATTTTTGAAATTTTCAACCGGCAGTGGTCGCAAATTCTTTTGTCTGCAGATAAACGCACGTCTCCAATCTTCAATTTACGTAACATCCAAGGCAGTACAGGTCTCAAGTTTTTTGGAGACTTCTTCCCATGCTTTTCCAATTGAAACGGGTTGAAACAGTAATCATAATTCTTCCGTTTGGGTGCCATATCGATTGCGATCCACTTCGGAAATGATGGGTTCAGATCTTTGAAACCACAATGCAAATGTTACTTGTACGATTTTTGAAACGATACTGAAATACGCGTCGACTGCATTTACGAAAAACGGACCGGAAGGGGTAGGGGAATTCACGCATCGGAGCTATAGGGCTCTTTGTTTGAAACTATACCTGAGGATTACGGAAAAGAGGTAACGGAAGTGGGGTCAGTTATAGAACTACGCAGAAAACCAGTAAAGCTAACGAATAGCCGGATTCACAGAACCTGATACAACGAAATCTATATATAATTCAAAGTTGATGACAACACAAGAACTCTTTACCTGGGCTCAACATAATGAAAATATTGAACCTCAACTCAAAAGTACCAGGCAATTCGAATTCGGAAGAAAATTTGAAAATGTTTTATAACCTGTTTCCTGAAGTCCATTCTACGTAAGAGACGTTCCAACCGCGTCGCGCGGCGCCAGCGCGCGACGCGTTCTTCTCAATCAATCGCTGTTAAAAATACTGTTCATTCGATTCCCATCACGAAACTCACCTAGCTTTTAGTAAATTGTCCGAGGAACACGCTCGTATTTTTTTCAAAATTTTATAAGCGTGTTCTTACTTTGAAAATCGCATTTGAAAATACAATTGTTCATAACAAATAGTCATTTTTGCAATACAAAAATTTCAAAAATATATCATGAAAGTATGTTTCAAGAGCTTCAAAACGAGCATAGGATCAAGTCTGTAGGATGGATAGAACCGAAGATATGAGCGTTTGAAAGACAGCGTGTTTCCGTTTTTTGCCCTTTTTTGACAAAATTCAACCCCCTGCAACTCTGAAACTATTGTGGGTAAAAAAATTAGAAAAATTGTTTGATATGTTCATTTGACTCGTAGAATCTGCAGAAAAAATCAGAAAAGAATCGGAGACCTCAAGTGAAATTTTTGATTTATTTTGTCCGGTCTGACGTGGAATTACTCAATAGCAAGAGCGAGTCAGGAATTGAAAGTTAAAGACTTGTAGCACTATTATCTCAACCCAGTAATCCCGATTCTGACACCAGTGTTACAAAATTAGCTTGCTAAGCTTATGACAGTTAAATAAAATAGCTTTTAAGCTTGAACAGTAAAATAATGTGGGTCCTGAGTTGAAATAAAGATTCAAGTCAAAGTCAGGGAAAATTGCGTGTATTGGAAAATGCGGAGTGATCAGTTTAAAGTCTGAAACAGGACTGTTTTTACGATAATATCGGTTGACGCAGCAACCGATAGTTCAGTTCTTTTATCTCATTTATTTGTAATCATTTATCTTCTATGATTGCTAGATCATGCGTAATATATAGGTGATTTCCTAGTAAAGAAGGAGGAGGGAAATCGTCCTTTGTAACAATATATATATATATATATATATATATATATATATATATATATATATATATATATATATGTATATATATATAGGTATATATATATATATATATATATATATATATATATATATATATATATATATATATATATATATATATGTGGGATTTAATGTGGGAAGGCAATTGATTGGTTTTTTTTTGATGGAATTAAAGAGAAATTACGAATTTATTCAAAAGAAAAAAAGGTGATGATGATACATCATGATACATTGTTTTTCTCCCGTTCCCCGTCTCTCTATTTTTTTGTACTTTTCGACCCGTCTACCTTTTGTACTTGTTAGATGGCGCGCGTAGCCCAATTTGGATATTCCCACAGTTCGGCCATCCTGGTTAGGCATCGTCCTCGATGTCTGATTCGTCGCTGGTAGGAATTTCGTCGTGGGAATTTGGCCACCTCTTCATGTAGTCAGCGGAGGCACGAGTTTTGTTTGGCCCCTCCTGCCCTCCAATCTTTTCTACGACATATCGGTCATTCCGCATTACTGTTATGACTTTGTATGGTCCTAAATACTTGGGAAACAGTTTCAATCCAGGGCCGAATTGGGTTCGTTTGATGGCTACAAGGTCCCCATCCTGGTACCTGCAGGCCTCTTTTCTCTTTGCATTATACGTTCTGCGATTTCCAGCCTGGATTCTCTGTATATTCTGCTTGGCCAGGTCTCTCAGCTGGTCTCGATTTTCTTGAAACAGAATGAGATTTTCTTCTTCAATGATTCTTCGGAGTTCGACGTCGTTCTTCAAGCGCATAGTCCTTCCGACTAGTAGCTCAAATGGTGTTGTACCTATGCTGCGGTTTGGCGTCGAGTTGAGATACTGTTGCGTCGTATCGACGTGTTTATGCCATTCTTGCGGCTTAGGTAAAGACAACTTCGTCAGGATCGTGATTAATGTACGGTTAGTGCGTTCGACCTGCCCGTTGCCGCGTGGTACTCCTGTGGTTGTTAGGACATGTTGAATGTTCTCTTCTTTACAGTAGTTTTGGAAGGCATGAGATGTGAATGCAGTTCCTCGGTCAGATATAATTCGTTTAGGGTTTCCAAAAACCGCTGCTTGTTTACGCAGGCGACTCAGGACTTCGTCTGTTCCAGTGGTCTTCGTTGGGTAAAGCCAGGAAAATTTCGTAAAAGCATCAGTGACAACAAAAATATGATTATAAGTCTTGAGTGTCGATGGTAACGGTCCCAAATGGTCGACATGATAGGTGTCAAGTGGGTGTTCGCCCTTGTCGATCGTATTTAGGTATCCTTCTTGTTTACCTTGTTTTCGTTCGGCGAGAATGCATTTCACACAGTTTCTGATCACTTTTTCGATCTTAGACTTCATCTTTGTGAACCAGTAGTCCCGTTTCAGCAGAGCCTCCGTCTTCTGGACAGCAAAGTGTCCCCTGTCGTGGGCCTGCTTGATAATGTCCACTTGCATCCTTTTCGGGACAACTACTAGCAACTCATCGTCTATTTCCTTGTATAGGATACTATTTCGGACTACGTATCCGTCCTTTCTGGTCTTCTCGTCTTCGTTGAAGAAATTCTTTAACTCCTCGTCTGCTAACTGTGCTCTCTTTAGGCTGGCTATCAGGCCGTCTCGTCCTTCTTCAATCAGTAAGACTTCGGGGGGGACGTTCCTACTCAAGGCATCAACGTGCCTCATATTCTTGCCTGGTCTGTGTTCGACTTCACATTGGAATTCTTCTAGCAGGAGAGCCCATCTGGCTACTCGTACGCATAAGTCTTTCTTGTTTATGGTTTTCTGAAATGCTTCACAATCAGTCACAATGGTAAACGGAATGCCTAGCAGATAGACCCGAAATTTCTTCAATGCCTTGACTACAGCTAGGACCTCGAGTTCATAGCTGCTGTATTTTTCCTCGGCTGGAGTCGTCTTCCATCTGGCGTAGTACACGGGATGGAATACGTTGTCTTGGTCGTCGCGCTGTAGTAATATGGCGCCATAGCCATACTTTGAGGCATCGGTGTGCAGTTCGGTATCAGCATTCACTCGATACAGCTTTAGAACTGGTTTTCTGCTCAGAATCATTTTCAATCGTTGGAATGCATCTTCTTGCTCTCTGTCGAATCGAAAGGATTCCCCATCTCGTAGTAGATTGGTCAGCGGTCGTGCGATGGATGAATAACCTGCAATAAATTTACGAAAATATCCGGTCAGGCCAAGGAAACTCTGCACCGCTTTAACATTTGCCGGCCTTGGAAAGTTTTTAACTGCAGCAGTTTTTTGTTCTGATGGGCGGATACTTCCCTCCTCTATGACGTGGCCCAGAAACTGTATGCTTCTTTGTAGGAACTGACATTTACTCCAGTTGATGCATAGGCCATGCTTGCTTGCGACGTCCAGTACTGCTTCTAGTCTCTTTATTCCTTCGTCTTCGTCTTTGGATGGAATGATTACATCGTCCATATAGGTGAGTACGTATCCTCTTGCTGTCAGATCTCTGAAAATGGCGTTGATAAATCGTTGGAACACTGCGGGTGAGTTGCAGAGTCCGAAGGGTGCTCGTAGGAACTCATAGTGACCATTGGGGACCACAAACGCTGTGTACTTCTGCGCGTCCTCGTGTATCGGTACGTGGAAGAACCCATTTTTCAAGTCCAGCGCACTAAATACTTTCGCTCCTTGTAGCTGGTCTAGTTGATCCTCCACAAGAGGTAGCGGATATCGGTCTTTGACAATCTTTTGGTTCAGTTTACGAAAGTCAACGCATATTCTCATAGCGCCGTTCTTCTTCTTGACTAGAACGATAGGGCTAGCGTACTCCGAATTGCTTGGCCGGATTATACCTTCGCTCAGCCACTCCTGAATTTGCCTATCGACTTCTCTCTTTTCATTCAGGGACAATCTTCTGGGTGATTGGTAAACAGGAATGTCGTCTTTCAAAATAATATTCATCTTAATATTCGTGGAAGTACCTTTTGAAGGCTGATAACCATCGACGAGTGCATGCAGCTTCTTTCGTGTATCTCTGTTCTCCACATGTGACATATCAACTTCATTGAATTCATGGCTAATGCTGATTCGCATCACTTCGGGTAGATCTGCCTCGCCCAGAGCTTCAGATTCTGTTTTGGAAATTTTAGTGACTGTACCCCCCTGCAGGGTCACATCTGCTTGTCTCAGGAAGTCTACACCTAAGAGAAGTTTGTAATTTAAATACTTAGCGGGTACTACGTGTATCATAACTTGGTAGATTTGATTATCTACAAGAATTTCTGCGTTGAAACTCCCCAGCGTACAGCTATTATCCAGCCCTACGCCACGGAATTGTATACTTTCATTCTGGAGTTTTGGAGCGCCGATCCGTATGTACTCGTCAGACTGTATCAGCGTCAGGTCGCTTCCTGAATCGATGACGGCATTAATCGTGTGGTTTCCCAAGCGTACTTCTTTGACTGGCTTCTGCGAGGGGTAGGCCTCTGCGGCGTTGCAGCTCTTGGCTGACTGGCTGGTCGCCTTGGGGTTAGTACATTTTGCTGCAACATGGCCATATTCATTACAGTTAAAGCATTTAGTACCTTTACTTTTATTTGGGCAGTCAGGTCCCACGTGGCTTTTGCTTCCGCAGTTGAAACAGCGTCTAACTTCTGAATTCGTACTCGTCGTGGTCTTTGGTTTTACTTCAGTGGGTTTCTGCTTAATGTTGGATTTGGAATTCTTCTGCATCTTTTCATATACCAGAAGCTTCTCGCGTAGTTCCTTGACGTTTCTGGCACCATATAGAATTACTTTATTTACTTCTTCATCTCGTATTCCGTCGACTATGTATTGGATCACGGACTCTATTTCCAGATCAGCTCGTGACGCAATTTCCAGCATCTTGTAGACATATTCTTGGTAGGTTTCATCGGTTGCTTTTATTCTTTGTGATAATTCTTTGTGCACCTGGTGACTGCTAACTTTTGGAGCAAATTCGGCTGTTAGAGCTTTCTTCAGCTGTTTCCATGATTTTGTACATCGCTCGTAGTTAACGAACAACTTAGCTGAGCCCTTTAACAATCTCTTCGCATATACTACCTTTTGTATATCCGTCCACTCGCACAGGTTTGCCATTTCTTCAAAGTCTTCTATCCATCTTTTGACAGTTATTCCTTTGTCACCGCTAAAGGATTGCATGGACTCATCTACGTCTTTAAATGTCAGTATCGGCTTTCGTCTTCGTGGCTCTTCGTAATCGTCGTTGTCGTCGTCATCCGCTTCGTCGTCGTCTTCGTGGCTGTCTTCGGGTTCATCTTCAGGTGGTACACTGGCTTCATCTTTCTCAGCATCTAGGGCTATTGCCTTTTCTAGTCTTTGGGCCAGTTCTTCTTTCGTACCTGACGTCTTTAGGCCTCGTGACCTCAGCTGTTCTCGTATACTATCTCTCGTTGCATTTCCTATTGAGTTTAACGCCTGCACACTGCCTTTCTCACTCATTTTATCGTCGTATCGTCGTGTAGTCGTAATCTTAGATCAAGGCGTGCGTAGCTAACCTCACTTATACCTCGTGGTCGTTTAACCTCACTTTCTTACAGTTCGCGCTCAATTGCTCCACATCCCGGTTGAGCCCCCATAAAGTGTGGGATTTAATGTGGGAAGGCAATTGATTGGTTTTTTTTTGATGGAATTAAAGAGAAATTACGAATTTATTCAAGAGAAAAAAAGGTGATGATGATACATTGTTTTTCTCCCGTTCCCCGTCTCTCTATTTTTTTGTATTCTTCGACCCGTCTACCTTTTGTACTTGTTAGATGGCGCGCGTAGCCCAATTTGGATATTCCCACATATATATATATATATATATATATATATATATATATATATATATATATATATATATATATATATATATATATATATATATATATATAACCGATATATAAGAATATGTAATATATCTAATAAATATAATGAACATGATATAATGGACATAATAAAATAAAAGCCTCTATTCATCATAATCATCAGGTGAGGGAGACGCAGGTGGGGAGGGGGAGAGCTGCGGCGAGGGGGAGCGCGGTGGCGTGGGAGAGCGCTGATGTTGCCTCTCCTCGTCTCCGTTGTTCTCCGGGGTTGACGAGGAAACTTCCTCGTCTTGAATAACAACCCCAGCGGCCCTCTGCTGCTCCCGGTGACGAAGTAGAAGGTCGTTCAGCCGGCCCTCCCTCCTGAGAAGTCGGAGAATCGAGTTCCCGGACTCTATAAGATTATTTATAATTTCTTCCGGCGCCCCACTAGCCCGGAGAAATTCCAGCGTCTCCCTCGTGACACCAATGAACCGCTGCCTGATAAGGGTTCTCCGATATTCGAATTGTTCCATCTGTAAATCGTTATTCGGTTATTTGATTATTGAGACTATACGAGCTGAAGAATTTATGAGCATACCTTTTTCTTCTCCTTCTTCTTCTTCTTCTTCTTCTTCTTCTTCTTGCTGCTGTTGAAATTGCACTGATTGGGAGAAACTAGAGCTAGTGTTCCAATGCATCTATACCTCTGAGGTAACATCATCCTCAGATACTACGACCGTATGACGAATATACGTGTGTCAGTGTGAGAGATGTGGTGTCAAAGCAACCTCTTCAGGGGTAAAGATCATGTGAAGGACCCGTACTCCTCTGGGGGGGAGATCATACCGCATAACCCTGAGGTGAGATCACCTATCCCTCAGGTACTACGAACGTATGTGCAGCTGGCGAGAGTCGCGTTGTCAGAGTAATCTCTTCCAGCAACATGGCTATTGTTTGGGATAAAGATCGTGCTGAGCGACTGACACAAATATCAGCAGAAGCGAGATCATCCCGAAGGTAAGGAGAATATGCACGTGCAGGAGACGTGTCGAAAGAGTCAACTCTCGGTGCAGCCTGAACGTGCTAGAAGATAACTAATGAAACCGTCTACTTCTTCGAAGCGAGAGCATCTATTGTTCTATATGTTTTAATCGTGTGCGAGTTGCATCGGTGTACCCAGCTGCTGATGCATACAAAATTACGGCTCAGCTGCTCGAAGTATGACGGGAGAGTTCAGTCTAACTTCAACAGTTACAGAAATCAGACATCATGGCAGCTCCGAAGACGGGTTTAGTGAGAGACGGTTGCAGTAAATTGTTCAAGACCTTTGAAATCGCTTTGAAGAAATCCGAGCGTCATCTGGTATTGTCGACAACGTACGGGTTGAACACCTCGTGGTCGAAGAAGGTGGTCGTTGGGTTACGTCTGAAGTTGGACGGAACGTTCGAGCCGGTAGTAAAATTCGTTAACAACTACTCGAGCGGTGTATCCCTCACCGTCGCAGCCTGGGAAGAGTTGGTAGCAAGATTCGGGGAACTCGACAGCTATTTGGAGAGAAAGGAAGAACGCGGGGCCGGTGCACTGAGCAGTTTGCTCAACGACACGATTTCCCTCGATGGTGGCTGTTCCTTGAGATTTACTTCGGCTCATGGCGCAAAAGTGGTCGCTTTCTACACGCGCAGTACCGAGCCGATGGATAATGTCGACACCACCGCAGCGAATGAAGACGATGACGACGCAGAACCTAGCTGTAAAAAACGAAAAACCTATTCACCGCTGATTTTGATGCAGAAAATCACGTTTGACGGTCTGAAAAACATCTCTTGCTGCGTGAACGAGCATCTGCTGCAGTTGGAAGTGTTGACGGCTGATGTAAACCAGTGCAAGAGCTCGTTGGTGGAATATTTCGCAGGCGTAGTGAAGGCCAGAAAAATGAAGACTCCGACTCTGCAGCAAATCGGTGCCCTTGTGTGTGAGGAAGCGGACGCTGCGCGAGAGGTCATCAGTTTGCAGACTGAAGGAAACTTTCGCGATCACTATCTCGACATTGTGTTTTGTGAGTTGTTACGCCTGTTTTTGGCGTACATTATAGCTGACGTACGTCAGAGTGTTATGATAGCGTCATAGTTCGTGACATTAGTTTTTACACTCTGTACGCGTGTGTGTGTGTGTGTGTGTGTTACGTTCACGAATCGTTCGAACCTTCGAGTCCGTTACGAGGGGTGGAAGGTTCATGAAATTTTGTTCCGTCGAATATTTGGTCAACAATGGCGTCGATATCGATTCCTAAGAAACGAATGACTTAACACCATGTTATTATTGTTTCTTGCGAATTGATATCGACTCTACTGTCGACCAACAAATACTCGATGGAGCAAAATTTTTATGAACTTTTCAGCGCTCGTAACTGACTCGTAGGTTCAAGCGCTCGTGAAATCCGATCCGCTACAACCGGGTTTATCTCTTCTCCATACTCGCGGGGTCGAAGCTCTTTCCACCTACGAATCATATATACAGGCAAATATTTTTCTCCGTAAAACAAGTTCCGCTTGTATTTTGAACAACTTGTCAAATTTGTTGACAATGATCATGGACGGTGTAGAATGAAGTCTATGTCGTGTGTGATCGTTGACAACAACGTTGTCGCGTTGTTTAACACATGAGGTGGTCCTTGTTTCACTGGAGAGAGATATTTGCCCGTGTATGTGGTTGGAGGGTGGAATGTGCTTCGCTTCTGCGAGTATGAAGAAGGGTGAATGCGACTGGAGTGGCTTGGAAGAATTCTAGGATAATTTTTTGTAGTCATAGTTAGATTGTAAGGATTATTATACCACTGACGTCATCACGCTAATTTAGAAATAGTTTTTAAGGACGTTGTATTTTAGCAGTAGTAGTAGTTTCTGAATAAAATTTATATATATATATATATATCGTCTCTACCTCATTCGTATAACAATCCCCGCCACCCTTTTTACCTTTTCAGCTAGTATATAAGTATAAGTATAAGTATAAGAGAGAGAGTGAGAGCTTTATAATTTCAGATACATACCATAGAAACATCTCGAGTGACACCCGACAACTGCAGGAGCGAAAGAGAGAGAGATAGCAGCGGTTTGGGTGGTATATAGTTGAGAATTCCACAGGTTAGAGTACGGGAGAGAGAGAGAGAGAGAGAGAGAGAGAGAGAGAGAGAGAGAGAGAGAAAACATCGTTTATTGAGCTGGGGCAAGCCCCGTAAGTTCAAATGGTACAGCATTTATACAAAGCATTTTACAAAAGAAAAACAATTCAAAGCAATAGATAATAACAAATACAAAAGCAAAAAAAAAAAAAAAGAAAAGGCTTCTAACATGCATTATGGCACAAAGTTCAATTGAAGACTTAAAATTAAAATTAAAACACAATTTATGAAAGATAGGTACATCTGATTAACAGAAAAAAAAAAAAGAAAAACAAAGATCAGCCAATTGAAGTGAGAATCTAGACTAGGTTAACTACGCTAATTAAAGATATAGATTAGAACTGAAGTTATAACTAAGGTTATAAGTTATGAATTATAATTATAAACCGAGCCTGGCTACAGACGCTGGGGACAGAAAGCTAGGCTACGTTACGAGGCTATCAAATGCGCGGTGACCGCAGTTCTGAACGCCTCAAGGTCTGCTAAGTCACGGGTGCACGGCGGTAGAGAGTTCCAGACCCTGATACCACTCACGAGAACGGATTCAGAGAGCGCAGCTGTACGACACTGCGGCGGTAGAAGGTCGGAGGAGCACGACCGCGTGGCAGATCTGCCACCTATAGTCCGGGAGGTAGCGTCAAATTTTCATGGGTGATTTTACTGAGAATATCCATCCTTTCATACCTCAGTTTTCTCTCTAAAAGTGAGGAAACAATATGTTAGCTGACGCGACTCCGTGGCTTAAGATTGTGGGAGGCTGCGCATCTCGTAGGGAAAATAACGATTCTTGGAGTATTTTACTGAAGGTCATAATTTGCAGATAGCTATATGATTAAATTATAATCGTGAAAAAGCATGTTAGCTGCATAATTTCTGTGATTGAACTTGTTAGCTGCGCGTATGAATATGTAGGAAAAATTTTGAAAATCGGACCATTTTACCGAGGCTGAAAATTATACACTAAATAGTAATCAGTTTGAAAATAATAAAAAATCATGTTAGCTGATGCTCAGGTTTGATTAAACCTGTTAGCTGCGCTTCCTTAGTCAGTGCGCGCTTGGACCATTACTGTGAGCGCTGCTCCGATTCACTCCAGTATTAATTCATCCCAAATTATTTTCACCAACCTTTTTTTTATTTTATATAATGAGGATAAATGCACTATAAATCTACACTAGATTGATAAAAATCAGTCGATTCCTGACTATAATCTATGTTTTTTAAAAGAATAATATGTCGTAATCTCATTCTTTGGAAATTTCGGAGTTCCTCAAAGGTCAGCTACCTGGATCCTTCTCTACACAACGTTCGAAAAACATCTGCTGTATCCAAACATCTGTCCACTCCGAAATTGAAGCGCTTCTAACCGCTTTATATAACACTATAGCAGTGCCTAGTGTAGCTTGTTACTGTTCGGATGTTGTGATTCACGATGCCAGTTTGTATATTCTGTTCGAAAAAAAGTCAACCACTAACTGAACTCAGTGAAATTACTCTAAATAAGTGCAAAAGTGTATTGTTAATACGGAAGCAAAACCATCTAGCATCAAGTGATGTACTATTGCCGGAAAAAGTTGGAGAAAATCATGCGTTTCATCGAAATTGTTACCAAAGATTTTGTGCTCTTCCACCAAAACACAGACAGTCTCAATCAAAATCGAATGCTGATGAAACAGAAACTTGTGACTTGAGAGCTGAAGTATCAACGACAAATGAACCGAGGTAATTACAGTCATAAGAAGAGTATTTATCGTTTCCGTATTTTTCATAGATTATTGCATTATTTTTCAAATAATAGGTACGTTTTATTGGCGTGATCATAAATACATATATGAATATATAAATATTGTTTTGCTCTGTAAACTCCAGATTTCCCAGCTATTTTTCATCAAATGCTGTTTGGAGTATTGTAGTTTTAAATTCAGTAAGACTGTTGTAGTTGTTAACATTACTTTCTAAAATTCATTTACGAATGTAGCTGCATATTTATGACTCAGCTGACAGTGTACTAGAATGGAGATTTAAATTTTCGTTTCAATATATTACATAATCGAGGCGCCGCGCTGTCTAGCCTGTTCGATATATATTATCTTAGTTATGTATGTGTGCGCTCTCCCGCCCGTCAACATCACACGACAATTTAACGCAGATAAATACACCAGGATTTTTCGCTTGCGCGTTGACCTTCGTATTTGTAGATGTACATGATATTAGTGTTTGACAATTATTTTTTGCTTGACCAGTATTAGTATCGCTGGAGTATAGATGTATTTGAATAGGGGAAACGTAAATAGAGTATCATAATCATAGCAATTTAATTTGGTAAAAATTGCGTAAGACAACAAAATTAATGGAGAGAACACCATTTTTTTTTATTTAGTGCAATCGATAAATTTTGTTTTTATTTGATTCCATCCTTTGAGTTTCCAATGTAGTAGAATTAATTCTGTTTTAAAAGTCAATATAATCTACTAATCAAAATGGATGTTTTCATAGAAAGATTCTCTCTGTACTCTTAAATTTTTCCAATCACAGCTGCAATATATATTTATAGTTCGGTAATAAATGGATTTTTCAAGATTAATTTCATTATAATGTTGTTCTTTCAAATGAAAATCTAGAAATTATAAATTGTTAATGCTTGACAATTTTATAATGTTTTCAGTTCTAGTCAAAGCTCGGTTACTCAGGAAAAAATCGTCGATGAAATGGAAGTAGCGCAATCTGAGAGAGAGAAAGATGACGATGAATCAATTTCAAGCGATGACTTGACATCACAGATTACAGATGATAAAAGTAATGAATCACAACGATGTATGTGCATTATTTGTACGAAAGCTAGAAAGAGAATCAAGGGGCGGGATCAACCTTTGTCTGTATGTCAAAAAGATACCATAAGGACTTTGAAATCTTACGCGATAGATAGTGAAAACACTGACTTGCTGGACAGATTGTCAACACAGGAAGCTCTGAATAAGGCGATATATTATCACCCACACTGCAAAAGATCCCTTCACAACCAGGTAATCAGCAAGGATAATGAGCGAAGTGAGAAATCCGAGTGGCATAAGAATAGGAATACTCATAAAAGTGCTTTCAATGTTGTTGCTGAATACGTTGAAGAAAACGTTATAAGACTGGGACAGTGTTATTTTTTAACGTTTTTGAAAACAATGTACGTCGATCATGTTAAAACAAAGCTGCCAAATTATGTAGGTGTAATTGAAATTCGTGATCTGGAGGAAAGGTTATTAGCATTGTTTCCCAGGAAAATAGCAATTGTTTCGTTGGAGAAAAAAAAAGTAATCAAGCCATTTAGTGGAGTTTTATTGAAGAGTAGTCTCGATAATATCGAGAAAAGAGATATTCTCAATAGAGCAGCGATGATCTTACGATCGGAAATCACCAAGATAGAGAAAAAATCATTACCTGATAGAGTAACAGCGACAAATTTGATATCGGGAGAATGCACTGTTCCAGATATAATTAGAGATTTTTATTCGACGTTGATATCTACAAGCGCTCGAAGAAGAATTAGTGAAATGAAGCAACGACTTGCCAATTCGTTTTCCGAAGATCTGATCTATGCAGTATCAAATGGAACATTGAAGACATCAAAGCACATAACGTTAGGAATGACTATGAAAAGTTTAACAAATAGTAAACAAGTGATTAATATACTTAATAGACTTGGACATTGCTGCAGCTATACAGTGCTTGAAGAGTTAGAAACGGAGGCTACGTTGTCTTCAATGTCTCAATCAGATATTTGCCCGGAGGATATCGTACGTCTTCCGAATTTACAAACGGGGCTTGCGTTCAATAATTTTGATCGTCATGTGGATACAAGTACTGGCAAAGATACGCTACATGACACAGTTGGAATAATATTTCAAAATTTAACTGATGTTTCACAACTGGAGGAAAATTCTGACACTACAAATACGCAAAGTTCCGATATTGAACAGAGTCTACCTGCAGGGCCATCGAGGAAAAGACAACGGTCATTAGATGCTGTCACTTTTGAATTAGCTCCGTATAATAAAAAACCGAAGTACAAAGAAAAGTTGTTGGATCTTCATAGTAATCTGCGAGCAAATGATGATGATATTGTTCCAGCATTGAGAAATCTGTTTCATACTTGGATGATGTGCCATCAATCAAAATTGCCTGGTACACCAGCATGGGTTGGTTTTAACAGTTTGATACACAAAGATACGAGCGTTCAACAGAAAGTATCGTACTTAACAACAATAAATTCTTCACCGACAAATAATGCTGTTGTTCTTGAAACAATGCATCAAGCTTTGAAAACGGCGGTGGAGTGTCATATGGATTATATAGAAGTAACATACGATTTAGCGATTGCCAAAATCGCTCTTCAAATTCAAAGTATGGAGAAACCGAAATTCGATAGATTATTTATTCATGTTGGAACTTTTCATGTGATGATGGCTTTCTTCAAAGCTGTAGGGAAATTTATAGATGGATGTGGGATAACTAACATTATGGTGAATAGCGAAATATTAGCAAGTGGTTCAGTTAATACTTTCCTTACCGGAAAACATTTCAATCGCTGCAAAAAACTACATCCTTTATTATCACTAGCCCTACAAATTCTCCACTTCGAAAACTTTTTAGCTATTTGTGAAATCGAAATTAACGATGACTTGAAGAGTTATTTGGTAGATTTTACGAAAACTCAATCGGTTAATCCGAAAATTGAAAATAGAAGAATAATACAGATTCTTGATGAATACAAAGATTACAGGACCAAAACACTACTTGGAGAACATGGAAAAACTGCACAGTTTTATATGATGTATGTCGAATACATCGATTATTATCTGATATTGAATTATGGTATTCGACTAGGCAATTTTGAAATTCTCAAATACGTACTACCTTTAATCGGGAGTATGTTTTTCTGTTTTAATCAGCAAAACTATTCTCGATACACTGTACTCTACCATGAAAAACTTATAAAAGTGGAACAAACACACCCTGGCTTGGAACTACAGCTGGAAAAAGGATCTTTTGGTGTCAAAAGAACTCCTAAACCATTTTCGCGACAACCAATCGATCTAACACTCGAACAAACAATAAACGCTGACGCTGCAAATAAGTTAACTGGTATAAGTTACTTGACAAATACGATCTCAGCTCGGCAGCGTTGGTGTAAGAGTCACAGTATAAGATCTTCTATTATTAGCCACGTGATGGATAGAGCAGGTCTGCGAAAAAATCAAGATGTGACAGCTGACCTTGAAATCAGCAGAATAAAAAAACATTCAGCAAAACTACAAAATCTCATGACACACATCAAACAGAACATCAATCCGTTCTCCGATGATCTTGACAAAAATTCACTCTATAATATTTCGACAGGTCAATCAGTTAATGAAAGAATAGAGAAATTTTTGCTTAATGCAACTAATTTAGGACAACAGCAGCGAGATAAGTTCATTGAAGAATGTTGTAGAGATGAAAGTAGGTTTGAAAATCCTATAAAGAAAAATTCAATCCTCACGTTCGTTGATGCTGTGGCTAAGAAGAAAATAGCAATGCATGGAAAAGTTATTGAGATAAAAATGCAGCGTAATCTATTCGGGAAATTGCTCAGACTATCCTTAGAGAAAAATTTGGATTTAAATTCGGTGTTGTCATATCCGTTGACACCAATACCGCTATCTTTGTGCCATGTAGACGGTGCAATATGTAAGACGGACAAATCTGTGCTGTTCAAAGTTTTGGAGAATGAGATAAAAGATGAATTGGTATCCGACACGTGTGAGGTATGTGACATCATGATTTTCGATGGATTCTTTGTAATTCATCAAATGAAAGATCTACCTCTGACGTTTGGAAGTATCTCCAAACAAATATTGAAAGCATTTACAGCGAGCAATGCATCTGAAATAGTGATCGTCTTTGATCGCTATTTCACACCGTCAATCAAAGATAGCGAACATGTATTGAGAGGACGGATACATGGGAATAAGTTTGATATAAGAGGACCAGAGCAAAAACGTCCTTCAAATTTTTCAAATGAATTGAAAAACATATATTTCAAAGATGCTCTCGTGAAATTTCTCTGCGATGATTGGTCACAAGACTACATGGCTGCTTTTATCGGTAACAAAAATATATTCGTGAATTACGAGTCCTGTCTGAAATTCACTGTATCTGACAACAAAGTTATAAAAACTATAGAAGAGGAGCTTTCGTGCCCATTGCAGGAAGAGGCTGATACTAAGATCATATATCATATATGCCAGATAGATCTAGATAGAAAGGTTACAGTGAGATGTTCAGACACGGATATATTGATTATATTGCTTGGAAATATGCATGCTTTGAAGGGAAACTTGCATATTCAGTTTCTAGTGGGGACTGGTAATAATCGCAGATACGTTGATGTCACGAAGCTGTATGAAACTTTAGGAGAAAGCTTGTGCAAAGCTCTTCCAGCTTTTCATGCTCTGACTGGGTGTGATTTCAATCCAGCTTTTTATAGAAAAGGAAAGAAAAAGCCGCTTCATTTGCTGAGAAAATCGCCAAAGTATATTTCAGCGCTGATGAACTTATCACAGCTATCTGTCGAGGATTTAGAAGATTACGATTTTTCTGAGGTTGAAGAATTTGTTTGCCGGATATATGGACATAATAAGATCAATGATATAAATGTTTCCCGTGCTGCAACATTCATGAAAGCATACAAATTTAATGATAAAGATGAGGTATTGAAATTGGATCAGAATTTTGAAGGGTCGATGCTTCCTCCATGTAAGTCCGAGCTAAGGCAGCAAATTCTACGAACTTCTTACATCGCTCAACTTTGGAGCAACGCCCACCTGAGCATACCGACACTATCATCTCCAAAAGAATTCGGATGGAAAGAAGAAGATAACAAATACAATTTCATTTGGTTTGAAGGAGATCAATTGCCTCGGATCGATGAAATTGCCACTGAAATAACAGGTATTGTTTCAAATTGTCCGTTATGCTATTAAATACAAATTGAAAATTTATAATAATGTTTATTTTTAGACACACTGGAAGATTCCGTAAATGATGACCAACAGGAAGCAGAGAAACATCCTGACATCGATGAACTGTCAGATAGCAGCTCTGAAGAGGATGACGGAAACGATTCCGACTCCGATTGATGAATCATAAGAAAATAATTAATTTAAATTAATCGATATACATTTATGATGTGTTCATATAAATGTATATATGATATATATTTTTGCAGCTTTTATACATTAAAAAATTCTAAATTTGAAGTTTTTACATTTTATTTTGAGTATAGCAATCCAAAATATCAATAATACCATAACCGTAAATCGATTGATTTTTATCAATCTATAATTCAATTTTTTTCATCGTTCTGATGTTGATATATAATATATTTATTCTTATCATGAATTACAATAAAAAAGGATGTTGAAAATGAATTAATATTGAAGTGAATCGGAGCAGCGCTCACAGTAATGGTCCAAGCGCGCACTGACTAAGGAAGCGCAGCTAACAGGTTTAATCAAACCTGAGCATCAGCTAACATGATTTTTTATTATTTTCAAACTGATTACTATTCAGTATATAATTTTCAGCCTCGGTAAAATGGTCCGATTTTCAAAATTTTTCCTACATATTCATACGCGCAGCTAACTAGTTAAATCACAGAAATTATGCAGCTAACATGCTTTTTCACGATTATAATTTAATCATATAGCTAACTGCAAATTATGACCTTCAGTAAAATACTCCGAGAATCGTTATTTTCCCTACGAGATGCGCAGCCTCCCACAATCTTAAGTCACGGATCTGGTCCAGCTAACATGGATATTTTGGCTCAAAAGTATAACAAAAGCCTTCACTAAAAAATTCATCCTCGGTAAAATGGTCCGGTGAAATTTGACGCTACCTCCCGGACTACTAGCTCAGCCGCAAAACGCAAGCCCGAAGCAATAACTTCAGGGGACCCAGATCTTACTGCACGGAATATCAGAACGGCAAGAAAAAGCTGACGGCGCTGATCGAGCCTAAGCCAGCCCAGAGTGCGGTAGTGGGGCGAGATGTGGTCAAACTTGCGGACGCTACAGACAAAACGCACGCAGGCATTTGGTGCACGCTGAAGGCGTGCATTTTCGACACCGGATATGTCACAGAAAACCAGCGAGCAATAATCTAAAATGGGCATGATAAGCGCGAGAACAAGTTGCCGTTTGAGTCCTTTGCTAAGGGAGTGGCCATTTGTTCTATGATGGTAGAGGGACTTAAAAACACGATTGCAGACACTGGTGACGTGCTCCCGCCAGTTTAGCGTAGGTGTAAGGCAGACGCCCAAGTTCTTAGCAAGCTGCACATAAGGCACGTTGAGTCCGTCCACTACAATACTAGGTATGAGGTCCGAATTGATGGCGTTAACGTACCGTGAGGAGCCCAGGATCATAGCTTTAGTCTTAGTAGGGTTTAGGCGGAGGAGATTTATATTTGCCCAATCGCAAATGCGCAGTACGTCTTCGTTGACTTTGGCTACACCCTCTTCCAGGAGGGAAGGAGGGCAATGGTAGTAGACCTGAAGGTCGTCCGCATATTTAACGACTCTACAATTAACTATCGCATTATTGATGTCCGCGATGTAGAGTGCAAAAAGAAGCGGTCCCAGTACCGAGCCCTGCGGAACGCCTGACGTAACCGGAGCCCACTCTGAGTGACCCTGAATGGTAGAAACGCGCTGCGTGCGGTCAGTGAGATAAGACCAGAGCCACTGAAGTGCCGGGCGAGAGAAGTTGTGGATCGCAGCGAGTTTACTGATCAGGCGATAATGATCGACACAGTCAAAGGCCTTCGAGAAGTCAAATAGGACAAGCACCGTGGAGAGAAAGAGAGAGAGAGAGAGCAGCTTTATAAGAAACATCTCGAGTGTCAGCCGACTGCAGGAGCGAGAGAGGGAGATAGAAGCGGTTTAATTATATATACAATAGCTAGGAGAGAGTAGGCCGCGGCCATCTTGGTTTTCGAAAAAAAGCGCCATCTTGGATTTTTGGAAAAAAAAAGAGGGGCGCCATATTTCATTTTTAAAAAAGCCGCCATCTTGAATCCAGCAAACTCGAGCAGCTAGAGGAGACCTACTGCCACCCCACCTCCCCCCCATGATGACTCATTTGTTATGTCTCGCCATGGCTGTCATCTACTACTCTTATACACTTCACCCCATGGGTCAGAGTTGCCTTTCAACCGCACAAACTCCTTCCATTACCTTTCTTTGGACTCATGCATCATCCTCTTATATTCTTTATTAAGCTCGGCATACATTGCTTTAAGTTCCATCACATTCAGGCTTCCACTCTTCCTTGCTTTCTGGTGCTTCTTCCTGGCTTTCCGGACCTTGAGCCTCATCTCCTGGAGAGACTCGTTCCACCAGCGCACCCCTTTCGCTCTGCTTTCACTCACGAGCTTCATATTTTTCTCATTTGCCCTTTCGACCCACTTGGTTATCAGATTCGGGTACAGTACGTTTCAGCGCGGCCGTTTCGGCGCGACCGATTCGGCGCGACCGTTTTGGCGCGAGTCGTTTCGGCGCCGGGACGTTTCGGCGCGAGCAGTTTTGGCGCGAGCCGTTTCGGCGCGAGTCCTTTCGGCGCTGCGACGTTTCGGCGCCGGCCGTTTCGGCGCGGGTCGTTTCGGCGCGAGCCGTTTCGGCGCGATGGCGACTATGAATTAATTTAGGATGTTTTATTATTTTCTAAAATGTTTAATTTAATACACGACTTGAGGATGGAAGTTCAGAATCCATTACTTGGAATATCTCGCAAAATAGTTTGTGGGTGAAGTGTCAAAATATTCACCGTAACCGAATCTGATTCCCCTCATAATTTCAACGAAAGCTGAAGATTCAACCATCTAAAATACTTACCGCACGAGAGATTAAGTGGCCCCAATAACTGAAAGATATAGAAGATTTTCAGGTACAGAATTTTGAGTGAAAAACTTGGTTGCAATACTGAGAACATCACCAATTCTACTTGCAGCGGACCATAGAAATGGAGCACCGGGATAAAGCTTGAAATCTTCAAATTCAAAGAACATAACAAGAAGTAAAATAAATATCAAACAATCCGTACTAGAGCTGATACGAGTATATTCATTATTCAGAGCAAAAAGCAGTGATTGGAGATTAACGTAACAGCTTATAACAAAATAGAATCCACACAATGTTGGGACAAATTTATAGTTGCAGTACCCATAAACAGTATGATCATAGTATAGGGAAGAGGAAGTACAGCATACGTCTATATTCGAGCAGCATACAAAACTCATACATATTGATCAATCAAAATAATGATGATGCTATTATTTTTTAGGTATTATTATTATGATCTATTCCAATATATCTATCCATTTCACGTACTCTACTACTTTACGTAACACATACCTTACACAGTTAATCTGTCACCGAATATTGGAATAACACTACAAAAATCTGTCAACCAATCGGTATACTGCTCGACTACTTTGAAGAGATTATGTTTATTAAATTTTTATCAAATAGTTTTATTTCAATTTAATCAATTGAATAAATTATAATTATTAGTATTTATAATAAGAAGTTGTAATAATATTACTCAAAATAGTACTTGATGTGATAGACTAGTAGGAGAAAAATAGACTAGAGAAACAACAGAAGAAGGCGTGTAGCTGAAATGTTGCATACATAAAGCAATCCCAATCGTTACGAAATATGACCACTTACATAGCAACAGAGGATTCAGTTCAACAAAAAATTATGCGCAATGCCTGTGAGATACTCTATAACAGTCTTCGAAGCAAATGTACGTACGCATTCTGCAATTCTCGCATCTGCCAGTTGATATTTTCGCCGTTTGTATGGTGGTTGATCTCCCCTCACAAATCCCGCATAATGGGCGTCTCTGGATTTTTGGACTGCTCTCAATCCATTTATGAATTTCCATATAGAAGGATGCTCGATATCAAGTTCTCGCTGAAGAGCTCGATGCGATGCTTCAGCGAAGTTGTTCGTTCGATTTTGGCCAGATAAGACCCGTTCATAAACGGACCAAATATTGACTGAAAACATCGGCTTTGATCGCGATCCGTTTCGATTTAAATGTCCGAGATAATTATCCTGACATAAAAAATGCAAATCGTACAGTCCACATCATCAAGAAATATTCATTAAGTCGAACAAAATTCACAATTAGCATGATTAACATATCGTATTTTAGTTATGTAATCGTTGAAGCATAATGAAATATTATTTATGAGACGACTGAGAACAAGTCGAGAGAAACGTATGCAAAAGTACCAGAAAAATGGGAAGCATAACAACAAAAAGTAGTTGTAAGAATGACAAAAATGATATTGATAAAAAAAACAAAATACTTTAGTAAAGACCACGGCAGAAAAAATCCCGATAACGAGAGAATATAAATGTAGTGAATAAATCAATAGGACAACACAAATCACAAATCGTAATAAAATTTTTAAAGAAACAAACGTTCGGTTAATTGAAGATATTAAACAGCAAATATTTTAGAAGAATTTTTTTTTACACTATTTACCTCGAACCATTCAAGAACTCCTTGCAGGCTTCCGGGAAGATGATGGTAGAGCTCCGCCACAACCTCATCGAGTTTGTGAGGAGGTACAAACGCTAAGCTCACAATCGTGCGTGCTTTAAGAGCGAATTCGGCATCATTTCTATATTGAGATAATATGTTTCTCCTGCCAAGCTGTTTTTTTATATTCTGTGCCAGGTGAAACAAACAGCCTCGGATTTCGGCGGCCGGAAATTGTTCAGCGATACTATTTAAAATAGCTATTTCATAGTCTGTGGAAATATTATCAGGCTCCAAGTTCGGCGACACTGATTTAATTAATTCGAAGAGACGTGAATAAGTTTCCTGTCGTTTATCTGGCAGTAGGGCATACAGAACCGGGAAGACAAAACCTTCACGCTCGACGAGAATAGCAAAAACTTGTTTAAACAATGGTGGGGCCAATTTGAATGTGCCATCCATGTATAAATTTTTCATGTTGGAGCTCCACTCTTGAGCATCGTCTCGCCCAAACAGGAGGATCCGATCTTCTCCGTTTCCTGTATCGCCCAACAGAAAGCGAATCGTCTGGTCTGATGACACTACATAGTTTTTATACGCTTCAGGCAATACAAGTTGAGTCAAATTAATTGGCGACGGTGGCACAGCATGAATTACGCGACGTTTACGTTGGACGATTTTCTGGAGGGCTCCTTTGTTTGATAATTGCCCTGCCAATGCTGATGACGTACCTGCCATGGCATTTGAAATTATTTGAGCAGGCGTTTCTACTGTCTCAGTAGCTCTGCGCTTAATAGCATTTTTCACAAAGTCTGCGCCGATCAATCCAGGATCACTTCCGTGGCTATGCTCATTCATCATCTTCAGTACCTTGAATGTTAATTATAAAATGAGAGCCAAGATATAACTGGGCTGTCTGTTTACTAGAGAATTCTAATTGAGCGAATGCAACGTGTCATAAAATAAAGCAAAGATCATTTGAAGATTGGTATACGCATTCAGAAACGTATCTCAGAATACGTAAAAACTCTCCAATCGATAACAACTAAAAGAAAGGCGAAATCTGCACAGAAAAAAAATTTGTTTTCGCTGGAGATAACTATTCTTGATTCAAGAAAATAGTTAGGAAGATCGAAATCATTCCTGACAAAGTAAAAAATTTTCTTGAATTAAGAAAATTCCTTGGTTCAAGAAAATACTTACTTCGTCATGGATAATTTCGATTTTCCTAATCACTTTCTTGGTTCAAGTTTACTTTTTTATCTGTGTGTATATAGTATGCCAGATCGTATGAGATTTCAAGATTACCTACGATAATAGAAGAAATACTGATCATGGAAACATACCTCGTTCGTGTGATTACATGTATGAAGACGAGATTTGCACCCATCGGATTTTCTGGAGCACCTCCAGAACTTCTTTGTTTTACAGCTGCTCCATTTATCGAAGATATACTGGAACCCTTCGTGGACGTATTTTGTATTACCTCGCGTAGAAAGTAAATCGCCTTCCATAATATCTTTCACTGATAGGTACACACGATACGTCTATAACGAACCCTAACTAGCGACTGATAAACAACTCGAAAGTAAGACGGAGGACGTGTGTAAGCACAACTCGGAGGTGAAGGCAAAGGACGTATGAAAGCACAATACCTGCTCTTCAGAAAAAAACATCACCAGTGGTTGTTTTTTTCTGGGGAATGATTGCCTTTCGTACGCTAGGAAAAATGTATAGTTGATTCAAGAAAATATTTTTTTCTATAGTCGCAACTGAATATATTAAAATTGATAAAACTGATTATCAATTGATGTAACTAAAAATTGGTGGAGATTATGATACTGGATTAGACCAATAGACATTTAGTTGTATCGATTAAATATTCACTTGCGACTATAGAAAAAAAATATTTTGTTGAATCACCTATTTTTTTTCTCAGTGTATGAAACGTTTCGGTGCCAGACTAACCCTTCGAGAGCCACGGCCATCTTCTGAGTTGTAGCACGTGTGTGTGTGTGTGTGTGTGTGTGTGTGTGTGTGTGTGAGTCTGTGTGAATCGGTGGGGTAGCCTAACCCATTCTAACCCTCCGAGAGCGACAGCCACCTTCTAAGTTGTAGCACGTGTGTGTGTGTGTGGATCAGTGGTGTAGCCTAACCCATTTTAACCCTTCGAAAGCCACAGCCACCTTCCAAGTTGTAGCACGTGTGTGTGTGTGTGTGTGGATCAGTGGTATAGCCAAACCCATTCTAACCCTTCGAGAGCCACAGCCACCTTCTAAGTTGTAGCACGTGTGTGTGTGTGTGTGTGTGAATCAGAGGTGTGGCCTAACCCGTTCTAACCCTTCGAGAGCCACAGCCACCTTCTAAGTTGTAGCACGTGTGTGTGTGTGTGGATCAGTGGTATAGCCTAACCCATTCTAACCCTTCGAGCGCCACAGCCACCTTCCAAACTGTAGCACGTGTGTGTGTGTGTGGATCAGTGGTGTAGCCTAACCCATTCTAACCCTTCGAGAGCCACAGCCACCTTCTAAGTTGTAGCACGTGTGTGTGTGGATCAGTGGTATAGCCTAACCCATTCTAACCCTTCGAGCGCCACAGCCACCTTCTAAGTTGTAGCACGTGTGTGTGTGTGTGGATCAGTGGTGTAGCCTAACCCATTTTAACCCTTCGAGCACCACAGCCACCTTCTAAGTTGTAGCACGTGTGTGTGTGTGTGGATCAGTGGTGTAGCCTAACCCATTTTAACCCTTCGAGAGCCACAGCCACCTTCTAAGTCGTAGCACGTGTGTGTGTGTGTGTGGATCAGTGGTGTAGCCTAACCCATTTTAACCCTTCGAGCACCACAGCCACCTTCTAAGTTGTAGCACGTGTGTGTGTGTGTGGATCAGTGGTGTAGCCTAACCCATTTTAACCCTTCGAGAGCCACAGCCACCTTCTAAGTTGTAGCACGTGTGTGTGTGTGTGTGGATCAGTGGTGTAGCCTAACCCATTTTAACCCTTCGAGAGCCACAGCCACCTTCTAAGTTGTAGCACGTGTGTGTGTGTGTGGATCAGTGGTATAGCCTAACCCATTCTAACCCTTCGAGAGCCACAGCCACCTTCTAAGTTGTAGCACGTGTGTGTGTGTGTGGATCAGTGGTGTAGCCTAACCCATTTTAACCCTTCGAGAGCCACAGCCACCTTCTAAGTTGTAGCACGTGTGTGTGTGTGTGTGTGGATCAGTGGTATAGCCTAACCCATTCTAACCCTTCGAGCGCCACAGCCACCTTCTAAGTTGTAGCACGTGTGTGTGTGTGGATCAGTGGTGTAGCCTAACCCATTTTAACCCTTCGAGCACCACAGCCACCTTCTAAGTTGTAGCACGTGTGTGTGTGTGTGGATCAGTGGTGTAGCCTAACCCATTCTAACCCTTCGAGAGCCACAGCCACCTTCTAAGTTGTAGCACGTGTGTGTGTGGATCAGTGGTATAGCCTAACCCATTTTAACCCTTCGAGAGCCACAGCCACCTTCTAAGTTGTAGCACGTGTGTGTGTGTGTGGATCAGTGGTGTAGCCTAACCCATTTTAACCCTTCGAAAGCCACAGCCACCTTCCAAGTTGTAGCACGTGTGTGTGTGTGTGTGTGGATCAGTGGTATAGCCAAACCCATTCTAACCCTTCGAGAGCCACAGCCACCTTCTAAGTTGTAGCACGTGTGTGTGTGTGTGTGTGTGAATCAGAGGTGTAGCCTAACCCGTTCTAACCCTTCGAGAGCCACAGCCACCTTCTAAGTTGTAGCACGTGTGTGTGTGTGTGGATCAGTGGTATAGCCTAACCCATTCTAACCCTTCGAGCGCCACAGCCACCTTCCAAATTGTAGCACGTGTGTGTGTGTGTGGATCAGTGGTGTAGCCTAACCCATTCTAACCCTTCGAGAGCCACAGCCACCTTCTAAGTTGTAGCACGTGTGTGTGTGGATCAGTGGTATAGCCTAACCCATTCTAACCCTTCGAGCGCCACAGCCACCTTCTAAGTTGTAGCACGTGTGTGTGTGTGTGGATCAGTGGTGTAGCCTAACCCATTTTAACCCTTCGAGCACCACAGCCACCTTCTAAGTTGTAGCACGTGTGTGTGTGTGTGGATCAGTGGTGTAGCCTAACCCATTTTAACCCTTCGAGAGCCACAGCCACCTTCTAAGTCGTAGCACGTGTGTGTGTGTGTGTGGATCAGTGGTGTAGCCTAACCCATTTTAACCCTTCGAGCACCACAGCCACCTTCTAAGTTGTAGCACGTGTGTGTGTGTGTGGATCAGTGGTGTAGCCTAACCCATTTTAACCCTTCGAGAGCCACAGCCACCTTCTAAGTTGTAGCACGTGTGTGTGTGTGTGTGGATCAGTGGTGTAGCCTAACCCATTTTAACCCTTCGAGAGCCACAGCCACCTTCTAAGTTGTAGCACGTGTGTGTGTGTGTGGATCAGTGGTATAGCCTAACCCATTCTAACCCTTCGAGAGCCACAGCCACCTTCTAAGTTGTAGCACGTGTGTGTGTGTGTGGATCAGTGGTGTAGCCTAACCCATTTTAACCCTTCGAGAGCCACAGCCACCTTCTAAGTTGTAGCACGTGTGTGTGTGTGTGTGTGGATCAGTGGTATAGCCTAACCCATTCTAACCCTTCGAGCGCCACAGCCACCTTCTAAGTTGTAGCACGTGTGTGTGTGTGGATCAGTGGTGTAGCCTAACCCATTTTAACCCTTCGAGCACCACAGCCACCTTCTAAGTTGTAGCACGTGTGTGTGTGTGTGGATCAGTGGTGTAGCCTAACCCATTCTAACCCTTCGAGAGCCACAGCCACCTTCTAAGTTGTAGCACGTGTGTGTGTGGATCAGTGGTATAGCCTAACCCATTTTAACCCTTCGAGAGCCACAGCCACCTTCTAAGTTGTAGCACGTGTGTGTGTGTGTGTGGATCAGTGGTATAGCCTAACCCATTCTAACCCTCCGAGAACCACAGTCACCTTCTAAGTTGTAGCACGTGTGTGTGTGTGTGTGTGTGTGTGTGTGTGTGTGTGGATCAGTGGCGTAGCCTAAATTATTGTAACACTTAAAGTGCCAAAGTCACCTTCTAGATTGTTATCACGTTTATTTTTCATATTTTTTTATGTTTATACCGGTCAGTCAAGCTTCTGTAATTTTCGTTTTTATTCATCAAGAACTATAATTGTTATCGCGCCAAAGCATCTCCGTGCCGAAAGGGATGCGTTCAAACGGCCAGCTACCGAAGGGGTTGCGCCAAAACGGCTCGCGCCGAAACGGCCCGCGCCAAACGGCTCGCGCCAAAACGTCCCAGCGCCGAAAGGACTCGCGCCGAAACGGCTCGCGCCGAAACGTCTCGGCGCCGAAAAGGCTCGCGCCGAAACGGTCGCGCCCAAACGGTCGCGCCGAAACGGCCGCGCCGAATCGTCCTGCTCCGATCAGATTCACCTTCTCATCTACATCGGCTTCGCGAAACGCACTTTCACCCGTCTCATGTGCTTCATCCCTGAGATCCGTTGCATACTGGTCCCAGTCCACATCATGCATGCTCCAGCGCTTCCTGGGGATCTTATCAGTTCTACTCTCTAATCCATACTCAACAGTTATCGCTATCATGCTGTGGTCGCTAATTCCACGTTCACACATTATCTCCCATTCGTATCCCAAGGTACCCTTCGGGTCATTCACCAGCGTAACATCAATGTCACTGCACCCATTCGGTCCGCTGAATGAGTACCATTCACTGGGTTCGTTCAGCACAATCATATCCCACTCTATGATTAGCTCAGTCAGCTTCTCACCACGCACTGCTCTTGACCTATATGAGTCCACTTTCTTACTGTACCAAGTACCAGATTCAGCGTTAGCGTCCATTCCCACTATTACTACACATTCGCCGAGGTCTTCTAGCATTCTACTCATGTAGGACAAGTAGCCATCTATCTCTTCGCTCCATTTGCAATAAATGGAGACGACATACGCTTCGCCAAACTCGCCCTTCAGCCATACACATACGCCATGGTCATTCGTCCATTTGTCGATGACCATGACTTCCATTCTCTCGTTAATAACGACCACAGCAGCCTGTCTTTTGTGCACTACACGCATACTGCCTGGTAAGCCCAGGACCCTACCGTCCTCGACGCAAGGCTCCTGGAGCAAAGCCAAACTCACTTTTTCCTCAATCATGCTGATCCCCAGGTCACACATTACTCCATATGCCCCTTGACAGTTCAATTGCCTCACATTCATGCGTCTTTCAGTCATTGCTGGTCCTTTCACGCCTTCTCGCAATCACCCTTTGGTACACCGGGCACTCATCCCACTCGATCCCATAATCGTCGGGAAGCCTACTCCTCCGACAATTCCTGCACGCCTCGGGATTGTTGCACCCGGTGCACTCATGCCCAGTCATTCGGCACCTTCGACAAACCCGCTCTTTCACTGGGCAGTCCTTGATGCCATGACCATAGCCATAGCACCCGTAGCAGCGAAAAACCCCATCCCACTCCCGGATCCGGAACGAGGTCCAGCCCGAGAAGATCCGACCAGCTGTTGTCAACTGGTCTTCGATCCCCCGGCTGACCTCCATAATAACGTTATCCACGTTCGTTCCCTTCTCGCCCTGCCTGCTGATGATCCGTACACCACTCCGGAATTCATCAGTCGTGACAGCCTCCGAAAGGTTCCTCGTAAAGAGGTCCCCCAAGAAGGTCTCCTCGGTCATCTCCTCTGGCACATCATAAACAATGATTTTTGGGCCGACCTTCCTGGTGCGCTCGACGCCCAGACCAAGCTTTTGAAGCCCGAGCAGCTCAAGAGCTGCTCTCTATCTTTTTCGCTGGCGGTCTCGATCACGATCCCAGCCTTGACCGTCCTGACCGCCTCAACTTTAATTTGCAGCTTGCTGCCTATTTTGCTCAGCACCTCTTGCTTGATAGCCTCGCTCTCCTTGGCGGTATCTTGGTCTAGTGACTTTACCACGACCGCGAAAACCTCCGGCAACGCTCTGCGAGCCTGCGGAGCTGCACTTGCCCCTGCGTTCCGCCTACCTGGTTGCCCAGCAGCGGCACCGCGAGCCTTACCGGCCCCGATCGGATCCACCGACGCGCCGTCGTACCCTTTCTTGCCGGTTACTCCGGCGGCAACACTAGCATAGCTACCCGCTCGTCCTGTCGAAGGCACGGCGGGCGCGAGCCCTGCTTTCTTTTCCTCAAGTCTGCCCTTGAGGCGCGCGTTTTCCAGCAGCAGCCGAGTTGCCAGCTCCTCATACTCTGCAACCTTTGTGAGAATGGCTGCTGCTACTGGCTTGAAGACCTTGTTACAGTCCGCGAACACCAAGGCTCGCAGACTCTCACCGATCGCCTTCATCGACACCAGTTCATCGGCCGGCTTGTCCGCCTTCGTTAGGTCTGCTGCAGAGCCACTCTCCTTCTTCCTTTTGGCCACCACCGGTGTTACCCGGGTGCCACTGACTCCGGCCTTCGGCAGGGGCAGTGCCGAAGCCTTGCGTTTCACTCTAACGCTCTGAGGTTGAGGCTCTACCTCTACCTCACACTCCATTGAACTCCCGTCGCTAGAGTTGCCGCCGTCTGGCTCCGTCGCCGTTCCCCCGGGACGTGCCCCCTCCCCTCCTACCACCTCTATCGTCTTTTTTGTTTGTTTTTGTGTTTTAGATATCATATTGATTCCCACGAGTCTGGCACGATCTAAACTACCCCAGGACCATACGTCCATAGGCCCTGGGAGGCTAAATAAAACAGGGTTCGCCAGTTACCCTGAGTTTGGTCGCTTGGGCACCGGACTCCCTCCGGCCACTCATCCTATCGCCGCGCACCATAACTTAGAATTAGGGATTTTTTATAGAGCCTGTCATTCTCACGGATCGGGCGGTTAAGCCAAGTCCCCCGGTCAACGCTCTCGCCACTACCAGACACTGCACTATGGCGAACCATGCGCATTGCCTGGGTCGTTGCAACAAGAACAAAGTTTACGGTATGCTAGGACTGGGGCCCCAGGCACGTCACAGCCCAACCCCCGAAAGCCCCAAATAGTAAAAGGGGGCCACACCGTTAGGCGCAGCCCCCTCCTCCGCCCGAAGCTCCCAG